>JAQMYF010000005.1:6540633-6557659 GCA_030014195.1 Neosilurus mollespiculum | reverse complement strand
TCGGCTGAGATGGGCGCCAGCCTCCCCGCGACCCTAATTAGGATTAAGCGGTTCAGAAAATGACATGACATGACTAGATTTATCGCCACCCACAATGCATCAATACACACTCAGCTGATGGTGCAAATTTAACAATAGCAGAATTAGACGTATTACCACGGAACAGGATTAGTGTTATACTCAGCATCTTTAAATCCACTTCCTCACCTACTTGGCAAAACAAGCATGGGAAAGCGGACAAGCTGAGTGTAGTGGGGATTATATGCTAACCGCAATGGATTATGGTCATGAAGCGACAACTTTGCTATTAACTATTTGCTTAGCACACAAACTAAAAGCTTAATGACAGGATGCTAAGAACTTCCGTCACTCATACAAGAAGAACTACCTTGTGTGCAGATATATTTCCTTCAAATTAGTGCCAATAGGACTACGGCATAGCTCATCATCCAGGACATATGTTATAACTGTTATACTAATTCTAAGAGACAAACCAATCACACAAAGCTACTCCTTAAAAACTTTATTTTAAAAAAAATTGCCCTTGAATTGGCTGTCGGATTAGGGAAAACGCCTGTGAAATGCACATTAAGACTAGCTTGGTTTAAAACTGCACATGTATTCATTTGTTGAACTGCTGCTAGGGTTGTAGGCAAGCTGAAGCCTATCTCAGCCAACTCTGGCCAATGGTGGGGTGCACCCACCATCTAGGGGCACTTTGAAACAGACAATTAACCTAATGTGCATGGCTTTGGAGTGTGGGAGGAAACCAGAGTACACTGAGGAAACCTACGTAAGCACAGCAAGAACATGCAAAGTCCGCACAGAATGATCACATGACACGAAATCTTCTTGCTGATAGACAGTTGCGCTAACTACTACACCACCATGCCACCCTCAGGTTAAACAGAAATGACGAATTACATTTGTTAGCATAAACTTAAAGGTGCATATTTATATTCTATTTTCACTTAATTTTGGATAAATATCAGTTCATATTGGATAAATACAAAGGATTCCTGGTGAAAACACCCCAGCTCATGGGGTTTTAATATCTCTTATTCACCTGTTTTGCATCTTGTTTTGGTTCTGTGTTTGTTTACAATAGCAGTTCTGGGGTGAATTGTAATGATTCTGTCCTTGTGTTTGATGATTATTGTTGTCTAACTGTGAAATGGGATATATTGCATCAGTGGTCAGCAGTGACATGGAGGATTTATTTTTTTTTATGTTTACGTTTATAACGATCCCTGTTGGTTGGTATAACTGTGAGAAAGTGAAAGGATAAAAAGAAAATCCTGAAGGGAAATCGGTGGAGCAGTAATAATGCTATGTGAAACAGCAATGAAGGATAGAACCTGAAACCTCAACAGTTTCACATCACTAAATCATTAAGAGAGTAGATCTGAATAATTCAGAAATCTGCTCTGGTGTTTGGGTTGCAACTTTAGAAGTTACATGTGCTGTCATCCTTCTGTTATTATCCAAAATAGTTTCAAACATATTTCAAGTCTAGACTGGCTTAAATAGATTACCTGTGGGACCACCTCTCGACCCAGATTTGAAATGACTATTTTAGCGGATTAATTAACTCATGTAAACAGAACTAGATGTCGCGCACACACACACACACACACACACTTACAAAAAACGTATTTTTGCCACACCGCCAGTTGCATCACTGTGGTGGTTCATCTGGATTACTGATGAGAAGGTTGCAGGTTCAAGCCTTAGTGCTGGCAATCTGACCATACTGAGCTCTCGAACAAAGCTCTCAACCACTCAGTTGTGTTAATAGCTAATAGTGTTAATGTTGTAGCCTATGGATTTACTTAGTTTTTAAACTCACCTAAAAACATTTTTAACATTTGTTCAATGACAGAACAACAGTGTTTTGAAAAAGTGTTCCCTCCCCTCTGCCATGGCTTCTGTGTTTTCAACTAGTGCATACCAAAGCCACTCACATGCACACCTAAGGGCAATTCGAAATTAGTCTAACCTGCATGTCTTTGTACTGTGGAAGGAAACCAGAGTACCTGAAGGAAACCTACGCAAGCACAGGGATAACATGCAAACTCCACACAGAAACGCCCTTGCTGAGCTCGGGACTCAGGACCCAGGACCTTCTTGTTGTAAGGTGCACATGCTAAACTCTACACCACCATGGCAGAGGAAACCTGGAAGAAACCCACTTAAGCACAGGGAGAACTTACAAACTCCACACAAACAGACCTTTCCTGAGTCTGAGACTCAAACCCACGACCTTCCTTTGCTGTGAGGTGGATGTGCTAACCTCTACCCCACCATGCCACCCTTTAACTCAATTGTCATCTGTTACTCATGTGCTGAAGCGTTTAATCCTACTAAGGTCGCAGGAAGGCTGGAGCCTATCTCAGCCAACACTGGGTGAAGGTGGGGAACACCTTGAACAACTCACCAGACCATCACAGGGCAACACACACAACCATTTATATTGATACTCACACCTAGGGGCACTTTGAAACAGCCACTTAGCCTAATGTGCATGTTGTTGGACTGTGGGAGGAAACCGGAGTACCCAGATGAAACCCACGCAAGCACCCCACACAGAAACGCCGCTGCCGAACCCTGGACTCGAACCTTCTTGCTGTGAGTCGGACGTGGTAACCAAAAAAACAAACAAACAAAAAACCTTCCACCCCGTCATGCACACATCAGGGAAACGCAGTCGCGCTATCGACGCTCAAAAATTGAGTGCGCGTCTACAACAGGTTGCACGGTAAAGGTTATGGATGCACTAGAGAGCCTCATGCTGCAGTGAATGAATGTACCTAGAAAACTCAGTCCGCATCTTTACATCTCTCACTATCTCTATGCATTCGTCACGAAAATTATTTTTAAATTATTATTTGTTAGCAATTTTTATAGATTACACATATGATGCATTCACCGGCTTGTCTTGTCAGTGCATTATTTTCTTGTCATTATAAAATGATATGATCAAAGAAATTATAAATATAAAATGTATAATGCCATGGCTATTTGTTAGATGGAATAAATCTCAGTCTATCCTTGCGCCCTATAATAAACCCTGAGCCCTTGCTCACCTCGTCCACGTCACTGCGGACGACCCCCCACGCTGCGAGTCCACTGTGAAGCTCGTTCATATCAATCCTCCCGTCTTTATTCACGTCGAGCTGCTGGAACAGTTCAGCCCAGAGTTTCTCTCGCTCAGTTTCTGGAGCATCGTGATCCTGACAGCGAGCCCGGAGCCATGTGAAAGGCAGCCGAACCCTCGTTTCTCCCATGTGAACCACTGCGTTTTCCCAAGATCTCTTCCGAACCAGGGGGATTTAGACTGTATACTGTATACCAGGGTCACCGTTGTCCCAGCCCGACTCCCAGATGACTGAATGATCACCACCAACCAGTATGATGCACCTGTGTTCCTTGGAAGTGCGAGAACTCGAGTAAATGCGCAGCCCAGCTCCGATTACAAGCGCTTTAATCCTGCGGCTCCAGTGTACACTCCACTATATGACCTCTGGAATATTAATCCCCGAATCAATTGCACTGATTCTAGACGACGATCCGTAAATCCATCAGTTCTCCCCGACGTCCTCCTCCAGACGCTCGTGAGCTGCGAGGCATCACCATGAGATCCTCGCGCAGTTTTCCGCAGAATCTATATAAGGATGTGCTGCATTATTCTCAGTCGGCTCTGAAGAGCAGGGGCTGTTAAATGATCACTGATTTTTGCTCCATTAAGTGAAACCGACCCCACTGACGATCTTTTTTGCAATGGAGACAAGTGGAATGTTTTGCAACTCCACACCAATATATATATATATATATATTTCGTGGCTTAATTACTTATATAGCGTGAAAGTGTCGCGACAATTCGTTTGCGACTGATTTGCGAGTAATTTGCGAATAGTTTGCGGATGTTTGTCGGGGGAAAAAAAGCGGACCCCCTGTCGTAAATCAGTCGCGTTTTGTTCGCTTTTGATTCTCAAAGCATTCGCTTTTTACTCGCAAGTTATTAGCGCCAACAAAATGCGAATAAAATATGGATGATGACAAATGATACACGGAGTAGTCTCAAGTCTCAAACTTTCTGCGGTAAGGAATAATTTGCGGGCAAAACGACAAGTTTGTGACCTTCTCGCGGCCGTTTGAGAAGAGTTTGCGTCAGCGCCCTCGTTTTGCGACATTCGCAGGAATTTCACAACCGGTTTAGTGATGAGTTCACGAACCAGACGACTAAAATGCGATGCCACGAATGTCGCGGGACAAATTTGAGAATGTAATGCAACGGCCATTCGTGTCAGTCACTTTTCTATCGCACCTCTAGTGTGATCGCTCCTCTAGGGTCGCGGGGAGGCTGGAGCCTATCTCAGCCAACACTAGGCAAAGGCGGGGTTCACCCTGGACTATTGCAGTAATACTGTAAACATAGGTTTGGCGGAAAACATAATGGCAAACTTAGGCCAAGAAAGTGTACTAAAATGTACAGTGTTCCCTAATATGCAGTACCCTGGAAAAAAATTTATGATAGACATTTAAATGTTGTATTAGTTTTGTCTTCTAATAAATACGCTGCAAGGCTTTGTACTTGAGGTTCAACTGGTTTTAAGTGAACTAATGACTTAGTCTGAGGTGGCACGGTGGCATAGTGGGTAGCATGTTCACCTCGCAGCAAGAAGGTCATTGGTTCAAGTCCTGTGTTCCTGTGTGGCGTCTGCATGTTCTCCCTGAGCTTGCATGGGGTTCCTCCAGGCACTCTGATTTCCTCTACACTCCAAAGACATCCACATTAGGCTAATTGGCTGTTCCATATTGCCCCTAGGCAATGTCTGTCAAATTAAGAAGTGTTACAGTTGTACCTGCTTGTACAGTTGTGCATGAGTGATTATCTATAATCTGTTATCACCCTGACAAATGGGCTCCCTTTTAATTTTGGTTCCTCTCAAGGGTTCTTGCTCATGTTGGGATCTAAACCTTTCTATAAAGCTGCTTTGTGTTTATGTTCGTTGTTAAAAGTGCTATACAAATCAAATGGAAATAAACAGTATTTAATTTAATTGTATAGAAATTTTGGAGAATTTTACACTCAGCTCTATGCTTAAATTATATCCTGGGTGTAAGCTGTATAAGTAATAGAAACAGTAGAATAGTGTAGTACACTGTCAGTGGTATTATTAGGCTGCACATGGATTATGTGCAGTGATGAAGTACCACTGACTGGAAATATATGAATCAGCACTTATGTCATTGGCAAGGATTAGAAGGAGAAGCCGTGAGTATAAGACACTGCACCGAACAATAAGAATTAATAGAGCGCATTAATTAATAATTAATTCTTTGGTGTAGTTACAGATGCATGTTTTGACTCAGCTTGCAATCATACAACCAAAGCATTATTATGAATCTAAGTTTTTGGGCTCAGAACCTAGTACTCCTCCCTGAAATAACCAATAAGTTATAAGTGCCAATCAAATTAACCCTTACTGTGTCATGTCACTGTACTTTTATGTAGTACACCATGTGCACTATGTACTTTTCCTGAAAACCTTGTGAAGAAATTCTGCAGGTTGGTGAGACTTTGTTTACCATCAGACATGCTGGGGCAGCTGGTTCAGGACAAATTGCTAATCATTTGAAATCTATGCCACTTGTACAAACCCTATTTCCATAAAAGTGCTGGTATTTTCTAAAATGCAATTAAAACAAAAATCTTTGTCATATTCATTCATTTGAACCTTTATTTTAAATGACAAAAGTTCAAAGAAAAGATGTTCAATATTTTTTTCAAAAGTATTCTGAAGTACTCCCAAGCCTATGCGGCAATATTTGTCACAGTAGTATGACAGTTTCTCAGGCAGTGCTCCCTGAGGGTTTGAAGGTCATGCACATTGCACTGACACGGGACCAAATTTCCTGATCAGCCTCAATGTTAAGACCAATGCATTGTGTGTTTCATTCATTCATTCATTTTCTGATTAATCCTAATTAGGGTCGAGAGAAGGCTGGCGCCCATCTCAGCCAACTCCAGGCAGCTGAGTCCGACAGCACGCCAGGCCATCGGAGGGCAGAAACACGTTGACGGCCTACTCTTGACGAATATCCGCAATGGTTCTTTTACATGCCTCACACCACAGAGAGTGAGAGACATGGCCTAGTTAGCTTCACTGGGGTTGGACAGCAGTGACATCCTGTTGATAGTGGGGCTTGAACCCCCAACCTTGGGATCAGTAATCCAGCACCCTACCACCAGGCCACCACTGCCCTGCATTGTGTGTTTGACATTAACAATTTCAGTAGACGGTGTTATAGTAGCTCTTTTGGAAACAAACATGATGTACTAGCTTTCGCTCCCCATATGCATCTATAAGCCTTCAGCATCTATGACACTCTTGCCAGGTCATTGGCTGTCCTTCTTTGAATTACCTTTGATAGGTACTTACCAACCACAAGACCTTTGGATACTGGACCTGAATAGACCCAATTGCTTAGACTTTTCTTGTGTACTTGTGACCCCATGATTTTGCCTTTGACTCCAAGATATTCAAAATCACAAATTTTAAAGTGCTAGATAACTAATTTTTGGTAATTTGGTAACCCCACTCATTTGTCGCAACATTATATTAGCTTACATGGTATATGAAATGGCTAGAGAACAAAGTGAATGGCAGTGAATCAATAGCACTGCTGCTACTGCAGCTCTGTTGATTTATCACTCAGGCAACTCACAGCAATACACTGCTCTAAAATATAGCCCCTTCATCCCGGAATGGGTCATAGAATCTTACTCTATGGTCTTGGCTAGGGTTGTATGTGTAGTTGTAGGCACTTACAAGTCTGAAAAGCCCAGAAGAATAGGTACTTGAGAGGGTGCCAGGCATGTACAACTGTAATGAGTTTTTGGCATGTTAGAAAAAGACTGTGTACAGATTATGTTAGTGTTGCTTTCATTGTTGTATGATTGATTTAATTACGTGTAACTGACAACAGAAAGAAAAGCAAGATGTTAAGAAGACTTACAAAAACTGCTATGGTTTTAAAGTGGAGTTTTAAAGAGTTTGGGAAACATCCACACTAATTATATAATCCTTTAGAGTTTGGCAGGAGTTCGGGTTAAAATAGTTTCTTTTTTATCCATTATCAACTTTATATGTTGTCATGGTTACAACAACAGTATATGATACAAGACTCTTTAGGGCCTAGAAGTAAGCAGTCCACAACCAATATTAATATGTTTAGATACACAAGTAACAAAGACATCCCATAGTGCTTTGCAGAGGTCACCAACTGGAAGACCTGTCCTGTCTCTAACTGTGCCCTTTGCAGAAGCAACATCTGCTGATCTTCCGTGGCAGCAACCTGTAAGCACAGAAACCTAGTAAGAAATATAATGGTGAAAATGACTTTAGGTGGTACAGTAGCATAGTGGGTATCACATCCACCTCACAACAAGAAAGTCCTTGGTTCGAGTCCCAGGTATATCTGTATGGGGCTTTCATGTTCTCCCCGTGCTTGCGTGGGTTTCCTTCGAGTACTCTGGTTTTCCTCCCACAGTCCAAAGACACACACGTCCAGCTAATTGGCTGTTCCAGTTTGTTCATAGGTGTGAATGTGAGCATGAATGGTTATGTGTGTTGATGTGTTCAGGGTGTACCCAGTGAGTCCCGTCCAGTGAGTCCAGTTTTGTTGCTCAGGTGCCCAATATAGGCACTCTGAGAGGTGGGCAAGGGTCAAGCATGAGCCCTCTGACTGGTAAATAAGTTTTTAGCCTAGACATAAACATTGTGACTGCATCTGTGTCCCAGACATTATTTGAAAAGCTGCTCCATTATTGTAAGCCTACATTATTTGAGGTATCAACAAATAGAATGCACCTTTTGATCTAAGTAGGTGTGGTGGATCATAAACAAGGAGTGGACCCTACGATAATTTGGAGTGAGACAATTTAGTGCTTTACTTGCCAATAGTGGTTTATTATACTTGATGCAAAATTTTATTGGGAGCCAATAATGTGGTTGTGGACATATCTTCTGGTAAGGACTCTTGCTTGCTGTTGCATTGTAGACTAACTGGAGCTTGGTAATGTAACTATTGAACCTTCCAGACACTATTGCATTACATTGAACTAATCTAATCATTCAATCATTTGCCAGATAGCTTTATCCAACTCAGGTTTCCTCCCACAGTCCAAAGACTGGAACGTTAAGCTAATTGGCTGTTCCAAATTGCCCCTAGGTGTGGATGTGGTTGTGTGTGTGTGTGTTGGCCCTGCAGTGGTCTCACTCACGGTGTACCCCATCTTCACCCAGTGGTGGCTAAGATAGGCTCCAGCGTCAATGTGACAATGATAGGATTAAGCAGTGAGAAATGAAAGTACTCCAATAGGCTTTTAACCACACCATAAAGACCCAGTTCTTGAAATTATTTCTATGTACATGTAATTATTAGGTCTTTCCAGGAGATGGCAGAAATGAACTGAGGTCCACACATTCTCTTCAAAAAGGATCACAACATAACAAACCATTAAAATGAGCTTTATTACCAAATGTAATATTTTGCATGCTGTTACAGTGATCGGTTAAATAGAACTTGTCACATTGCTTTGCCTAAACTCACATAGTTGCAGTGGTTGCTTGGCCTGATAAACCACACCGAATTTACAGCTCTGACCCAGATCCATGTCCCACTGCCATAGGCAAGTACAAATTCACCAAGATGCCCATCCTGTTCTCACACAAAGGGGTTGGGAATTTGTGTATATACTCCCATGTGTGACAGGTAAAGTGTGTGTGTGTGTGTGTGTGTGTGTGTGTGAGAGAGAGAGAGAGAAAGAGAGAGAGAGAGAGAGAGAGAGAGAGAGAGAGACTAGAACTGTGATGACAGTAACACACAGGTGGTTCCTTGCCTGTCAGGTAGTAATGCTTGACCTGCTTTGTGTCTTCAGTCTGCTTCCCTTGAATATCCGCCAAGTTGTGTTCCTTCTGTGTGCTCAGCAGCATAGTGGTTTCTGGATAAGGCAATACACCCACCCACCCACACAAACATGCATATTTCACACTACATGCAACCAAAGTAAAAATACTGTGACCTGTATACATATTTTAGATAGTGTATGTATTTTATAAAATAAACTACAATTATGCATTCATGCAATCATGTGGCAGTACAATAACCTCATGCGACATGGATTATGGACCAGGCTGGTGAGACCAAGACGCCTGGGGCTCCAAGCTTCAGGCTGTGTGTGGCCCAAGACCTCAAAGAAAGTTAAATGCCAGGGCCACTGCAAGCTGACCACTAGGCTCCTGGGTACTAGCATAAGCTCCATTTGTGCTATTTTTTGCTTGAATATTTTTAATGTGTGTGCCCTTTTTTTTTACTGCATTTTACTACTTTATTTATTACTCACCTGTTTTGTTGGGGTTTTTTTTCTTCTTCATGTGTACGTTTGAACTGGGGGTCTGGGAGAAATAGCATTACAATCCCATCTATGTCCTGCACACATGGCAAAATTGACAATAAAGTTGACCTGGACTTTGAATTTCATGAGCTAACCATTAGGGCCCACCAGACCCCTCAGTGCTTTCAGTGTAGGGGCCCTTTGGGGTATAATATGGAAGCTGACCATTACTACCCACGAAACCTCTCTCTAGACCCTGCAATGCTTACAATGAGCAATCGGAGGATGTATAGAATATATTAGTCTCGCTTGAAAAAGCATCTCACGTCAAGTCCCATATATGGATCACTGGATTTAACTTTTTCTCTATGGAGAACATGAATGTAGAGCAGTCATACATTACATTTCTGTCATAAGAACAACCGTTTCCCATTTTGGATCAAAACAAGTGCTATAAAAGTGATGCCACCTTCTAGCTTAAAAAACTAGTAGCACCATGCCTAAAAGCTGCTCTATTACATTTTGCTTGTCAAAGAGCAAAGGACAGCAAAAGAAAGAAGAGATCTGTGGATTTAGGCTCTCTGCTGTGAGGATGGGACTGTGGCACTTCAGATTTTTCTAAATTCGCTAGTGACAAACTGTGGATATTTTCCCTTCAAGGCAGAATAAACAATGAGCTTTGGAGCAGGATGTACCAGACACATCTCAGCTTACTGTCACTTATGTCAATATAGTCAGACCTTGTCAGACAGCTAGATTTTGATTATCTAGTGGATGATTTTGTAAGAAGGAAGGCAAGAATAAAACCAGGGCGAAAAAACAGGGGTGCCTGCCAAAAATGGGCCTCGTGTAACCCTAATCAGGCCCTGTCCATATGCAGACATATATCAAGGGCTTCTGCTAAATTTGCATCCAATGAGGAAATGTGGTGTCTATGACTTGAGTGTGGCATGGATTTTAGTGCCAGAGAGGCTGGTTTGAGTATTGTAGAAACTGCTAATCCCCTGGGATTTCAATGCTAAAAAATACTAGAGTTTATACAAAATGGAGGGAAACAAAAACATATCTAGTGATTTGTCAGCTCTGCAGGTGTAATAAGCTTTGTAATGAGAGAGGTTGTGGAAAGATTAGCAGACTGTTCTGAGCGCTTTATCAATGTGGAGAGAGAAAATCATAACTGAGAAGATGGAAGGCAGACATCATAGAACTCAAACGGAGGCTCTTTAGGTTTCCTTTTCATTTCCCATTGTTTTTCAGTTAATTTATATCTCTCTCCAAAATCATAGAGTGCAAGGTACCTCTGCCAGGCAAAAATGGATTAATCTGAAAAATCTGCCAAAGATTATATTATAACGTGGCATAGTTGTAATGAAATGTCTCCCTCTAATGGGGATCTATTAAACATTCCTTCACACGTTATTTTTACTTATTGACCTTAATCATTTTTTGTTTTTTGTTTTTTTTTAACATGATCCCATGCATGGATCATTTTCAAACTGTAATGGGTTGTTTCTTGTATCACACCCTTCTCTAGAAAAAAAAAAATCATAAACATCTGTGTGTAAACTGAGTTGTTTTGCACACAAACAGACAGACAAGTGATCCGTGCATTGGAGTCATTCATGCAGTGGAGCCACTGGGGTGGTGTGTGGTCCAAACAGAGGGTGAAGGTCTGCCCTGACATATAGTTGAGATCGAGCCAGAGGCAGACCTTTCAACATAAGAATGATCCAAAACACACTAGCAAAATCCACCAAATAATAGCTCAAAAAAAGAAAGAAATTAAGTTATTAAATAGTCTACTCAAAGCTCGGGTTCAGGCATCTTTGTGTGGAGTTTGCATGTACTCACTGTGCTTGTGTGGGTTTTCTCCAGCTACTCTGGTGTCCTCCCACAGTCCAAAGACATGTATGCTAGGCTAAGTGCCTGTTCCATATTGCCTGTAGGTGTGAGTGTGAGTGTGAGTATGAATGGTTTTGTGTGTTGGCCCTACAACCTCCCTGCAACCCTAGTAGGAGTAAGCAGTTAACCAAATGAATGAGTGAGCGAGTAGTCAAAGCCCATTTGTACCCCATTAACATTTTGTGTGGGGGATTTGAAAAGGGCAGTACATGCATTAAACCCCTCAAACAACTTGTATCTGAAGGAACAGTGGACTTCTAATGCCAAGGGTATGCTTACTTTCTTCACAGAATAAGATTACATCTTTATCAAATAATTTATCAAATGCCTGGGTTCCCATCAACACCAGTGTACTGGCTGAATTCTTATTTGCACACCTGTGGGTCCAGGACCAAGAGACGGAAACAGGAAGAGAATGAGGGGTAGGGAAAAATCTGGGTTTGATGGATTGGATTCAGGAGAAATCGCCCTGGTTTCCATGGCACAGGGACGGGACATGGTGGGGAGAAAGAAGGTGAATAGAGAGAGACAGACAGACACACAGAGAGAGAGAGAGAGAGAGAGAGAGTGAGAGAGAGAGAGAGCGAGAGAGAGAGAGAGAGAGAGAGAGAGAGAGAGAGAGAGAGAGAGAGAGAGAGAGAATGGAGTTTACCATGAAAAGTAGAAATATTAAGTACCCAGGCTGAAGTACCTACCCAGGGGTAAAATGGCGGAGACCGTGATCACTTGGCGCACGTCGGATAATGAAGGCATGGGTTCGATATCGGTTTGTCTCAGGGTCGTCCCGAGGTAACTGTAATCTCCTGCAACATTTTAAAGGAACTGATCAACATTCTATCATCAACTACAAAACATCACAGGACATCACTCTCGATCACTCCTCACTCTCTCTATTACTCTCTCTCTCTCTATTACTCTCTCTCGATCACTCCTCACTCTCTCTATTACTCTCTCTTTCTCTATTACACTCTCTCGATCACTCCTCACTCTCTCTATTACTCTCTCTCTCTCTCTATTACTCTCTCTCGATCACTCCTCACTCTCTCTGTTACACACTCTCACTCTCTCTCGATCACTCCTCACTCTCTCTATTACACTCTCTCTCTCTCACTCTCAATCACTCCTCACTCTCTCTATTACTCTCTCTCACTCTTAATCACTCCTCACTCTCTCTATTACTCTCTCTCTCTCTCGATCACTTCTCACTCTCTCTATTACTCTCTCTCTCTCTCGATCACTTCTCACTCTTTCTATTACTCTCTCTCTCTCGATCACTTCTCTCTCTCTCTATTACTCTCTCTCTTTCACACTCTCTCTCTCTCTCTCTCTCGATCACTTCTCACTCTCTCTATTACTCTCTCTCTCGATCACTTCTCACTCTCTATTACTCTCTCTATCACTTCTTACTCTATTACTTTTTATCTCTCTCTCTGTCACTTATCACTCTCTCTATTACTTTTTATCACTCTATCACTCTCTCTCTTTATCACTTATCACTCTATTACTCTCTCTACCACTCTGTCACTCATTTACTCTCAATCACTCTGTCACTCACTATCTCTATCACTCACCCACTCTCTCTTTATCTCTCACTCTTCCTCTCACTCTATCACTCTCACTCTATCACTCACTCTCTCTCTCTCTCTCACTCACACTATTACTCTCTATCACTCTCTTGATATCTTTATCACTCATTCGCTCACTATTTCTCTCACTTTGACTCTCTCTATCTTTCTCTCTCACTCTTCATCACTCACTCTAGCTCTCTCACACCCTCTAACACAACAAAGAAACCCCCCTCTGAACCTCCCCATCCCCATCTCGCCCCCTCATACTCCCTTTCACTCCCTTTCACTCCCCACAAACACTAACAGACAGAGGTGAGCACAGACTGCAGGTGTGAACCTTCGTACCGATATAGTGGTGTAGTTTAACCTTATCCGCGGGTTTCAGGAGGCTGTTCTTCACCAGCTCTTCAAACAGCGACTCCACGCTCCTGATACACAAACAAAACATTAAATATACTCTCTACCTTTATACTGTTCCGACCGGGTTCAGAACATCTCAGCTTTAAATTAACACACTCCTTCTAACATGGTATCGTTTCTATAGTAACGGGACGCTCCACATAAAGAGATTTAACTGTTGTACGTGTCGTCCCACCATAAAAGAACAACACAGAGTGTTTCATTACTTTAAAAAAAACATCTTTAATACACAGAGATGTGAATCACCTGTCAGCTGTAAGGTCCTTTTCTTTCCTCTTCTTCGACCCTCCCTTATCTCCCTTCTTCTTCTGCGTGTGGAATAAAAGAAACACGTTTAACTCAATAAACACTCCGTCAACACTCATATCAACAGAAAGAGACGTATGAGATGCTCCGACCTTTCCTGCAGCCTTGCCCTTCCCACGTTTACGTCCTTCGATGGCTGACTTCAGGTCATCAAGCTCCTGCCTCATTAACTCGTCCACCTGAACGCAGGAGCGGAACGATGGTTTCGGTTAGGATCCCGTTCACACTGTGTAAGAGCTAATTTAGGAATAGAGATGTTTTCATTTCACCTGTAGTCTTATTTCTGTCTCTATCTCTTTCCTCTTATCCTCTTTAATGAGCTCTGCATCATGTCTTTGGCTGAGGTTCTTGGACTCGTCACGTTCTTGCCAGACTTCTGTGTGTGAGAGTAAAGAGAACGTCTATACACTGTACATACTGTTATACACACACACACACACACACACACACACACACACACACACTGTAATATCAGTCCAGTTAGGCTAAAAAAAATCTTACAAATGGTGTGTGTGTGTGTGTGTGTTTGTGTGTGTGTGTGTGTGTGTGAGAGAGAGAGAGAGAGAGAGAGAGTGTGTGTGTATTCACCCCCTTTGCTGTGAAGCCCCTGAATTAGACCTAGTGCTACAAATTTACTTCAGAAGTGACATAATTATTTAAATAAGGTCGACCTGTGTGCAATCTAAGTGACACATGATTTCAGTATATATACACCTGTTCTGAAAGGCCCCAGAGTCTGCAACACCAGTGATCAGGAGGTACCACTTAGCAAGTGATAACATGAAGACGGAGGAACTCATTGTACAAGTTGTGGAGAAGTACAAATCAGGTAAGGGTTATACACAAAAAATATGTCCAGACATATGGGAAAAGGTCCTCTGCACAGATTCGACCAAAATTGGACTTTCTGAACATCAAGGAAAACATTTTCTGGCACAAACCCAACATCTCTCATCCCCCCAAGAACACCATCCCCACAGTGAAGTATGGTGGTACAGCTATAGGTCTCGAGCCTTTGTGGGCAGGAGCTAAAAAACCCAGGAAATATGCCAAGGAGGGGAACACTGCAAACCGCTGGGATGCTTGGTTTAGTGATTGTGTGATAGATTCTGTATATATAGGTATATAGATATACATTATATACACATCAGTAAGTAGGCAGCTCCACAATACACTGATGACACGAACACACCTGATGTTCAGACTCACCTGTATATATCTTGTGGCTGTTCTGCAGCTCAGGCAGAAATGCAGATGGCAGCAGCTGCAGTCCCTCTTCAATTTCCTGAAAAACAAACCATGAATATTACAATCACAAATCCTGTACACTACCTAGTGCACTATTCTAAGAGTCCAGATGTTCCTGGTGTTCCCTGCATCATGCACGGTGTAAAAACGTGATAACGGGAGACCGTTACAGGTAAAAGACAAAATCACGACCACTACATCAGTACAAGTGTGCTATAAAGTGCTCCTGAATCCGCGAGTGCGCTGTTGTTTAGAACACAACACCAGATCCGGCATACCTCCTTTTTTCCTTTCCCTTTATCCTTTGTGGCTTTCTGATCTTCCTTCTTCTTCCCTGTCGTTTTTTCCTCCTCTTCTTCTTTAGCTGCCAGCTCTTCCATCAGCTTCAGGCAGAGTTACAGAACAGAGCAGACATCACAGAATATTTAGAACTGCTCTGTGACAGGAAGAACAGAATGCGTTTTTGACTTATAAAAAGAAAAAAAACACTCGGGGACGTGCAGTTACAGAAAAAAAATTAATGTCAGTGGAGTGATAATGACGCTGCTTCATCACTCCGCTCAGTCACAGATTTTTGTTCCTTACTATTCTACATGTGCCCTGATTGGTTAATCTACTCCTAGGATATCAGCTCATATACTGTGACCTCAAACATCACCAAAGAGAAATTAAAAAAAGGAAATGGTCATATAAATGGCATATTTTTTTGTTTACTGTTTTTTAAAGTCCATGAAAATGAACAACATTTTAAATAAAGGAATTTCATGATAATTTTTTTTTTTTTCCAAGAGTTAAAGATGCTTTTTTTTCCAACAAATGTGACTTTTTTCGGTGGTTTGTGGGCAAGAGGTCTTCAGCCCTCTGTATCCTCAGCACACACGCTGCTAGCTAGTATCGGCTAAAGGCATTTTTCAGGCTGGACTAACTCCACAAAAAAGCAACAGAATATGAAATTGAGATTCTTAATAATCAAACTTTTTTAACTTGTAAGAAATTGACATTTTTTCCCGCCAAATTCTACTGGATTACAGGCCTTCAGCTAACCAGCTAGCTCTATGCTAACCAGTTAGCGCCATACTAACCAACTCTCCAAAATATGTAACTAAAGTATTTTATAGTAAGGATGTATTTCTTTTATTTATTTATTTTATAATTAGACAGATTTTTTTCACCAAAAGTGTCTTTATTGGACTGCTAAAGGAACAGACCTTAAGCTAACCAGCTAGCTCTGTGCTAACTGCTCCTCTGTACAGTATCTTACAGTAAGAACTTATATACTTCTTTAATTTTGAGGAATTTGAATACAACAATAAATAAATATGCTATATTTCTTACAATCCAGAGAATAAAAGAGTTATTCCACTCCCTCTGATCGGATATGAACAATAGCCCACTTGGCTAACGCCTCGTGAGCTCTGAGCTCATATATATGATCAGAGGTCAGAGCAGAACTGTTTTTGTTTTCATGTCCATGCTGTATATTACCGAGAGATATAAACCTTAATATGACACGATTTTAATTAGCGCGTACTTGTAAAGCATATATAACATATTAATTAGACTGGAATGTATTTAAGAACTGCATGAATTCTGTCCAACATACTTAATAAAAATGTTGTAATTTTGTAAATAAATTTTGTAAATCTCTACTTTACCTGCTCAGGTGTTTTATTAACAAAAAGAGCCGCAGAGCCGCCGTCCTCCTCGTCTGGAAAATCAGGGAAGGAACCCGTTGCATCACTGAACACAACAGCACATAATAACACGTCACACGCACGTTTAGGAAAGGTGTCCGTGTACGTGAACGTGTGTTCTAATCACTCACTGACACTCGATGAACCACTGTCTGATCTGATCCTTCATCATTTCCTTCATTTCAGGACCTTCGGTCTCTCGCAGGCTCTCGGAGATGGACAGCAGCGATTTCTGATAATCCTCCTCATACTCCTCCTGCCTGTTCCTCCTCACGGCGTTTTTTTCTTCATCGAGGACTGCAGACAGACGCGACTGAGCCAGACCAGTCTTCATGGACTACAGAGAGAGAAAGTGAGAGAGAGAAATAGATAGAGAGAGAGAGAGAGAGAGAGAGAGAGAGAAAGAGAGAGAGAGAGAGAGAGAAAGAGAGAGAAAGCAACATTGATGGATAGAGAGAGGGGGCAAAGAAAGAGGGGAGAGAGAG
>JAQMYF010000005.1:6518215-6540533 GCA_030014195.1 Neosilurus mollespiculum | reverse complement strand
AGAGAGAGAGAGACAGACACACAGAGAGAGAGAGAGAGAGAGAGAGAGTGAGAGAGAGAGAGAGCGAGAGAGAGAGAGAGAGAGAGCGAGAGAGAGAGAGAGCGAGAGAGAGAGAGAGCGAGAGAGAGAAGGGGGGCCTCACCTGCACCCAGCTATGCTGCCAACTGGTCCTCAGGCAGTTCGACTGCCTCTTTTAGCAACAGCGGATGTTGAGACTGGAGCCATTGTGCTGTCCGCTCTGGTAGCCAGGCAACAAACTGCCCCAGCACCACTAGGTAGCTATTCCTTTAGCTGTTTAATATTGTGGAACATTCGTAACATGAGTTACTTACTGTCTTTCCCTTACCAGTCCCTCAAAAACCCTCTATCTTGAAGACTTTCCCATGGCAAAGAAATTACAGCTTTAGCTCTGTTACAAAGTGCTGATACTGGAGACTCCTTCAAAAATGCTAAATAAACATTTCTCACAGAAAGCTTTAAGATATCATAGAGTGTCTCCTGTATAAATTTAAGTTGTTGCTGTAGAAGTTATATTAAAAGAAATACAATAATATACACATTGCATCTGAAACTACTGTCCAATAACATGAACAACAACAGCAACAAAACAACAACAACTACAACAACAATAATAATAATAATAATAATAATAATGAAGGGGTGGCACGGTGGCGCAGTGGTTAGCACCTCACAGCAAGAAGGCCCTGGGTTCAATTTCTGTGCTCCGGTGTTTCTGAGTGGAATGTGCATGATCTCCCCATGCTTGCGTGGGTTTCATCAGGGTACTCTGGTTTCCTCCCACAGTCCAAAAACATGCACAGTAGGCTAATTGTCTGTTCCAAATTGCCCCTAGGTCTGAGTGTGTGTGAATGTTTGTATGTGTGTGTGTTGCCCTGTGATGGCCTGGCGAGCTGCCCAGGGTGTACCCAACCCTCGCCCAGAGTCGTCTGAGATGGGTGCCAGCCTCCCCGCGAACCTAATTAGGATTAAGCGGCTTAGAAAATTAATGAATGAAGGAATAGCAATGAATTCAACTGTCATACGGAGGAGAGCTGCTGTCCAGTGTCATACAACGGGGTAAGGGTAGGAATGGTTTCTTGAAATTATCTTTATGATAGGTGAGCTGAAGTCTGTTGGAGAATGAGTTTTTATGCAGGCTTATGTATGTATGTCATATACTGTGTAGGATGGACTGAGAGCGCTGGCCTTGTGAATGAGTTTTTTGACCTGCTGGAATCTCACACTGATGCTCCTCCTCCAGCGGACAGCAGTCACAGCATGACCTCCAAAAACTTCTCGGAAGGCTGATTGGCTATGCTAAATTAGGAAGGTGTGAATGAATGTGTGCTTGGAAACTTCTGATGGACTGCCATCTATTTTAGGGTGTATTTCTGCTTTACAGCAGTTCTGGATTCAGGCAGCCCTGATAAGAAAAAGTGTGTAATGTGGTTACTGAAGAGAGATGAATGGAATAAAGGGCAGCATGGTGAAGAGTGGCACGGTGGCCTAGTGGTTAGCATGTCTTCCTCATGACACGAAGGTCCTGGGCTTGAGTCCTGGGCTCAGTGAAGGAGTTGCATGTTCTCCGCTTGCTTGCAATGGTTTCCTCCCACAGTCCTAATTAGGTGTGGGTGTGATTGTGAATGACTGTGTGTGTGTGTTGTCCCTGCGATGGTCTGGCAGGCTGTTCAGGGTGTACCACACCTTGGCCAGTAGTCAAAAGGGATGAACTCCAGGCTCCACATGACCCTAATAAAGGGAAACTAGAGATGGAATAAAGAGGCGAAAACAAAACTGCACAGACAAGGAGAGGACATCCATAGAAACTCCAGTACCTTAAGCTTAAGATCAAACCAGGGACCCAGGAGCCTGTAGCCATCCACGGCACCACCATGCCAACCAGCTGAGCCCACTTATTACTGTAGTCACAAAATATGTACCTTCATACAACCAACAGTTAAAAATAATAATAATACCCTTTCCTTGGCAGGCGTTATGCACTGATTTCAATCATCTCTGACTGAGCCATAACTAATCAGAATATACAAAAAAAAAACCTGTTCTGCAGTGCCAAGAGCTAACTGAAAAAAACCTTAAAAAGACACAGGAAATGATGATATCTAGTGTGTAAAAATTAAACTGTCCTTAAAGCAGAACAAAACCCTCACACTGAGAATTTACATCCAGGAGCCATGCATATCTTTAATCAGCAGGAGAACTACACACTATATAATCATCCCTTGGGATATACAGTAGATAAACAAAGCCTGCACACCACTGTTAAAATTGCAGGCTTTTAATGATGTTAACAATCCAACCAAGACAAATCATGCCAGATGTTCTTTTACCTTTATTAAAGCCAACATCATTCAAGTAAAAAGCTAATAAAACCTTGATTCAAGTGCCTATAGCTTCCTTCACCAAATGTATGGTTTATCTTCTTGTAATGATGTTTCAAATCTTTTTGGCTGTGACCGGATGTCTTGCGTGCCGCCCTTTCCAGAGATATTATTCCAGATGTGCCATTTAAATCTGGGCTCTGACTCTCTCTCACTCACTCACACACTCATTCATTTGCCAAACCACTTAATCCTACTATTAGGGTCGCGGGGAGGCTGGAGCTTATCTCAGCCGACACAGGCCGAAGGCAGGGTACACCCTGTACAGCTCGCCAAACCATCACAGGGCCAACGCCATTCACACCATTCACACTCACACTCACACCTAAGAGCAATCTGGAACAGCCAGTTAGTCTGATGTGCATGTCTTTGGACTGCAGGAGGAAACCGGAGTGCCCAGATGAAACCAACACAAGCACAAGAAGAACATGCAAACTCCATATAGAAACGCCATCTGCGAGCCCAGGACTCGAACCCAGGAGCTTTTTGCTGTGAGGCGGATGTGGGTAACCACTACGCCACAGGTTACTGTAAGCTTTCCCCCTAAAAATCTTTCTGTTTGTTTTTTACTTGAAATCCGTTTTATTGCTAATGCTGTCACATTAAAGATGAAAAATGATCTGACGTGATATAGACTTTTTACATCCTGTAGTTTTTCCTTCTTTCTATACATCCTGTCTTTCTTTCCGTCCATAAAAGACATGGAAGGTAATGATAGGGGAAGGTGATACAAGCAGTAGGATTTATGACAGAGTGAGGCTTAATGGTAACAGTAATATATTGCATGATATAGCCACAGGTAAACACCTGCACCGTTTACGACTGTTTATGTTTATGTGTTTAATCGTGCCAGGGACTACAACACATCAAAGAAGGAAGGGGGCGTTTAGAGCAAGAAGGATTTATGTATAGAAAATCAAGTAACATGAGGAAGGCTGCATACTGATAAACACTGTACTGGCAGCTTTCAAATAAGGAAAAGAACTAAAAGAAAAAGAACCACCAGGGAACATGCAGTTTATTGCACATATTGCATAATGTAATCTGAAAGCTCAGTCAAAAAAAACTAAGCTGATGTCATGACCACAGGGGGAAAAAAATGCTGTCACAAGGAAGTATGTGATATTCAGACCAATCACAGGCAAGGAGAGCGTAGGTTTCAAAACATGAACAATATCAACTGTTGCTTTGCATTTGGAAAAAAAAAAAGCAAGCAAGCTTGAGCAAGGCACCTAACCCCCAACTGCTCTTTGAGTGCCCCCAATGTGTGTGGCAGCCCACTGCTCCGAGTGTGTGTCCTCATTGTTTACGTGTGTGTGCTCACTTTGGATGGGTTAAATGCAGAGGTAATAATTTCCCTTGCGGTATTAATACAGAATATCAAAATCAAATCAAAAATAAAATAAGAAGGTCCTGGGTTTGAGTCCCAGGCTCGACCAGAGCATTGTTTCTGTGTTGTGCTTGCATGTTTGCATGTTCACCCCGTACTTGCATGGATTTGTTTCAGGTACTACAGTTTCCTCCCACAGTCCAACGACATGCACGCTAATTGCTCCTAGGTGTGAATGCGAGTGTGAATGGTTGTGTGTGTTGGCTCTGTGATGCTTTGGCGAGCTGTTCAGGGCATACCCTCAAGTAGGCCTGGGCAAGATTTGTTTTCAAGATTTGTACTCATTAAGATTATTTGTAAGTATTATAACCAAGGACTTTCTTGCTGTGAGGTGGATGCGCTAACAACTACACCACTGTGCCACCTAACATGAAGCTTAATAATGTTATTTCTACCAGATTATAGCATTCAGTTATTTACATTGTTGTAGGTGTATGGGATGAATAAATATAGCTATATATGATTTTATACAATATACAGCTTTATACTGAACCTTTTTGCTTGGATTACTGTAATGTTCTCTGTTGGTGTATATTGTTCTGTACTTGATTTGTTTGGAACATTCCATATTAAGTCACCGTATGTTATTTGAGTAACAAGATTTTCCCTCATGGGTCATCATGCAATTAAATCATGACTTGTGATCGTTTTCGCTTGTTTTTTAAACCTTGTTGATGTTCCACTCACAATATGGCACTGATTTTACAATTACACTGTATAGATTTTATCTTGCTTGATGTATGCAGGCTGTTATGTCAAAGGTATTTTTGCACTAAATACATGTTTGAACGAAAACCTTTTTCTGCCTCATATTTCTACCAACTTACTGCTTTTTGCGAGTATTAAAGTATAAAAGATACACTATATATGTTTTATTAAAAATGTTCCAGAGGTCCCAAGCCAGGGACTTATTTGGCCTCTAGTAAAAAACTGTTGTTTATATATAATAGAATGTAATGTATCAGGGTCCCACCCCCCCCCAAAAAAGGTTTTCCAGCCACTATGTGGTTTTCCTCATTGTGTGCTACAAGTCAGCATTGTTTTATGTTCATGTGATCCATACCAGACTAAATAAAGCCACACTAGTGTACTGTGTGGCGTCTCCTTGTGTGTGTCCATGCAAACCACCTGACTGGTAATCACAAACTGCCAATAATGAGATAAGGTACAGTCTGTTGGGCTTTTACACCCGAGCCTACTGGTTATCCCCGGTTTCCTTAGCATGATGCTGGATGGGACACTAGTCCATCACAGGTTACCTATCCAGTAGTTTTACTGGTACCCATTTATACTGCTGGGTGGACAGAGTAACTTAAGACTTTGGCTGTTCCAAATCGCCCCTAGGTGTGAGTGTGAGTGTGAATGGTTGTGTGTGTGTTGGCCCTGTGATGGCCTGGTGGGCTGAGATGGGCACCAGCCTTTCCACAACACTAATTAGGATTAAGTGGCTTAGAAAATGAATGACAGATGAACATATAAATTGTGATACACCTTGTGCACTGTAGAATTATCCTCCAGTATCCCAGCCCCACTCCAGGGCCTTTTTAAAAATCATCAAATCAAATACAACTCCCTGTTCTACTAATAAGGTCCTGGGGTTCTAGTCCCCAGGCTAAGGTATTTCTGTGTGGAGTTTGCATGTTGTCCCCATGCTTGCTTGGGTTTCCCCTGGATACTCAGGTTTCCTCTCACATTTCAAAAACATAGGATAGCTGGCTGTTCCAAATTGCCCCTGGTGAGAGTATGCGTGTGAATGGTTGTATGTGATGGCTCTGCGACAGTGTGGTGAGTTGTTCAGGGTGTACACCACCTTCACGTCTCCCCGTGACCCTAGGATAAAGCAGTGAGGAAAATAAGTGAGTGTTTGATTTATTTAAAAAATGTAGCCTGTTACATCTTTATTTCATTTTAAGGAGTGTTTGTGCTGATGGTGGAGTTGTGGGAATAGTTCTAATTTTGGTTGACATATGCACTATATGGGGTGGCTGAGATGATTCGTAGTTAGAATATGCAAGGAGGTGATTCCAAGGGTGCGGTCTTGTTGCTTACTTTGGATGACGGTTCATTAAAACCAGGCATGAAAACACTTCTCACTGTAGAAATGATTATTGGTAAAGATGATGGTTGAATGGCTTGAATTCAAAATGAACAGCTTAGGGGCATCTCAGGAACTGAAGAAGGAGCTGGAGCCTTGACTTTTTAATTTTTATTAAAGATGATACTTAATTTAGTGATAGTTTCTCCTAGGTCCATGCAATGAAATGCTGTGGAGCAAAGATGCCATATATTTATATACAAATAATGAAATTAAATATTTCCACATAAAGAATTCTGTAAAGCACAGTAAACATGAATAAATGAAAATGTGATGACCCTTTGCTTTAATAATTTAGTAGTCTCAGGTAGAGTTTGTGCAATTTTACAAGGTCCTGGGCTCGCGTGTTTCAGTGTGGAGTTTGCGTGTTCTACCCATGCTTGTGTGGGTTTCCTCTGGGTACTCTAGTTTCCTCTCATAGTTCAAAGACATACACATTAGGATAGTTGGCTCCTAGGTGTGGATGCGAGTGTGAATGGTTGCGTGTGTTGGCCCTGTGATGGTCTGGCGAGCTGTTCTGGGTGTACCCCGCCTTCGCTCAGTGTCAGCTGAAATCCAGCTTCCCCACAACCCTGGAAGGATTAAGCGTCTTGACATATGAGTGATTGGCAAATAAAATGCAATGTGGGATATTAATATTCATTCATCTTCACTGACTGCTACTATATTGATCTGGTTTGCAGTGGACCCAGAGTCTCTCCCAGGAATTCTAATATTCTATTTTGGGTGGCCAAATGTGTAGTTACGATCGTCCCTTTAATTATAACAACTCATATCCACAGTTAGTGCGTCTTTCAAGTCAATGTAGCATTTTCCCTTCGGATTCTAGTAATAAAAACACAATTGCAGTGAATACACTGTGCCTGTTTCTTCCTAATAAGAATAGATTGATCTCCTTCCCAAAATCAGAGCCACCCTATTCAGATCAGTCTATTCTCTCAAATCCCCAGATAATTGTGTAATAAGCCATGTACATACTGCCATGCCCAGAGGAGTTTAATTGAGTGTGTCAAAATACTGCAACATCTTACATCATTCAAAACTGGACCAAGTAATTCAATCTCGTAATACCTTAATGTGCACTGTGTGAATGTGATTATTGTTTTAGCATTCCCTTTGTGTCAGTAATTGGCTGAAGACCTGGTTTTCCCTCTTTGTTTCTGTGTTTCCTGCTTGCTCCTAGCCTCACACTTGAAGCCGGCATGAAATGGCTTTCATCCATTAAAAACCTGCACTTCATCTCGTCCATGTCTGGAGGCCTGCTTGTAGCTCATCCTCTCCACACCGAGGGCTCCTAGAGCACTCTTTTAATTAGCTGCGATCATAACAGCTGTCCTAGTGTTATGTCCTAGTGTTACTACTGAGTAGTGGTACTCAATACATTCTTCGTTGTTTGTTTAATACTGGTGACCGGCGTTTAGTGTAAACACTACAGTCTCACACATACATACCGTATCTATAAAGATTTTAATTAGCATCAAATTGTGTACCTTTAATCATTAATAATTAATATATAATCGGTACAGCAATAAGGAAGGTTATTGTGTGGTTTCACTTCATATGAGAATGTGGAGTGGAGTACATGTACTGTAGTACCCCTGTAAGTAGAAATTCTTTGGGGTGATCACATTATTAATATCACCAATATTTTAATCAGCATTTGGTATAAACACCTAAATCACCCAATCAAAAAAACTTTTCAGTGGCATCCTGTATCATACTGGTTGCATCCGAATGCTCGTTCTTCCATATTATTATTTGCGATATAATGTCTAAACACTAATAGCAGTTGAAATTTACCCGGATACCCTACTAAATGTGTAGCATGTGAAGGTACAACACTACACTTCCATACATTACAGTAGCCCATAAAAGCCAAAAGCCTCTAAATAACCAAAGAATCCAACCGTGCAGGGGGGGGTTTCCTCACCGACACAGCTTTCACGTGGATACCCACGGTACCTCAAGGAGGACCACCCCATGGTGTAGATGCGGAAAACAGTATTTTTATCCTCGTCCTCATCCCTTTGAAGAAATGATTCTGCAACAATAGCTGAGGTGAAGATTCACATCCACCATGAGCATTGTATGGTACCACCGGTGCTTGTCGATGTTCACATATAGTTCACAGTGGTCATACGATGCTGGCAGTGGTGTCACGCTGAAATGACACATTTTCGGTCTTTTCGAAGAAATGTGGCGGAAAAATCAAACGTTAGATTTTACCGCGAGTAGCATAGAGGGCTGCAGTGCCGACGGCTCTCTGTGGCAACTTGCAATACACACGACAATCCCACATTGTTCTGCGGAAGCATTTCTGTGAACTTCCGCAGGTAAAGTTGCGTCGGTGAGAAAGCGGCATTAGCTAACACTAAAAACATCCAGGTTAAATGACAGGAAAGACGTCAGCTGAGTACCAGTCTATTCAAGCTGTACGCTTAATACTCTCTTGCACTCAGAACTACAGGGACAGACGCATATTAGCTACATAAACAACGCTCGTACATAGCGAGTATTCGGATGCAGTCAGTGATGTTTATGTCTAATTTCAAGATTCAGGCAGGTCAGAGTGACTTATTTTGTATTGTGCAACTGTTAGCTAGAGCAGAGAATCTCTGCCCCAAAGCAATACATTTTGAACGTACTACCCCTATTAGAAAATTTTCCAACTCACAAAAAAACCCAAAACAAAACAGACAAGGAATTCAAATATCTAGTTTAGATTTCCTAAAGACTTTATTATTATGTGTTATCCATACACAGGCAAACAACATATGAACACATTTAAATCAGTTGTACTTCTCATAGGCATGAAATCATTAAAAAGTGTGATGAGCTGGAACAAAAGACCACAGTTCTCATTCATTGTCCGGCGAGTCATTCTGAAAAAACAAAAACCCACCGACAGCAATGAATGTGAATCAGGGACCATAAGCAAAGAGCAAGGATGGAATGGATTTCACTTCATCTGTCATGCTGTCAGAGATGCTCAGGCAGCCTTGTTGGTAGCAAAAGAGCCTCTTGTAGATTTAATGCGTGAGGCACATAAGGCCTGCGTGGTAGGTGTGAGTTCGAGAAGCAGGGTACACTCAACACTCGATGGTTTCTCTGGTTTGAAAACTCACCGACAGCGTTGAATGTTCACTGTGACTCGCCTAACTTTGACTTCCATCCATCCGCCGAACCACTTTATCCTACTAGGGTACACCCAGGACAGCTCACCAGTCCATCGCAGGGACCTAACTTTGACTTTTACCTAAGAAAATTCTCGATAGAGAATTACACATGCCTCAACAACAGCCACAATTATATAAATCATGTTTCGAGGATGTACCTCGTATTACTACTACTATTACACTATCACAAAATCTCAGGCTCACCAGCAATATCTAGAGCATGATGCTAAACATTCAGTGCTATCTTGTACAGTGTGCTCATATGTAGACTGACCAAGTGCTGCAAGAAACTGAGCATAAGCACTCTGGCATCTATTATCTGATCATGGGGGAAGGGAGCAGAGCAAGGGGCCAGGGCTTGAGCGGGAAAACGGGAAAGGGGCACTCAGTTAGCTATGGAGGACAAAAATGGAAAGGGGGTGGAGGAAAGGAGTGGGGAGCTGAAGGAGCAGAGGTGGAGAGTGCATGTCTGTCTGGGTGAGGTGGGGGTGTAATGATCGATTCCAGGCTTTGCATTTCCAGACACAATGATTGGCAAAGGTCAAAGGGTCTCATTTCCTATGAAAGAGGGTCTGTCTGGTAGTGACCATCCGTTTTTTTTTTTTCTTGCTGCAGGTTCAACATGGTCAGGATATATGCACACAAACACACAGGGAGAAGGGTTAAAAGAAATGTACACGTCACACTGGTAAAATCTTGGCCAGGATAATAAACTTCCTGCACGTGAAAGCAAAAGTGAGCTAAAAGTTGGTTCACTGACTAGCTAGTTGTGAAGTAAGTAGCATGAGAAGCTAACATACTGGTGTTTGTTCAGCCGTTGCAATGGTAAGCATACAAGGTGCAGTAATACAGGAGGGGGGTGGTGTCTCGGAGGAAGAACAAACCCACCGAGACAGACCAAACCCCCCCTCCACCCCCACTTCACCTGGGACTTGAACTCATGACCCTGTGGTGCATAAGTTCAAGAGAGGAAGGGCTATTTTAAAGGATGAGTGAATTTGAACTCATTTCCCCCCAAATGGACCATCTATAAATACCCCACTTCGGAGTAGCTGTGTATAATTCACATCATAATGAACCGGATGGTTCTGTTTTGGTAAAGATGAAGCAAAAAAATAAAAAATAAAAGTTGCAAGTAGTGCAAATGTCAGACCAGACCTTGGAGACTAGTTTCCCTCTGGATCAACGACAGTTATTGACATAGAAGTCTGCGCTTATGTGATCAGTGACTGGTGATGTTCTCTAAAGACACTCCTCCCTTCCCACCCACCTTTAACGTCTGGGTTGCGTCTACCTGCTTCAGACGAGATCAATACTTTAATCCAATTGCTGTTCTCTTACACAAGGGCTGAGACCACCTCCTCGGCCCGGCGTGCACACACACACACACGGATAACTGGACACACAAGACACAAAATAGTGCCTAAGCCATATCTGGCTGGGAAAAAAAATGTGCAAAGTGCAGTGAACCATGAAGTCATGGAGAACGTTGTTGAAAACAGATGAGTCCCAAATATGTCCACAAGCTGCTAAGTAGCATCGGAACACATGCAGATACAAGGCTCATGCATGCCTTTATGGATAACGTCAAATTAGCCACTGTTGGCAGCATTGTCTGAATACATAAGCAACACTTGTCATCAGTGTCACATCAAATTTATGTCCTGTTTGGAAAAGCCGCCTCTGGGCATGACAATGCATCCCTACCGTCTACAGTCTGCTGGGGCTCCTTCCACTGGCTATATATTTGTAATAAATGACAAGAGTTTCAATTCTATACAAGGAGCAGTAATATGAACAAACAAATCCACAAGACAGGAAATCTATGAGGTAAAATGTACTTACCCCGGCCCGAGAGAGAGAGAGAGAGAGAGAGAGAGAGATCAGATGTATACACCCAGTCTGACTCCTGCTCTCTTGTTCTCTCTGTACGTCGAGTTCTGTCGTTCCAACCCTGCATTCCTCCATCTCAGCATATCCCTCCCTTTCCACCCCTCTCTCTTACTGGGTCCCTCTTTCTACTATTTTAAAACTCAGCCCCCTCTTCCATTCCCTTCCCACTTTTCAACGTCACCATATTTTTCTGATCCCACGTCTCTTAGTCTTCTTCCCACTCGTAGCGAGGCTTTTGACCTACGCAGTCTCGACCTTCCTGTAGCAAACTTAACTGGAAAACTGTCTGGTCTTCCCATGCGTGTACGTGTGCTAGAGAGAGGGAGAGAGAAAGAGAGATAGAGAGGAAGGCTGAGAAAGAAGCGGGGAGGAAGGGAAGTGCAAACCAGGACACACAGGCTGTGTCAGTTTGAATGAAAATTGTGAAAGCTTGGCTTCTCCCTCCTTCTCTCTCTCTCTCTCTCTCTCTCTCTGGTTTCTTCCCTCCCCCTTCTCTGACACCCTTTTCCCCACCCTAGTCTCTCATTCTCTCTGTCTGTATGCACACTCAGTCTCTTCCATCGTCAAAGATTTTCACACACCACACAGACATTTATATTTATACCTCCCTGTTTCGCACTAACTATCATCTGTGCTCTCAATTACACACACACACACACTTTCCTCCCACTGTGCAGCAGACATTTAACCCTTTCACTTCTGAGACAAAACCTTAACTATTTTAAGCAGCCTAGTGTAAAACCTCCTATTCAAAAAAGAACAAAAAAAAAAAAAAAAAAAAAAAAAAAAAAAAAAATTGAATGCACACTAGTTTCTTTCCTTATGTAAAATTAAATAAAAATTTTACAGATAATTCACCAGAAGTTACACAAGTCTTCACACTAACATTGCCGGAGGCAAGACCTGCTTTTCCACATATATCTAAATGGGATTTGCATTTCAGCTTTTTTATTTTTTATTTTTGGACTCTGTACGGTGATAGAAGGCAAAGCATCAATGAGGTCAAACCCATGGCCAGACTACCACACCCCAATCCCAACATTATCCACAATGACCTCTGACCCACCTTCTCCTGCAGCGTCTGGGCCATACTGACCAGTCATTAGCCTCCACCTCTACTGCAGTCACCACCACATCCATCTAGCACTGGCTACGGAGACATATTTGACAGAGCGGCGGTCAATAGTCAATAGGGCAAAGGCAGCATGAAGTAGGGGAACGAAGCTTAGTGCAGTATTAAAGGAAACATGGAGGAGCATTGCCAAAAATAGAAATGTGGGCCTTGTAAGCTTTAGAATTTAAAAAAAAAAAAGGCAGCTTTTTAAATTTCTCTGACGTTTTGGAAATGTCACAAAGTAATTTTGGAAGCCTGAATAATTACTGAAAAGAACACCAAGCTTGTGTAATGAGTTGAGAGTGTATCCGAGTTCCACCTGTTTCAGATTCTGTCCCAACGCTCTTTGCTGCAGCGTTATCTCCGATCAGTCAGACTGAAGGAAATGAAGTAAGGGACCGCATTTAAAAGGGCTGTGATTGAACTGTGTGTTTTACCGAGTGATGGGTACTGCAGAGAGGCCCTGTCCATTGTCCATTTCCACATTATGAGATAAGACGGATACAAGCGCCCGGAGGTCTGCGACTTCCTTTGAACCGCTAAAAAAATCTTTAGTTATTTAATAATAGCTTTATCGCCAGGATGAACAGAAGAGCACTTTAATTATAATGATAAACAGGATTAATTGAAGAGGGTATAATAATTATTGAAGGAACAGTGATGTTTACTGAGCAACACACTTTGGAAATGTGCATTAATGACATCACTGGACACATTATAGGCAGTTTCTTGCCATCAATAAGAGGTGTAAGGTTACAGAGTTAGGGGAAGCGTTAGGCTTGTGCTACAGCCAGACAATATTTATTCCACAGGATGAAAAACTACACAATGCAATATGGATTTTCCAAAAGGCAGGGTGGTGGGGGTGGCGGAATGAGAATGAAGCTAAAATTAAATGCTAATACTGACTGATCCTATGCAAACAAGCACAAACTATGGCTCTGTTAAAGGTTTCGGCTCTTAATGGGGAGATATGAAGACATAAGGCCAATTCGTGCTCATAACGCACCCTGATAAAACAGCACACATCACACCCTTTGCACAATCTCAGCTTGCATTCTTCACGGCAGGATCAGGATGTACAATCCTTTTTCCGGGAGATCAGATAGTGATCAGAAACAAGAGCCAACACAGCACGAAGGGCCACAGGATCAATACCCACCATATGAAAACAGCGTGGGTGTGTGAGCCAGCAGAAATGATGGAAGCTCCACAAAGACTAACTCACAGCCAGCGGATTTCTCCTGGAATTCTAAAGAGAACGTCAATCAAAAGGTATCAGATTACAGAAAAATAATTAACCTGACTTTTTTTTTTTTTTGAGATAGGAAATAAAGAAATCACACCTGCTGTAATGCAAAGGAAACAGCTTTTGGCTTTGTGGATGAGAACACGCCTGTTTTACTGCAGAACTGCTGCTGATTTTCTGTTTAGAGCAACACACTCTGGCCATGTTATCAGATAAACCTCCCTTAGACCTCTAGGAGAATTTTTGTTTTCGTAATAATAAGAAGAAGAAGAAGAAGAAAAAGAAGAAGAAGAAGAAGAAGAAGAACATTTAGTAACTCAGTTATTTTTATTTTGGTTAAGTCTCATTATTTATTAGTAGGATTAGGTGGAATAGTGGCGTAGTGATTAGCACTTTAGGCTAATTGGCTGTTCCAAGTGAGTGTGAATGGTTGTGTGTATGTGTTTGCCCTGTGATGGTCTGGCAAGCTGTTCAGGGTGTACCCCACCTTCAGCCAGCAGCAGCTGAGATAGGTTCACGGGGAAGCTGGAACCTAACAGGATTAAGCGGTTCGTCAGATGATATGAATAAATTAATAAATTATTATTATTATAATTATTACAGCTCCTGAACAACAACAACAAAAAAAGATGGAATCATCACACTGGGCAGATGTTCACCTTGGCTTTTTTACTTTGTATCAAATAACCAAATCATATATATGACATAGAACAATTTTTGTTATGAATATTTTACCTTCATGAAACATCTCATACATACACTCGCTCGCTCCCTGAACTGCTTAATCCTATTAGTATCACAGGGAGGCTGGAGCCTCTCTCAGCCAACACTGCCCAACACAGCTTGCCAGACCATTGCAGGGCAACACACTCACAACCATTCACACTCACTCAACCAGGAGTTCGCAAGTTGGAATCCAGGCTGATGCTGCAGCCATCCGTGACCGTACATGGGAGCTAATTGGCTGAGCTCTCACGAGAAGGAGGGATACGCTCCCCTGTCACTCACAGCGATCACTGGCCAATCCATGGGCATCTGTGAGCTCATTTGTACAAAAAGAATGGATAGCGCTTTCCCTCAGAATATGTTCGGCTGCTTCCAAATGCGCATGCGCAGCAGTTCGTAAAGAGGCGGGTGGCCAAAGTTCCCACGGTATCTGACGGGTATAAGTTGATAACGGATCATATCCCGCTTGATATCCTGACACATTCTCAGATCGATGTGTTTAACTGTATGTGAAGCCTTTTCTTGAGTATGTTGATGGGAACGGGTCGGCTGTTTTGACCCGAGTTTGTTCCTGTTAGCAGACTGCTACCTGTGATGGAAATTATTTAATGAGGCCGATGATGAATGTAATGTCTCTGTGCATCATTTTATTCTTCTTATGGTGAGCAGCTGTGTTATGTTTTTGTTTTCTTTTGCTAAACAAAAATTAATAAACATATTTGGGAGAAAAAAAAAAGGAGGCAAGTAGCAACATCACATGTCTTAGAGGGGGCATGCGCATGCTTACGCCCCTCCATGGATGGTGGTGGTCGTTTGTGATAGGGAGGCAACGTGTGACAGATGGGGATTGGATACAATTTAAAAATTAGGACAGAAAAAAAATGGGGGGCAATTTGGAACAGCCAATTAGCCTAATATGCATGGAATGTTGCTAGTCATTCAGCCACTTAAAAAAAACAAAGTAAAGTTTCATTTTCTCAAGACATCAAAATAGTGTCTGGCAACTTCATTTTTTCTCGGGCACCACAATAAATGGCAAAGTCAAAAAATGTCACAAATTCATTTCATCACACTTGATATATCCACAGGTTTAAATCAAACAGTTGTTCTTTATCAGCACATAAACCATATTACATATCCTGTTTTGTACTGCCCTCCCCTCCTTCCCCTGTTAACTCCCCACTGTCCATTTCTTCCTCTCCCTCCATCACCAAGGGCTTCCAGGACTCCGCGTGCAGTCTCTCATTTCTCTCCGTCTCCTGCACTGTAGGGGGCGCTGTTGCCTGCAGGGCGGGTGGAAGATGCTTGAACTCCTCCTCATTTATATCATAGTTCTGCATTTTATTTTCCAACACCCACCAGCGGCCTGCAAAGCCTACATCCAGTACACGTTCAGGCAACTGTGCCCAGGGCACAGAAAGCGCAGGGCACTGCGCCTCATACAAGCTGGACTCAGGGTCAAAGTCTACCATGAAGGCCAGGGAGACAACGCCCAGGCTGATGTATTGCAAACGGCCTTCATTGCGCAGCCTGGCCAAGTTCTGTACATGCCCATCCGATGTGCCGCTACGGGTCCACGGAGAGAGGAGCGCAAGTTGGTTGGAAGTCTCTAGTATTCTAGACTGGAATGACGTGTCATCTGGATTGGTGTAGAAACAGGCATACGTACCTCCAAGCAATGCCGCGTAAAGGCTGGCTTTGAGAGGGCGCTCATATGCTCCAACAAATATTTCACGGCATGCTTCCTTATAGTCACCCAGAAGACTGCGGCACCATACACCTGCCAAACAAATTTTGTCAAGTTTACCGGATTTTAAACGGCACAAGATCATTTACACACGTTGTGAGAGGTGCGAATTGATTCTATATACTGCAGTCATGTAAAATAAACAGGAATATCGCCCAGAAATAGTTTTGTTTGTTTGTGCCTACAGATAAGAGTTGAACCACAGGGAAATATCACTTCTTCACTCATTTAGGAATGTATTTTTTCCTCCGTAGAAAGTAAGTACACCCCTGGCTTCATTACTAAGTGTTGCTGAAATCTTTAACCGAAGATTCCTTCGGTTGCAGGATGTTTGAGGGTTTTCTTGCATGTACTGCCCTTTTCAAATCCCCCACATTTCAAAAAGGTTCAAATCTGAGCGTTGACTAAACCGTTCCATAACTCCCCCGCCATCACTGAACGCCCACAAGTCGGTAGAACAGTCCTCCTCCCACATAACCACAAACTTGCACAGATCTCACCTGCACATTCTTCCAAATGAATGAACTCCAACCATTTATTCTCATCCAAGAGACAGATGGGGAAGGGAAGAGTTTCACACGACGTGTAGCTACTATAAGTTTACTGCTAGAGTGAAGTGCAAGACCTGCCCTGTGGTGGGAAATTTACTTCTAGAGAGCGTTTAACTTGCATGAAACACACAGTACTGCAGGTCCATTGTGGTGTTTCTTGTAAATCAAGAGTTTTGGTGTTGGGGCCTTCTTCGTTTTAAACAATATTTTCCATCCATCCATGGATCCGTGGGAGGAAACCCACACAAACTCCACCGTGAAACACCCTCGCCGAGCCGCGGACCTTCGTGCTGAAAGGTGGCAGAGCTAACCACTACGCCACTGTGCCGCTCTTGAACAACATCTGTGTATTTAAAAATTGGTTGTGCCACTTTAACTAAAGCCCAATCTGGGTCCCATCCAGAATTCCTATGGTGAAGGTTTCTTTCCATCTTCCTCTCTTTTCACCGCACTCACTTGTCCGGCTTCCCTTTCCTAAGATCAGCGTGCCTTCATCCACGTTCCTTATTGATCCATGGGGGTTAAAAGCAACCTTAACTTACCCCCAATACTTCGATCAACATCATAACAGCAGTGCCTGTGTACTGTACATGCCTCAGTAGGACGGGGTGACACAGCTGATCAATTTATTACGATAAATTTGTTTAATATCATCAGCCAATAATGATAATTGTTGATAATGTTTATTAACTTGTTTGGAGACCCATTTTATCAAATAAGTGTGAAGAACTAGGATGTTCTGTGAGCAACAAATAATAATAATAATAGTAATAAATATACTGTAATGATAAAGAAAAATGTGTCATGATGGACTGAAGGGCCAAATAACCAAGCAAATAAATGGAGATGCACATTAATATGCAAGTTATTGCCAACGTTACCATGACAACATGAAGCACGCCAGTACAGTCTATTCAATCAGCTTAGCAATAGTACTTTTTCCCTAGAATATTTAACAAATTGATTATTAAATGTATTGCAATCCATGCAAGAAAGCAAATTTACACTGCAATCCCAAATAATGTAGTAAACGATCTATTTTTATTGGCTGTTTGCGGGTCATTCGAAGCACGGGCTTGCATATTCATTTTGCCATTTCTTGCTGGTCTGAATTAAGCGAACAACGTGAAACGAACATACGGTTTTCTTATTGCAACTGATGAAGTGTCTACTGATGGTGCATCTCGCCATCACTTCATCACGTAACCTACGACTCATTCAGTCGGTTTGTTACGGGAAGCGAAATTCTCCCAGTGTGTGAATGAACTACCGACAAAATGCCGCAGCCACAGGAGAATGTATACCATTAGCGGTAGTCACGTTACTGTAGCGATGTATAAAGTGTGCTCAGGTTGCAGTATAGTAGTTACTGAAAGGCTATTATTGAAGAAAAGAGAAACGTGATAAGAGCTAAGCTAACCCAGCACGGACCTATGAGAACAAGGAAATGTATTACTGCCCCACCTAAACCCTAACCCTGTGATTGTGACTCTTTTCTTTACTTAACTCATTTTATTATAGCTTTACCTGCTAAATAACAACACAGTTTATAACAATTATACGTCAAAGTACAGGTAAAGATATCCAGAGTCAGAACAGAACCAAAATTTATGACTTTTTTTGACACTTATTTGCAATTTATATGACTACTGACACATATCGACAATAACTAAAATTACTATAAGAAACTTCTACAGGCAGCAATGAAACAAATGAATAAAGTAATGAATGAGATTTAGAATCCCTTCCATTGTTTCAGTCGACAACTCGTTTCCTTAAGATTTAAGGTCTGCATGCACCCTTTTAACTGCAGATTAGTTAGCATTTTCAGATGAGTTCTCATATCTGTTATAAAAATGCAAATTACATTAAAAAAAAAATTAATATAATAATAATAGTAATAATAATAATAATAATAATAATAATAATAATTCCATAATTTTTCTCAGTATTGATAAAAATGCCCTCTATTAATCTGGAAAATATGTAAAATTCATTAAAATAACTGTATTTAACTTGTTTGTTTCATGAAGCATTTTTGTTTCTTTTTTTTTTTAAAGGTTTTAGTATACAATACAAGAGGAATATAAGAAAAGCAAACTAAAATAAGATCTTAATAGATCATTTTTACATTTTTATTTACTTCAAGCATTCTCCCAAGTATGCAAGGTGGGAAATTTCTGTTAGTATATACTACATGGAAACAGCGCAACCTGATTGGTCTGCTATCTGGGATTTAAACACATTATCCTAAGTGGATAATTCTTCAGACTGAAACATTGGACACTCACAGATTGTCCCAGTCACTTGGAAGAGGCAGCGTCATCATTTTCATGCTTTAAAAATGGAAAAATAAAGTTTGATTGTTATTGTTGTATAACCACATAGTATATTCTAAAACTTTTAGCATAAAAATAGTCCATTACGGAGCACGGATTGCTTGTGTTTCTGTGCAGTATATACTAAAACTAAATTCCCATTGCTAATGTTCGTGGAGTGTACTGAGCTAATCTGACCTGCTTCTTTTATGGCTAAAATATATAAAAATCAACTGCAAAAATCTTGATTTAGTTTACTTTTTATGTTTCTATGTAATTATGTTTCTATTATTTGCCTCAGGTTCGACAGATGTTCCGTTTCAGGGACTATTCAAAGGCATCTACCTCACTTTCGGCAAATAAGTGTTAGATATCCCAAGATAGCAAACCAATCAAATCGCCCTGTTGCACATTAGGCTAACTGGATGTTCCAAATTGCCCCTAGGTGTAAGTGTGAATGGTTTTGTGTGTGTGTTGTCCAGGTTGAGCTGTTCAGATGAATCCTGCCTCACCCACAGTCGGCTGGCTTAGGCTCCAGTCTCCCAGTGACCCTAGTAGCATTAAGCGATTTGGAAAATGGGTGAATTAATAACTAATACACTAAAAGGTACAACTTTTCTGTAGGAGTTTTTTTTCCAAGAATATACCATCATACTGATGTCCAAAACAATACGTGACAGGTACAAAAAAACTAAACAAAAAAAACTACTGATATATAATTCAGTGCTACTGCACATTGCTTTACTTGTGTTGCTTTCAAATCAACAACCGAAACTTCAGAACAGAATAAAAAGGTGTACATAAAACATTGGTTCATCATTTCATCTTGTTACTTCTGACATATTAAATCATCAAACGATGACGCAAAAGTGGTGAATTTTATCCCGACTCTTGACCGTGCGTTCTCTGGTTACCTGGAAATTACAACATGGAATGAAGGGATTATATCCAGCACACGTTGTACCTCTAAGACAAACAACTCGCACTGACTGTCTCAGCACACTGTTCATTATCATCATTCTTTAATTAGTTCATTGATTTAATTCATCAATTCCCATTTAATCAGATCCTGCCAATGTCTATTCGTCTGTTTTTTAAAATGCTCGAAACTCTCATAACTAAATATTCTGTGTATGTCTAATGCACATCTGTCAGAGTGCTATAAATAAGATGACTGATTGATTGATAAGTTGATTAATTAATTTGTTAAAAGGTCAATAATTAATTAAATTCAAATTAACAGTGGTGCAGTGGTTAGCACATCCGCCGCACAGCAAGAAGGTTTCCCAGGCTGGGGTGTTTCTGTGAGGAGATCCTCCAACAGTCCAAAGATATGCACATTAGGCTAACTGGCTGTTCGAAATTGACCCTAGGTGTGAGTGTTTTACTGTGATGATCAGGTGAACTGTTCAGGGCGTACCACTCCTTTGCCCAGTGTCGGCTGAGATAGGCACCAGCCTCCCCGTGACCCCAGTAGGATTAAGCGATCCGGCAAATGAGTGAGTCGTGGGTCACTCTTATCTATTATTGCTGAGAATTTAGTTCTTTTATCTTCATTCTAAAGAAAGTTATGGGTGTTTTTGTCATGACATGGATGGATTTGTCTTGAGGCTAATTAAAAACAGGGTGTGGGGTATTTTTATAATTTTTTTAACATGGTTAAAATGGCCATGATTTCCTTATTACCAGGGGGTTTGAGGTGAATGAGGAAACAAATGAAAGTTTATTACATGATCAACATTTGATAGGATCAGTCCATGGCTGAAATTAATGCCTTGAAATGTAACATTGCTAACATATGAGAATGAAAATTCAAAACTTATGTACACAGATACATGAGAATTACAGTCACACCAATATGTATACGTTTAAAATAAAATATATATGTGTATATCAAAATAAAACTCGTTATAGCACTAGTTAATAATCTCACCTGCACGACTGTTCCACAGCCTCTCCCATCTTGTACCCTTGCTGGTGGCAGCAGCTGCAGTAGAGCACCATCTCCTCAAGGCAGCCATATTAATTTCTCATCTACAGCACACGTGGGGAATAAGAGCCAAATTGCCATCTAGTGGATATTCAGGGCACTACAAAGGGCACAGACGACGTTTATTTCACAGGATACACAGTGCGCATATAAAGGGATATGGAGGCGTTCGAATTTCAGCCTCTTCTCGGGTCAAGAGTCCAATTAACCCGGAAGAACTTCTACGTATTTCCTGTTCGTCAAGCTGTCGTAAAAAAGTAATACTTTGGTGCATTAACACATGAAAAATTATTATTATTATCATTATTATTATTATTAATATTATTTTGAAATCTTTAAATTATTTTGTGGAAAATATTTAAATAAACATATATTTGTTTTTTTAGAAATCAGCACGTGTCATGTCGATTCTGTTACGTTTAGATTTTTATTTAATTTTTAAAATGTGTATAAAACAGACATAAATTATTTTACATGTATAAATCACTTTCTGGGGTGATGTTTATTTGAAATAAATTGAAAAAAAAAATTTAAAACTGAGCCTGGCTTAGTCACGTGACCATATATTGACACCAGGAACTGTATGAGCGAGTAGATGACGTGGACGATGCGCGAGATCAATTTGAAACCCATGTTTATGTGGATGTGGTATTGTTTCCTCGTTAGTTTTTAAAGTTATGACTGTTTGTATGTTGCTAATAAAGTTCCTGTTGTGAACTAGAGGTTTAAAATTGAAGAGCTGATATCCCAGGTCGGCTGAGAGGACTGCCGGCTGCTCTTTTCAGGTCGGTGTGTTTATTATGTACAGAGGAATTGTAGTTTTAGGTCAGTTTGCATTGATGTATTAAATTAAGCTGTTCTATAGGGGTACAGCTGTATTTAATTTCCTGAAGCAGATTTAGCCAAAGTTGAAAAAAAGCCTCTTCATGTGAGTTTAGTCTCCAGTTTATTGGATCATTTTGAATCAACATGGCACTGACCACAACATTTTTTCTTCCCAGTCAGTACTTGCACTCAGGCCTGATCTCACACCATGGCAGATGACCTCAAGTTTCAAGGTGGGTGGATTAATTACAGCGCTTGTCTTCATTCTTAGCCGAAAGTATAGAGAGACACATTACATGACTAAAGGTTTGTGGACACACAACCTTCACATACCATATGTGAGCCTTCCCGGAATTATTGGAAGCACAAAACTACTATATAGGATGTGTATATGATGTCTGTGTATGCCGTAGCATGATAAGGACCGGACCTGTTACAGCATCGCGCTCGGAGAAGACCACGTTGCGCTGATCACGTCTCATCTGCTCAAGAAAACTCATCACTCACTCATTTTCATTACAGTCACAGGGAGGCAGAAGCCTATCACAGCCAACACTGGGCAAAGGCAGGGTGCATCCTGAACAGCTCGCCAGGCCATCACAGGGACAACACAGATACACACAACCGTTCACACTTACATCCACACCTAGGAACAGCCAGTTAGCCTAATGTGACCTCCTTGCTGTGAGGTGGACGTGCTAACCCAGGGGTCACCAACACGGTGCCCACGGGCACCAGGTCGCCCCCAAGGACCACATAAGTCGCTCACAGGCCTGTTCTAAAAATAGCACAACTCACTAGTGAGCTGCGTCTAAAATTAATTTTTAATTTTTATTGTTGATAAT
>JAQMYF010000005.1:6478905-6489143 GCA_030014195.1 Neosilurus mollespiculum | reverse complement strand
GGCACCACAACCCCCCCCCCCCCCACCTCTGTTGGTGCGAACAAAAGCGGCGGTGCTGAATGAACAGGCGGCCGAAGGGAGGCGGGGACCCGCTATTGTCCCGATCAGAACAAAGATAAATACCTCAGCACCGCAGGGGAGAAAACACAGGACCGGAGATGTCAATAAAACCTCAAACCCGGCTTAAATAACTGCTCATCCCCCCTCTGCGAGCGTCTATAATAAACCCGGGTGTGCTGCGCGTGACGGGACGAGCGCCGTCAATCAAGCGTCAAAACAAAAACAACGCGCGTGGAAGCCGTGGCTACTGACTGAGCGCGTGACTCCCTGCAGCGCCGTCGCTGAATAGAAACACGCAAAACTCACCGAGGCTTCAAAAACACGTTATTCATCTACTGGCGTGCTTTACGTTCAAAGAAACCACGTCCAGCTAACTTTCTGCCTTTCCCAGGCGCGAATCTACGTTAAAAAGCTAGCTGGCTACATTTTTTTACTCCATACCCCTATTCGGGTAAACTCCGCCTCCCGGGGGTGGGCCTTGTTGCCGGTATAACCGTTCTCGCGCCCCGATTGGCTTGTAGCGCACACTCTGTTGTGGCCGCCAATCGCAGAGCAAAAGGCGTGATTTGTCGGAAAGCCGGTGGGAAGAAAAGAAGCGTAAAGGTACCGTGGCCAACAACTTGGTGTTATTGTCCAAGACAAAGTTACCACGAAGTTGCGGTTTTATTCAGCGAGAATCAAAACACGTTAAACTATATATAAACAGAACTTTTTAAGACATTCACGGCACTATATTAGTTAGCTAACTATGCGCAGCAGTGTATCATCCTAGCCTTTTTTACTACAATGCGAATGACCCGAAGGAAAACCGTTTAAATAAACACAGCCGTTTCTGTTCTCGTCGTAAACACAGAGTAAAACCGGAAATACTTCTTCAACCTGTTTTACATGCTTGTAGCGGCACTTCAGGAGCCGGTTCCGCGGTTACACATGCAATGAAGCACAGCGCGGCGTCCCCACTCGCCTGGAGCTGCTAAACACGCTAAGCTAGCGCGGCTAGGCTAAGGCCGGCCCGGACAAAGGCTACAAAAAACCAGCCATGCACTCACTGTTCGAGAGGTTTAGAAGCGCCGCGTCCGGAGTGGTCTTCACCTCCAGCCGCAAGGGCTGCTGCTCGGAATGCCGCTGGATATCTCCGTTGGCGTCTCCAATAGAGAGGAGCCGCACGCCGCTAAACACGGACACCGCCATCTTCGAGCTCGCGCAGAGAGACAGCAGCTCGCAGCAACGCGCCACATCCAACCGCGCGGGGAAACAGGCCTGACTCACTACTGCCCTCTAACGGCCACACCGTTTACTTGTTACGTTTAAAGACCACGGTGGATGGCACTCACGTGCCGTTCGCGTGTGAGTCGAATCGTGTCCGGCTCTTTATTTTTGAGGACTTCAGGAGTCCACTGACCTGATTAGCCGCTTTATTTTCTTCTCCTTTAGTTCTGCAAAATGCTATCGGGGTTGTAATGTCGTTTCATGCTAAAAACTCTCGACGAACCGTTTAGAAGACGAAGGAGTCGACTCTGACGGATGAGCCGAGTCAAATGCTCTGACTCCATGAAAGAGCCCACAACTTTCTTTAAGCTTCTTTTGCCAAGTTTCTGTCCAATTTAGGAATTTACTGGAGTAGGGTGGTGTAGAGGTTAACACGTCCGCCTCACAGCTCGACGAGGACGTGTCTACGTAGAGTTTGCTTGTTCTCCCTGTGCTTGCCGGGGTTTCCTCCGGGTACTCTGGTTTCCTCCAACAGTCCAAAAACATGCATATTAGGCTAATCAGCTGTTCCAGATTGCCCCTAGGTTTATATGTAAGCGTGAACTGTTGCGTGTGTGCTGGCCCTGCGATGGTCTGGTGAGCCATTCAGGGTGCACCCCATTTTTGCACAATATCTGCAGAGATAGGCTTCAGCCTCCCCATGGCCCTAACATGATAAAGCGGTTCAGCTAATGAGTGAGGGAGGACTGCTGGAACATTTAAACATGCATGTATGTGTGTAAATGACATCAAAGCTACATAAATATATCCTTTGCACGAAGTCACCAGTCTAGTGGGAAGTGTTGGGATATAATAGGAAAATAATCACAGCCCCAGGCTTGAATGCAGTTTTGAATGTCAGTCAGTTGCGGGCAGGGCATCAAACATTCATTCACACCTGTGGCAATATACTGGATCTTCTCCAAGCCACCTACAGGAATGTTTTTGGGAGGCTGGAATAAACTAGAGAAGCTTATGGAAATTCACGTGTACACCAGGAGAATATGCAATTCTGAGCTCAGGATCCAAGTGGGGACTCAGGAACTGTTAGACACCGCCATGCCATCTCGAACCAGCAGCAGTCTGTATACTTTTACTTTAATATTTTTAAATGAATTCTTTGAATCGCTGTGTAGTTCCTTCTGGATTAAAGCGTCCACGGTATAACGCTTTTTATATGGAGATGGCTAGTTCACATTGAAGGAAGGAATCTTAAGTGTCATGGTGGGTTGCATGACCGCCTTACAGAAAGAAGGTCATGGGTTCGAGTCCTGGGCTCGGCGGGGGCATTTCTGTTTGGAGTTTGGAATTTCTGTTCTCCTTATGCTTGCAGGAAACAGTCCAGAGACATACATTTATTCATTCATTCGTTTTCTGAACCACTTAATCCGAATTAGGGTCGCGGGGAGGCTGGCGCCCATCTCAGCCGACTCTGGGCTGAGGGTGGAGTACACGCCGGACAGCTCGCCAGGCCATCGCAGGGCAGAAACACGCTGACGACAATGCAGTCTACTCTTTTCGAAAGAGTAGGCTAATATTAGGCTAATTGACTGTTCCAAGTCGCCCCTAGATGTGAGAGTGAGTGAGTGGTTATGTGTATGTTGGCCCTGTGATGGACTGGAGAGCTGTTCAGGGTGTACCCTGCCTTCACACAGAGTCGGCTGAGATAATCTCCAGTATCTTCGTGGCCGTAGTAGAATCAAGCGGTTCAGTGAAGGAATGAACGATCTTGGAAGTAGCTTTTTTTTTTTTTTTTGTCTTATTGACTTCAAGACAGAGAGAAAATAAAAAACCTGGTGAAGGAACTACTGCACTGGGATGTGGTGTTAATGAAAAAGAAATAACATCAGAGGTATAAGGGGTCAACACGAATCACTGCGCCTCCCTTTTTGATAAATTCCTTGCTTTGTGTCAAAGATGGTATATTTAAACCTTCATGAAATCACCCTTATGAAACGACATGTATTAATATTATCCAGTAACCAAGTATAGGTAAACCAGGGCACCAACGGGTTAACAGTATTCACCATTTATTTGAAAAGATGAAGGCAAAATACTCAGTTATCATGCAAAAGGTGCTCAGAGAAAAATGACAGTACCACAGAACTGCTTGTCTCTATTCTTCACATCATTGAAATTTAAATGAGATTACAGTAAGGTGCTTGTTATTGTATTACATCTGAGGATCTGAAGCAGATGTAATCTCAATTTGAATTTGAAGTTACAGCAGTAATATATTTACTGTGTGGTGTTGACAAAAATTCTTGAGGCTTTGAGACTCACAAGCATGAAGAACACAATCCAAAGAAAAGAGGTGTATTCATAATTCAAGATTACAAATAAATGTCTACTCAAACAGAATTCGGCAAGTTTTTATTAATAATAGAGTTTAAACAAGTAAAGAATGTCCTCCCGTTATTCGTAAATACTGCTAGCGCAAATTTGGTCAACTTAGTAATGATATATTATATCTCATATAATACAGGGCTGGGCGATATAACCTAAAAATGATGTCCTGATATTTTGTAACGTTTTCACGATAACGATATTTATCACAGTTTGTAAATTCGGTCAAGGGCGGCACGGTGGCGCAGTGATTAGCACGTCCAGCTCACAGCAAGAAGGTCCCGGGTAGTTAGTAGGCTAACTGGCAGTTCCAAATCACCCCTAGGTGTGAGAGTGAGTGCGAATGGTTGTATGTGTGTTGGCTCTGCAGTGGTCTGGCAAGCTGTTCAGGGTGTATCCCGCCTCCGCACGGAGTCGGCTGAAATGGGCACCGGCCTCCCCGAGACTGTAATTTCTAAGGATTAAGCATCTTAAAATATGAATGAATGAATAATTCAGTGAAAATGATGTTCAGAGAAAAACACAGAGACTGTTTATAAGTATAGAAATAGGAGCCAGGGTGCGCTCACATGCTCTTGCACACGTGTGGCCTGTTTGAGCTCGTCGGCCATCTGATCCGAACTCACACAGCTCCTAAAACTGTGTGTTCACTTACGAACGTCAGTAAATCAACCCGATATTTTTAAATGTATTAATATTTTTTAGCCTTATGTCTCATGATACATTATACAGACTCTTCATTGATGTATTCATGGGGTAAAAACACTGCAGCTACCTGTTTACAATTAGAGACATGATATTCATTTGGCTAACAATATAAACAGTCTTATCACAATAACAATAATTGTGGGATGTCTTATGTAATGGGGAGGCCATGAGGGCCATGCTGTTCTTCATCCAGCTCTCTCCTTGTCACAATGTCCTGCCAGTGTGTCAGTGACTTACCCACTCCGTGATATCACCTACTGACTGACCTGAACATTCGGGGATGAGATCACCGAGAGGGGAAAGCAGTGATTGGAATTCGTCTGTACACTTGTACAGTTCGCAAATCGCCATTAAAAAAACTAACAACCAATATCACAGATAGGGGCGGTACCACCCTGGGACATCCCACCCAGAGAGCTTTTACGCACTGCTTTTGGTTTGTCAGTATATCGCCCAGCCCAAATACAATACACTACAGATTATGTGGCAGTTACAAATAAAAAAAATCCAAAAAAATCTACCGATAGCCAAGAAATGTTCCTTCAAGAAAAGACATTGAAATCAGCTCCACTTAAAGTTACAGTGTGAGATACTTTGGAGGATTTATTAGCAGAAATTGAGTCAACAAATAACTTTTCATTAATCTGTAATAATTATTTTTAATGTTGATTTTATTTTGGACCATTAGAATAAACTGTTTATATCTACATGAGGAGCGGGTCCCCTCTCATGGAGGCCACCATCTTGCACTGCCATGTTTCTACAGTATCTGAGAACGATACAGGCTTTAAAGGGGAGGGGTCAGGAATTAAAGTCACAATCAAAAACCTCATCATTAGCTGCCGCCAGATACCGCAAAATCTTACGCACTGTACCTTTAAGACGTAAAATTCTATACATAGCTTTCTCATACAATCAAAGGATTGTTATAGACCTATGTCTGCACAAAGCCTTTATTTGTACTGTACGATTTACATTTATGGAATCTCGCAGACGCCCTTATCCGCCCTTATCTCTTTTAAGGTAAAATTACAGGACAACACAAGAACAATAGTTTAAAATTATATAGCTTCTCCCAAAAATAAAGAGATCAGTGAAAAAGCAAAAGCAGTGCTGGTCCAGCTGCAGAGTTCACTCTTAAAGTAAATGAAGAGGGTCTAGTGCGACTTTTTTAAGACCTTCTCCCTTCATCTATTGTTCAGAGACAGAGAGAGAGAGAGAGAGAGAGGGAGGGAGGGAGAGAAAGTAAAAAAGATAAATAAGATACAGATGATTAACCAGGAACAGATGAATCCACATTCAAATGCATCACCATTTTTAAAAGGGAAGCACGACAAAACACAGCAGGGACGTACCTCAGAAGAGCGCACAGGATTTGGGAGGCCGGAATGGATTGTCACTGGATGGAACCCCAACGAGCAAAAGGTCCTTATGGGCATTTTGTAAGCAGAATGACTTCAGATCGGCTGCAGCTTGTGAAACCTGAAAGCAAGAGCACAACCCGTTACGCCCTCATCATTTTCAAGGGTTAAAATAATAAACAAGAGCAATCAGTGAGCACAAACCTCCGCCAAGCCTTAAAAAAGTATACCACATCACCTGCTGTATTAAAACACTTCTGAAAAATGCGATTGCCCACGTTAAATTTAAACTGACGCCAGATGTCAAATCAGAATCATATTCAGATGAAAATTGGTCAGTCATCAAAGCTTACGGTTTGGCCACGACCAAAGGTCTGCGAGACAGAATAATTCTCTATCATACAAAAGCTGAAATGTATAAATATTTTAATATTCATTCAATATCTTTTCAAAGTAGCACATATCACGTGAATAATCTAGTTATCCCATGGCAATGATGAAATACTAAGCATTATTTCATGGCTTTCGGCCAATCAGAAATGAGAAAATCTCTTGAATGAATAATAAATATATTTATTATTTTGCAACCACGGTACCCATAATCTGATTAGCCGTTAGCTAGCTGCACTGTGTGCTTGGCTCTTAAGCAGCTTCCAGAGAATGATTCAGTGTTTTCTTGAAGAAAAAAGTATGCAGTAAATATCCAAAGAGATAAAGTTTTCAAGGTTTTCACTGCTCTCAAAAAAGCTTGCGTCACATGAGAATGTAAACAAGCCGAAAGCCACCAAAGCCCTCACAGACAAGGAAGAAGACACCTTTGTTCAAAAACGGGCGAGTAACAGCACCTAAAGTGAACTGAAAAAAGAATGTCATGTAATAAACTGCATATTAATCTCATCTGTTCGGTCTGTACAGAGAAATCTCAGCCCTTGGTCTTTTTTGCATTGACCTCACCCTCGGGTCATTCTGTACTCAAGTCACGCTGTACCTCGCGCTCGGTTAATAAGTAGCATATATTTTAATGCTCACATGTTGCAGTCATTATAGTTTGTTGACTGAAATGAACAGATTTTTTTCACCTTCACAAAGTACTTCAGAGTGAAGCCGATCTTCAACACCAGCACTGTCAGAACCATCAGAACAAAAAGGCAAGACAATAAAATTGACTTTGGGGGTGCTGCTCTTCTTGAGAATTTGTCTAAACTGCGGGATGAATTATCTAACACAGTTCTTTCTGCAGCTTGTAAAACCAGAGACAAAGAGACTGATTCATGAGATAACTCGACTCATGCTATCCTATGAGGAGGAAACTACTAACGTTTTGCACTATTAGACCCCATTATTCAGCATGCTAACTATATATACCTATACTAATTATATATTTTTTAAAAGGTTTTGTATGTTTATGATTACATAAAACACAAAACAAACTGTTTGTTCATTTAAAGCTTTGCATATAACCCACACAGCTATGTCAGGAATCATCTTAATTTACATGACAGTCTCTTAAAATCTGGTTAATTATTTACATTCTATTCTTTTCAGGGAAGGATAATGAGAAATAGCGCTAACATAGACTTCACTGTGTCTCACTGGAGCCCAGAATCCTGCAGGAACACTTTCTTCAGGCGTTGTTTTTTCACCGTGATGACTTCTCACACTCCTTCAGATTTGCATTTGCATACATGTCCATATATAATAAAATAACAGCACGTAACAGCAGTGTCCGCAAGCACATGCGTGATGTAGCGTCAAGTTTCTCCGTGTGCCGGATTTTACGTCATTGTTTGTGTGACGTTGCGAGTGACGCAAGACACCAATTTGAGTGGTCCGACCATGCAGATAGAGTCACAGACATAGAAATGTGATTGCAATCTGAATCGAGACCACCTTCATATGTGATTTGAATGTGAAAACGTGGTTTTCACTGTACAAACTTAGTAAGTCATCATAGCCAAGTTATAATTTTGAGATAGCTAAGTCCTAATTATAAGTAGGTCATGATTATGAGATAGCTAAGTCATAATGATGAGATGCTAAGTCCGTATTATGAGACAGCAAAGTCCTAGTTATGAGTAAGTCATGATTATGAGATTTCTACATCGTAATTATGAGTTACTAAGCCATGAATATGAAATGCTAAATCGTAATTCTGAGGTAGTAAGTCATAATTATGAGACAGCTAAGTCGTAATTAAGAGTAAGTCATTAATATGTAATGGCAATGTCCTAATTATGAGATAACTAGGTCCTAATTATGAGTTAGTAAGAGATGATTATGAAATGCTATGGCACAGTTATGAGATAGTAAGTCCTAATTATGAGCTAAGTACTACTAATGAGTAAGTAAGACATGATTATGAGATAGCTAAGTCCGAATTATGAGATAACTAAGTCAAAATTGAGTTATGAGATAACTAAGTATTAATTATGAGAAAACTAAGTCCTAATTATGACTAGTAAGTCTTACTTATCAACTATGTCCTAATCATGAGTTAGTAAATCACGAATATGAGATGCTAAGTTATCATTTTGAGTTATGACCTACTAACTCATAATTATGACTTGCAAACAGACTTTTTCTCCAGTGGCGGAAAACAGGCTTGTATAAACATTAAACAGAAGGACATGATGCACACGCAGAGATTAAGAGAAAGAGAAAACTGTAAGCCAGAATGTTTATTCATCCATTTTCTGAACCGCTTAATCCTAATTAGGGTCGCGGGGAGGCTGGTGCCCACCTCAGCCGACTCTGGGCGAGGGCAGGGTACACCCTGGACAGCTCGCCAGGCCATCGCCAGAATGTATCTTTATTTAAAACAGTTGAATCAGAGAAGTTTGTGAAAGACTGGAAGAAAAGAAAAGGAATAATCGAACAGAGATAACGAGCAACTTGTGTAAGTAGCTTCACATTTAACCCTGAGGAATGAAGTGACGACACAGATCTGTGTTTTTTGTGTGTGTGTGTGTTTTGTTTTTTTATCCTGGTCTTGCATAATAGTTCTTAGAGAATTCGTTTATCCGTTCATAAAGAATGATTTTATTTTATTTTCAGCTGTGGTTTGTTTCTCTGCAGGAATGTTTACATGAGCACACACACACACACACACACACACTATTGTGTGTGTCCTAGCTGAATCCTGGGACTAATCCCAGCTGAAACGTCCTCATTCTCTTGGTGTTGTTTGGAAGTCATACCAATCGTTGCACTCTGATATCTTTTAAATGGTGATAATGGAGTGAAAGCCTGAGCTGGGGGATGCTTGATGCAGCTCACAGCCACCTCATGGTCACAAGCCTACAATCCACAAAGGGCTTCTCTGTTCCCAGGAGGAAATACCCGGATGCTGGCTTCCCCAGTACTACAACAACTAATAATAATAATAATAATAATGATAATAATAATGATATAAATGTTTCAGATGGAGATAAGAGGTTTAATGGAAATAAATCCAATTTAAATTAACTTTTTCCCCCCAAAAAAATACTTTGTGACAGCTGGAGCCTGATATATAACAGTGTAGTTTGATACAATGATTTAAAACATGGTAAAAGTTGCTGGTGGATGAAATGCGGTGGGTTTACAATAATACACTTAACAGAGCCGGACAGGTGTGTGTGTGTGTGTGTGTGTGTGTGTGTAACCTGAAATTATTAAGCTTCTGTAACTATTTATGTAAACACACGTGACCGTGGTGGGTCTGTTAGCATCACATTCCGGTTAAAGTAAACAAACCGCTTAGCTTAAAATCAGATATAAACTTTAACATTAGTTCCAGGATGTCATTTATTCTAAAACAGGTTTTTCCAGTCACAGCCCGGTTCCGGATCATTTCCTCACAGTCAGACTTACTTTCAGGGGGTTTTTGTTTGGTTTTTGGACCTACCTTAATTCTCCGGATGCCTGCTTCAAGTCGCAGCTGTTTCACAGCTTTCTGAGCCAGAACCAGGCTACTGCTGTTAGCACTGCTGTTTGACATCTCATTAAAAAGACAGTTCAGAATGAACCGTGAATGGGAAGAGACGGACTCTGGTATTGAGAGACTCCACAGCGCCCCCTGGGTTCAGGGTTCAACACAGCAGCTCTACAGGCTCTTCACACACAAGGATGATCAACCAAACAGCACACAGCGTGGGATTTGGGGGGGGGTTAAAAAGTCAAATGTGCACAACTCACTCACTCATTTGACAAAGAGCTTAATCCCAGTATTAAAGTCGCCGGGTACGTCTCAGCCAACCCTGCGTGAAGGCGGGGTACACCCTGAAGGTTACACCCCCAAATTCAGACAGCCCATCAGTTAGTCCGACACTTACAGCCCATCGGTCCAACAGTTACAACCCATTGGTCCAACACTTACAGCAAATTGGTCCAATAGTTACAGCCCATCGGTCCAACACTTACAGCCCATCGGTCCAACACTTACAGCCCATCGGTCCAACAGTTACAGCCCATCGGTCCAACAGTTACAACCGATCGGTCCAACACTTACAGCAAATTGGTCCAACACTTACAGCC
>JAQMYF010000005.1:6459268-6469806 GCA_030014195.1 Neosilurus mollespiculum | reverse complement strand
TTCACATCCAATCCCAGTTATATTTTTCAGCAAGCTATACAGTACTATGCTGCTTTAGAAAAAGCAATTAATATCTGCAACAAGCACTTCTGGCCTCCACATGTAATGTCTACTTTCCGGAGAAGACATTTTTGACAGACAAAGGATCCCAACAAAGCCACATAGATTATAAATAGAGCTTACAAGCAGTAGAACATTTTCCTAGATTGTATGAAAATTAAAAGTTATTCAGTAATTAGGAGTGCAATTCAGAATTTTTTCAGCTAAAATCTACTGTTTTTATTACAGTGGAGACTATTGAATTCTGTACTTGGTCAAAATTTGAGCAATATTTTCCTCTGATATCACTACTTATCAGAATTGAAAAAAAATTTCACTCGTGTAGCTGGGACTACTCTTCCTGTATACAACAATTAACAAGAGACCCTTGTTAATGGGGTCCCTTGTATAATTTTAAAAAGACAACGCTGACCATTAAACAGCCCATAAAATAGAAGGAAACAAACCTGTAGTACTGAAATGTAGGCTAGGGGTGGATGTAAGAGATAGTAGGGGTTAAGATACAGTTTGGTGTACAGACGTGACGTGACGTACGACAGTTCATGAATTCATGATTGGGCTGTTGATACCAGTTATCTTGCATGCTTAGACTGTAATTCCTAATAATTACATTCTGTGTAGTTGTTACCTCTGGCATGTCATTAAGTTCTTCCTTTTTTATTTATCATTTTTGCTCTTATTTACATGTAGGTGGTGTGATTACAGCAGGCCTGGCAATCTATGACACCATGCAGTACATTCTCAACCCAATCTCAACGTGGTGTGTAGGACAGGCCGCTAGCATGGGCAGCTTACTGCTGGCTGCAGGCACTGCGGGTATGAGGCACTCGCTACCCAACGCGCGCATAATGGTGCACCAGCCTTCTGGAGGGGCCAGGGTAAGAAAAACAACAGGATTTACATCATGTTTTTATTGTTATTATTATTTTCAGTTTTTGCGAACATCTTAACATCCGTGATTGATTTCAGGGTCAAGCAACAGACATCGCAATCCAGGCTGAAGAGATTCTCAAACTTAAAAGACAGATTAACAACATCTACTGTAAACATACAGGACAACCTCTGGAAACTATAGGTACTGTCTTTGTGAAGCAGGCTTATAGTATATTAAACTTATGACTATAATTTGTACTGGATATACACCAATCAGCCATTAACTTTAAAACCACTGAGAGGTAAAGAGTACAAGATTCTCGGTACAGTGGTATCTGTCATGAATTGGGATGTACTGGGCAGCAAGAGAAGAGTCAGTTCTTAAAATTGATGTATTGGAAGTAGAAAAAATGGGCAAGTATAAGGATGTGAGTGACAAGGCAGTTTTTCATGGCTAGACGACTGGGTCAGAGCATCTTCAAAACCACGGGTCTTGTGGGATGTTCCCGGTATGCCGTGGTTAGTACCTACCAAAACTGTTACAAGGAAGGGCAACCAGTGAACTTGAAGCCTTAATTAGTACTTTGTTGCTCCTCAGTCATACAATGAGCAGTTGAGGGTTAAGGGCCTTGTTCAAGGGCCCAACAGTGGATCTGATCAGTAACCCAGAAAAGCAGTCTGTTTTTGTTCTGACACAAGCCACTCTATTCATCTTGTTCATTAGTAAGTTGCACAGACATAAAATTCAAGATGCTCATGCGCTTTATCAGTTCTATTAAAAAAACTCTTGATGCCATGATATACTAGTACTAGTCATTGAACTAGATCATTACACTGATCACTTGATCTTCCCCACAGAGGGTGTGGTGGAGAGAGACCGATACATGAGTCCCATGGAGGCCCAAGACTTCGGGATTGTTGACAGGGTCTTAGTCCACCCTCCTCAGGCTGGACAGGATGAGCCAGAACTGGTCCAGAAGGAACAAACTACCTCTGCCAGCCCCTCTGCCTCCTCTGCACCCTCAGCTTCGGAACTGGCACAGTCCGGGGCCAGTCCAACTTCTTTCAAACCTGAACCGTGACATGGTGGACTGGTCAGTGATCAGGCCTAGCCAATGGTATTGGGACAAGATAGCGCTCTGATATATAAACGTGAGCCTGTGTTGTGTGTATCACACTGTTCTGAGCAAGTCTCATTCTGGGACAGTAAAGACTGACAACATGAAGACGAAGTTCAAATATAATGGACATGTGAATGGGACTTTGATGTAAGAAAAATAATCACCATGATCACCAATAAAAACACCATATTAAGTGTATAGTGTTTTATTTTTAATGATAATTGAAAATATAACAGTATAACACAAAGGCACAAATGCAAACTCATATACTTAGATTATTTACATGATACTGTAAGTAACACTTTGAGTAAATGTAACATTTGCTGTAATTGAGACAGTAAATATTTTGACTGACCCCTTATTTGTGACACAGTGTGCGTACCCACTGAGTATTTAGTACAAAGTAGTATTTTAAGAAAAGAATGGAGTCGTTTTAACTCCAGTGCGCAGCACACTATCTTGCATGCTTTTGTTTGATTGCTTTTCATCCACTGACCAATCAAGCAGGTCACAAATAAAGCAAAAGTCACATGACACTGCAGCTGCCCCAGCCCTTCTTTTTGGTTTGTGTAGCCCAGCGCAGCCAGCTCAGGTTTGTCTCTTGGTATGGTGGATTACGTAACGCGGTGATGCGTTCGAGTCCCCAGCCTCTCAGCATACATGATCGTCTGTGGCTGAATGTCTCAAAGCCCCAGCGGCCATGATAACTACCCATCCCGCTCGCACCTGAACACAGCAGTTGTGATTAACGTTCAATGTAAGATATTTAGTTCACTTTGAATGCATAACCTTCATATTCTGGGTCGTTAGCTATTTTAAATGGAAATATGCTTGAAACTTTTCAGGTGGTACAGATTATATAGCTAATGTTTCTGAGAGCTTTGATAATTTTTTTAATACAAATCTACCATTGCAGCTATAAAAACAAAAAGATATGGCCTGGGTCTATAAGAATCCAAAATATTTAGTATATACTACACTGGGACAGCTCAATCTGATTGGTTCGCTATCCTGGGATAAAAAATTCAAATCAGTGAACACACTATTTGTCACGGTACCTTGGAGCAGACAGCATCATCACTATCACACTAAAATAGAGTAAAAATCTCATTTGTTTCTTTCTTCTTGTGTTTCTATCCAGTATATACTAAAACACCTTTACTGACCTTGGTTTAATTCTTTTTCAGTGTAGTACGGCCTATACTCTAAATGAGTAGCTATAAACAGATGTCGTTAGCGATACAGCATTTAGCCTACTTCTGCTCGGAGTGCCGGAGCTTACCTGACCTGCTGCTGTCACGGTTAACTCACTTATTCGCTGAACTGCTTGCTCCTATTAGGGTCACAGGGAGGCTGTACCTATTTCAGCCGACACTGGGCGAAGGCGGGATACACCTGACACCAGTTTGCCAGACCATTTCAGAGCCAACCCATACAGCCATTCACACTCACACCTAGGGGAAATTTGGACTGTGGGAGGAAACCCACGCAAACATGAGGAAGAACGTGCAAACTCTACACAGAAACGACCAAGCCCAGGACCTTCTTACAGTAAGGCGGATGTTCCAACCACTACGCCACGGTGCCACCACAGTATTTACGCTTCTCCTCGTGTGCACGCTTGGGGTTCATGCATCTCCAAACAGTCTTGTTTTATTGGGCTTTTTTGCTTAAGTTCCCGTGTAGTATATACTAAGACAATTATGTGCCTCAGGCTTGGTGAATATCAGTGAATAGTATTGCAGGGTTTGATCATTCACTGATATTCACTTCACTTTTGGTGAACAATTGTTAAAATTATATAAATATGGTACAGTTAATACATTTGTTGTACAATTGATGTGATCCATGACAGTTGTACACTTACCAACTCCTCCAAAAGGCAAACCAGGAAGTGTCATGTGAACTATTCCATCATTTGAACAAAACCCTCCACTGGTGGTTTGCTCTAATACTGTATTCACCACCTGGATATAAAACAGAAATTGTGTAAATGTTGAATATGTTCCAGTAACTTCAATGTGCAAGTAGCATTACTCCGCTTACACCATACATCATATAATGGTTCTTGGATGTGTTTGCGTTCTGATGTAAGTATCCTGAAAGGCTACAGGGAGCAATTCATATCTATTAACACGTGAAGGCCAAGGGTATATGTCATCTCCGGATGACCCTTGTTTGCACAGCAGTAACGTTAACATGGATACACTGGTACAATAATTAACAGCAGCTAATAATGCTAGGTATAAAACACTTCTCTTATAAACTGCTAGCTTGGTGTGTATCTGCAGTTGAGTTCCCTTCTTTTTTCCAAGTCTTAGATTGAAGTTTCCTGGGTTCCTACCTGAGACTGATCAGAAAAAACATACAGCGCCAGAGGCTTCTCTCTGTCGTTGATGAAACGGATGCCTTGATCGAGAGACTCCACAGTGAGGATGGGAAGAATCGGGCCAAAAATTTCCTCTTGCATTAGTGCATCCGATTCTGTCACGTCTGTAATCACCGTGGGAGCTGGAGAGGGAAAAACAGGAGGACAAGTAGAATAGGACAACAATAAAATTTGGATTTTTAATCCACTGATCCCGTACTCATCTCACTGTGTCTGAAATATTTCATTTTTTTTTCTATTTTGCCTAAATCAACTTTGACATTCATACACATAAAATCAGCAAACCATGACTGCAAAGATATAAATGAGAGAAATGACTACACTCCAAATATCACACGTTCTCACCAATGTATTTCTCCTCTTTCATGCCATCTCCTCCTATAGCCACCTTTCCTTGTGACTTGCCCAGAAGCTCCATTAATCTGTTCCAATGTCTGTCTGTGACAATTCGGCCATAGTCTGGGCTCTCCTGAATCCGAGGCCCATAGAAAATCTCCAATACTTCTTTAATTGAGGGAATCAGCGCATCTCGCATCTCTGCTGTGCACAGGACATAATCTGGGGCCACACAACTCTGCCCTGCATTAAAATACTTGGCCCATACAAGCCTCTTTGCAGCAGTCTTTATGTCCACGTGGCCATAAATGAAACAAGGGCATTTTCCACCCAGCTCCAGAGTGACAGGGGTGAGGTGCACTGCCGCGGCCTGCAGGATGCTCCGTGCCACCGCCTGAGAACCTGATCAAAAGTCAAAATGAGAAAAGAGTCAGGTGGGAAAATTAGATCAATCTGTTTAACAATATAAATGGAAGCATCTGTTTTACAGCAGTTCTGACCTACCTGTGTAGAAAATGTGATCAAATCTGTTCTGCAACAGTAATTTGGTTTCTTCTGCTCCTCCACAAACAACAGCGAAACACTCCTGACCGATCGGTTGTGAAAATCCAGAGTCACGTAACAAGCAGGAGAGAGTTGGACACAAGTGTTAAAGCATGTACTTAATTTAATGTCCTTAAACATCAGAGAGGCAGAAACCATTGGTTTAGTGCTATTTTAACTGCATAAATTAACAATTTAATATAATAAGGGCTAGAATTAATTACTTATTTGTCATCTTTGGTAACAAAGATGACCTTATTGGAGTTTTAGTATCAGAAAAGTAAAGTGGAAGCAGCATTACCTGAGACAGGTACTTTGGAATTAGCTCTGCAAGGAGTTGCTCGGTTGCTCGACTGATTTCTGAGGGCTTCAGAACAGCACAGTTGCCTATACAATTTGATACAATTATTAAATGCATCCTAAAAGCTTTGGTGGATCAGTGCTTGTAAATGTTTTTAGTATGTACTACTCAGGAACTGTGTGATCTAATTGGTCCACTACCTTAGGATTAAAAATCATTACCCTGAGTGGATAATCCTCGAATTAAAATGAAGGACAATCACCGTTTATCACAGTTACTTGGAGCAGGTGGTATAATTATAAAATAAGCCATAAAATTCCCATTTATAGGTTTGTATACCTAAACAAATGCACCTCAGGCTGGGTGAATGTCATCTCAGAAACTTCTGGGAGACATCCACCTCGCCTTCAGTGCATAAGTGTTGATATCCGTGAGTGGATAATGCTTAATTTAATCCATAAAATAAATTTGAAGTTGCTTTCTACACAAGCATCTGCTAGCTTAATATACATGCATGTAATTTTTCTTGTAAAAATAATATCAAAATATCTATACAACTTCTAGGGAGAAAGAGTCATTATGGTGTGTATGTGTACCTGCAGCAATAGCAGCAATCAGTGGTGCTAAAATGAGCTGTAGAGGATAGTTCCATGCGCCGATGATCAAAACTACCCCTAAAGGTTCTCTGCGTATAAAACAGTCATCTAGTTTTGTTGCCTAAAATACAAAAAAAAAATACACAGAGAGAAACACAGTAGTATAGCTAACATACTTGATGCTGTGTAATAACACTTGGAATCCATCCAAGTTGGTCATAAGTAAAGTGTTTCACAATTCCTTGGTTTTGTAATCTTGGCTCTTGTTCGAATGGAAAAAAGACAAAAACAAAAGCTAATTCTGTCACATTAAAGTTAGACCCTGCACATTACTTACCAAATTTTTGCTCACGTAGCTCGGCTGCATCCAGGCTTCCAGGTTACTTATGGCATAACGAAGCTCATTGGCCACCATATCGAATTCTGACAACACTGCCTCAAACTTGGGCTGCAGAAACAGAAGAGCTGATTATGGTGGACCACGGCAGCCATTAGAGTATAGTCATAGTGTGTGTGCATGTGCATTTACCTTGTTGAGGTCTTTATGTAGTGCCTCTAATAACAGTGCCTCATTATCCTCGAGTAAAGACAGCAGAGCCTCCAGCTGAGTATGACGAAACTGGAGCGTCTGCGTCATGTTGGACTGGAACGCACCCCTCAGTCTCTCAATCACCTGCTTCTGACTGTCCATTTCAAAGTCTCCTTGGAAATCTAGTAGAAGAAAAAGTGAGGTTAAACTTTCAAACAATCTGTGAAATGTAATGTGTTTCTGAACAATGAGAATATGATATAATTATACTAATAGATACACAAATCTTTACTAAAGGACTTACTGTTACCACCAGGACACTTCATTTTTCATTTGAGTGATGCTACCTTGTGCTATCTACTACATATGGCCAAAAGGTAGTCAGCACCTGACTATCACACCCACACACTCCTACATGGTTCTTTCCCAAACTGCCACACAGTTCAAAGTACACGGTTGTACATGATCTATGTTAAAGTATTATAATTACTGAAAATAGCAGCCACAACATGTACTGGTATGACAATTGCCCACTCTGAAAACCTCGACCAGTGCTTTAAAAAAAATGCCTCAGGTGGTGGTAGCACCATGTTGGAGCTGTAACTATTATATATCTGAGGCAGGTGCGTTCGGAACTTCTTTAGCAGATTTCGCCACTCCCTCGGCTATTCTTGCGGCATCCACTACTACCAAGGGATCTCCCCCCAAAGTGGCTGCCATATTGCTCCTAGGGATCATTGTTGTCTATAAATTATCTTAGTATTAAGCGTCTACAAACAAGATGCTTTCCTTTTTGTCTTGAAATGTTTTCTTTATTTTATGACAAATGTCTAGATTTGTACACAGGAAGCTAAAAGAATTTGTCATTATGGGCATTTTCACAGTCTCTTAGAGCAAACAGTCACAAAGGGGTCAAAATTAAAGGTTTTTCATTTGCTAGTTTTTTTAATTAGTAATTTTCTTAAATGTTCAAGGATATAAAAACTTTTTATATTTTGGCTGCAACGTTATTTTCTTGGAAGTTATGGCCTTTGAAAGTATGCATGTCCAAAACAATAGAATTTTCTTTAAAAACTATCGTCTATAGTAGTAAGATTTCAAAGTTTGAAGATTTTCAAGTTCTAAATGTGTAGTTTATAAAATATGTAGCAAATGGATATTTTTTCTGAGCTTTTATTGGCAGAAATATCTTTTGTGTTAATTTGTTGATGGCATAAACCTAGACTTCGAGTGGACACTTTAGGACAGACACATATTCACATGCTTGTGTAATCAACATTTCAGAATCTGGATCAGATATGTTTTGCTCTAAAGTTACATACCTAAATGTACTTTACAAAAAGTGCATCTGATTGAAAAAAGATAAGATTTCTTATCATCACAAGAGATAGAAAAGTCGGAGTGGACATTTTGGACGGACACTTCCTCGAATGTTTTCAGATATGCCCTGTGCAGAACAAATCGGGGATATTGCCACCAATGCATGAATTAGTTAAACGACATATGCTTATCTAGTTTTGAATGGAAAAATTTTTCATGTCAAAAATCCTTCTTTGAAAATTATTTCAGTTGGAATCCTGAGAATTATTCAAGTGAGAAACTTAAAATTGTCCAAAATTTTACTTCAGTGTATATTTTCAAGACAAGCTGATACTTTTTGTTCTTTTTTTTTTTTATTTGAAGGTGCTCCATACTATTGTGTATTTATTCATATATGAAATTTCACATAATATGTACAGATTTTGGAATAATAACCCTCACGTTATGTATCCCCAGTGCACTGGAAGAAGGCTCTTATAATGCACTACCTCCTGGTTCGCTTGTGTACAAAAACTGGGTTCATCTCCTGCAGCATTTCTGCAAAAAATAAAGATAACTCTACGATCACGCACGACCATTTACACTCACACTTAGTGGCAATTTGGAACAGCTATTAAGACTGTGTATGTCTCTGAATTGTAGAAATCCCACAAAAAACACAGGGAGAACATGCAAACTCCACACAGAACCGCCTTCGCCGAGCCCAGAACTTGAGCCCAGGACCTTCTTGCTGTGAGTCAGACATACAAACCACTATGCCATTGTGCCGCCTGTGCAGTCAGCAAGTAATTTGGACACTCTAAGGTGTTCAGTAAGGTTAAGATCCTATTAAGAGTTCTGTCAAGTTACCCTAACCTCAGCAAAGTATGCTGTTGTGCAACTTTTGGCTGTCCACAGGAGCACCGTCATACCACAACATGTTTGGTCTAGGCTCCTTTATTCCAGTGGTGGGAAATCTTAATGCTGCAGCATACAAATACAAGATGTCAGTTTTGTGAAGTGGTTACATTCTTCGCATGTGTGCCTCACAACAAGACAGTCCTGGGTTTGAGGATTTCTGTGTGGAGTTCTGTCTGTGCTTGCATGGGTTTCCTCTGGGTTCTCCGGTTTCCTCCGACAGCCTGAAAACATGCACATTAGGCTTACTGGCTGTTCCAAATCACCGGTAGGTGTGAATGTGGTCGCGTGCACGTGTTGGCTGTGTGATGGTATGACGAGCTGTTCAGAGTGTAAATGAGGAAGGAAGACCTCTAAAGAAACTGAACTAGAAACACTCACTCATTTGCCAAACCGCCTACTCCTAATAGGAAGCCAGGAGGCTATCTCAGCCGACACTGGCCGAAGGTGGGGTGCACCCTGAAAAGCGTGCCAGTCCATCACAGGGCCAACACGCACACAACTATTCGCACTCACAATTAACCAAGGGACAAATAGGAACAACCAATTAGCCTAAGGTGCATGTTTCTGGACTGTGAGAGGTAACCCACTAGGTATGATGGAACTCGAACCAGGGACCTTCTTGAAGTGAGGCCAAGAAAGTGGTCAAGACAGCATTACTGTGTAAACATGTAGAAATGTTTACCTTCAGAAACAGTCCTGTAACACCTCCAGCATTTTAGAACAGTTAGCATCAAGAATTAGCCAGGAAGGCAGGCTACATGTGAAGTATAATGTTTGGTAATTTAACACTGTTATTATAACATCTATCAGCATCTTTATAAAACTTTCTTCTCACAGTACCTGGTTAATGAACTGCACTGGCAGGAACAAGTGACAGAAGCTTTTAAAACCTCGAGACGCGTTGAATTCGATTTAAAAACAAAACCGAGAAGAAACGTGAAGTGAACGGAAGGCTGTTTGTACTTGAAATCTGAAATCTTACCAGGTCTGTTTTGTAAAGTCTTCGTGTGAAATCACTGCTCTGTCTCTGTGAAACCACCTGGTTCAGTCATGAGGAGTTTCCGGGTGTCAGTCCATGAGAGAGAGGGAAAAAAAAAACAAGTTTGTCAAGTTTGTAAGTCGAGAAGAAAGGAAGCTTTTTTTTTTTTATATATAATTATTGTTGTTGTTGTTGTTGTTTTTTAAGCAAACAATTTCACACAAAAAATGTCAACACACTCCCCTTGTCTCTTTAAAACCCACTGGAAAAACACTGCAGGCATTCTTTATTACACAGACATCAAGTAAACAAGTAACGATTGATTACCGGAACCGGAAATCAAAATCATTTTATTTATCTAGCAGCAACTAGCTACATGCTAATATGGAAATTTTGTGAATTGCTGCTAAAAATGCTACATTGTAAACAACCATTTTGAGGAAAATTACACAATAATAACACAAAGTCTAAAACTCTAAAATAGCCTAAAAATAAAAGTCTAAAATTACACAATAATAACACAATTTACATAATAATAGTCTAAAATTCTAAAATAGTCTAAAACTAGCCTAAAAAGTCTAAAAATAAAAG
>JAQMYF010000005.1:6422867-6437528 GCA_030014195.1 Neosilurus mollespiculum | reverse complement strand
CACACACACACACACACACACACACACACACACACACACACACACACGTGTGTGTGTGTGTGTGTGTGTGTGTGTGTGTGTTATATATATATATCTGGTCACTTCCTCATTCATCACTCACTCATTTGCAGAATCTGCTTACTCCTATTAGGGTCGCAGGGAGGCTAAGCTTATCACAGCCGACTCGGGGTGAACAGACTATAACCTCCTCATACTACTGCAGGGCCAACACACACAACCATTTACACCTCACACTCACACCAGGGGCACTTTGGAACAGTCAATTATCCAAATGTGCATGTCTTTAGACTGTAGGAGAAAACCGGAGTACCTGGAGGAAACCCACACACTCACAGGGTGAACACGCAAACTCCATACAGGAGCCCGAATCTGGGACACTAACCCAGGACCTTCATGCTGTGAGGCGGACGTGCTCACCACTACGCCACAGTGCCGCCCCCGGTCACTTCCGTGCTGGGGGATATGATCTGGGATTATATATTTGTGAGTGTTGAAAGTACAATCAAGTGTTTTGAGTCAATGGGATTAAATGACAAGGTTGTGATTGGACGCCTTGTGTTTTATTTAAAAGAACGTGAATCTATCAGTGTGTGATCTTCACCCCATGGAAGATTGTGGAAGTAATCATGGCATAAGCAAAGGAGATTTCTCAGACAGAGCGATGCTGATGCTCATCAGGTCGAAAAGTGTTACAAATCGATCTCTAAAGAGTCTGGATTCCACTATCCCCGCCCCCATCAGAGAGATGAAAGGAATCCATCACCAAAGATCACTCCTAAACCAAGGGGTGTAAGAGTCCGCCAGGACTCAAAAGAACCCAGGAGAAATTCTATGCAACTAAAGGCTAATGTTAATGTTCATAAGTCCACAATCAGGAGGACACTAAACAATGGAATGCACTGCATGGTTGCGTAAGAGGAAGAAAAAGCCTCAACTCTCCAAAAAGAACATTCCACAAGTAAAGGCATCATGAACAATCCAGAGGCCTCATTTTGCGGCACACACTTTATACTGCATTTACAAAGCAATACGGAAACTTCTAAAGGGTTCACACACTTTCAAGCACCAACATACAAACGCAAGGAATCTGCAGTGAACTGAAAGTTCCGGTCTTTTTATAGAACAGTAGAAAGCTTCATCAAACAAGGTGAGATACTTAGTAAACAGGAAGTAGTCACAGTGATTTCTATGAAGAAAATGCTAGCGTGCTGTGATGGAGACCATACAGCTGAGGGTACACATGCACTCAGTCTCCAACGGCCTCGGCAGCAGGGCCGAAGCAAACGGCAATTCTCTGCCTCTTCACCTGACACCGTTGGCCAGTGCAGATATAAACGGCGCGGTTCAGAGTTTTGGGTTTTGAAAGCGGAAGGCTGTCCTTTTTGTGCGCAGAGAAGGTCTGATAACCATCTGTTGAATTCCTGACAACAAACAAGTGTGGCAGAAAAATCTTACACTGCACAGGAGACAAGTATCAGCTCAGGATTAAAAAAAAAAAAAAAAAAAAAAAACACAGAAAAAAAAAACCCATCAGGATACACTTCTTATTATTAGACTTCTGAAATTCCAGGAGAACACAGTCCTACAAAGATGAAGACGAAATTCCTCGGACTGCAGTGAGGACCACCAGGCCCTTCAAGGCTTGACCCGCCGCCTTCTCCCAATACTAAAATCCAGCTCATTATCAAGGCTGTCAATCACTTCATACATCATTTCTGTCATTGGATATAAGCAACACCTTCCGGGATCTGATCAGTGCTTACGTGTACGCTGCAGGGATGACACCATAAGCACACAGTACTCATAACACGCTCGAGTGGCGGCTCCCAAGTGGTGCGTGACTGTCAACTCGGAGATCACAAGTTCGAATGCGGGTTAGTGCCGAGCTTTCATGAGAGGGAGGGATGGCATATTCTTACTTTCCTGTCACTCACAGCGATCACCGGCCAATCATGGGTGTCTGTGAGCTCATTCATACATGGGGGAAGATAGTGCTTTCATTCCGAGTGTGTTAGGCCGCCGCCAAATACGCATGCGCAGCAGCTCGAAAAGAAGCGAGTGGCAGCATCGTATGTCACAGAGGGACACACCCCCCCCCCCCCCCACACACACACACACACCCACCCAAAAAAACCAAAACAAAAAAAAACTAACAAAAAAAACCCACTTGAATCTGAATAATATTTTCTAAATTATGCAAATTAAGATTGTCAATATATAACAAAAATAACAAGCATGCATTTTCCACACGCTCATATCTGCGGACTACTGCGACACCATACCTTGCACCATAGATCAAAGAGCCAAAGCAACAAATCGGATCATAAATCATCAGTTTCTACCAGGATGCATTCATGTTATACAACATGTGACCAAAACGCTCTGACACTGTTCCTGTTGCGAACAAAATAAGCGCAGTCCTGTGACGAACACTACAGCAGGAGCAAGCAATAACTTTCGCAAGTCGGTGTGCCATGCGACGTTGCGCTGTCGTCATGTCAACACCGATGCTGTGTTACAAGCATTTTTATGACAACATAGCTGACGTTGTGCCAGAATCAAGAAAATCAGCGGCTGAGGTCCTTGGGATGTTTCGGCAAACCCCGACAGCAATGAAGCAAAGAGCTGGACGAGATCTGACAATTCCGACTCGATTTCTTGGACGTTTTCGAGGGTTGTACTTGTGAAGAATTTCAAGGGGCTCCGCTGCTGATTTGAGCTTGATGTTTATTCACTGTTTACGTTTCATAAACACACACATGATAATCATGATAGAGATACAATGACTACTGTGATACTAAATAAAACAAAAACGTACAAAGAGCCAGCTTTGTGACCCTGCGTTCACCAGGCAGGCAACAAGGAGACAAACAGCTATTCATTTTCTGCACAAGTGTTCAGCAGTGCCATTGCATATTTGCATAAAGTTAGCATTTGAATAATGCTCATCATTATCAGTGGAGTCCTGGCTCTGAGTTACAAACGACACGGAGAAAGAACGATCACCTGTAGCTTTGCCGTTTGCTGTATATAAAACAAGCTTGGGAAGAGGAACGGGTTGCCAGGTATACACAAATTCCCACCTAAACTACCAAGCCAAAAAAAAAGGTGACTATTCAGGGAGAGAGAAAAAAGATAGACATGAACACATTGAGGTTAACCATGAAACCTGGTAATCCAATTCGAACACTAAAATAACACCACGGAATTTTTCACAAGCTAAAGAAACAAGTGGCCGTATATTCGGCTCCATATAGCGCACGCGTCACGCGCTGTTAAACTTATTTCAAAAACCGTTGCACACGGCATTGTGAAAAGCACTGCACTGTTCTGAAAGGCTCTTTATTAAACGAAAGTAAATCTTCTTACACTAAAACAGCTAATCTCAATTTGGGAAATATTTAAGCAGTAAACACAGCCACGTGCAGATAACAGCTTTGCATTTCACCCCTAATATCACGTAGCACGATGAATATTCCTGATCATTTCCAAGAAGACACACAAGAGACCAGACTCATCATGACCGGTATCTTTTATGCAAAGCACCAAGAACGTGCTACCCTTTTGTCAAGGGGGCAAACATGACCATCATCTACCGGTTCAAGGCGCTGCAGCTGCTTGCCAATTCTTGCAACAAAGCTCTAAAACCGGACGCTCACACCTCTGCGAGAGTTTCACCGTGTCATGCATCTCTGATGTGAACTGTGTCTGTACTCACATCACTCGCTTCCCACGCACTCTTTCACTATGTTATCTATCCCTTTAAAAGTCACTGGTCCTGCTACTCTATAACCATGACAACAATCATTCAAGTCGTACTCACGTATTAATAAAGACCTGTGTCCACACATCACTCCGACAGCTAAACTAACGTACTGTATCATACGTCCAGGAAGTAACCATAGCAACAAACGTCATAACGGCTTCCTACTGAAACCTTAAAGGTCTTAAGGAATTTTTTATGAAATATTAAACAAATTTTTTTAATAGAAATGAAATAAAGGTGCACTGACAACAACATACCTGTGCTAACAATAGATACACCTTATTAAGCAAATAACCGCGGGAAACGGTTAACCCGAAGGGGAGGGAGGTTCCATGGAGTTTGTATTATTTTATTTATTAAACCGGCGTGAAACGCAGTGGCAAATTTTTTTTTTAAGTTATTGAAAGTCTTCATTACTAGATACTTGTGTCCTCTGTGGGGCCACAATTTGCGACACCTTCCATTCTTTTTCTGATGATTTGCACCGTTTGAGCTAACCATGACTTCAATTTAGGAGCATGTTCTTTCCGTTCTTTTGTGGGTTTCCTCCGGGTAGTCCGGTTTCCTCCGACAGTCCAAAAACATGCACATTAGGCTAAATGGCTGTACCGAATTGCCCCTAGGGGTGAGTGGTTGGTAGTGTGTTCAGGGTGTACCCTACCTTCGCACCGTGTCAGCTGAGATCGGTTCCAGCCTCCTCGCGACCCTAATAGGATTAAACGGTTCGGAAAATGAGTAAGTGAGTGCTTCTGGGGACTATTACCACAGCAACTGGGTTATCCGTCACCGGACACATGTTCACTCAGAACACAACTGCTGGACTAGGAAATTTAATTTAATCACACCGAAACCTGTCGATCATTGTGAGAAAGCTTTACAGTAATGAAATAAGAAATCCCCTAAACGAACAGAAGCTACAACTACTCATAAGCCATGTGCTTAAATAATAATCCCCAGCACTGATTATTCATCACATCCGCTCTTCAAGGAAACTAATGAGCAAATATGCTCTGAGGATGTCGATTTAATACACCCTCCCCTTCACCCCCGTTTTCGGTATTGTACATACTTGGTCCATCCTTGTACATCCCGTATGATTGTAGGTGCAGTGATGATTATACACTTTATAAAATGAAGATAAATCAGAAACCAAGTACTATTCAAGTGTTTATTTCATGTAATATCGGATCATATGAATGAGAATAAGTAAACAATCAACAATATATAGTAATAACAAAAACAACAGTCTCTTTTTTGAGAAAAAAAGTCAATATTTAGTGCGGCGGCCCTTTACTTTGATTTACAGCATTTAACCTTTCAGGTATAGCGTTCACATATTTTTTAAATTCTTCACTCGCTAAACCATTCCATATGGTTTGAAGTTCATTCATGCTGTGCAAAAGTAAAAATAAATTTCAATTTTTGTGAAAAATCTGTATTTTCAGTGTTTTTGTTTACTAGCCATACTTTTACCACAATATACGTGTTTTTTTTGGTTCTCATTGCCTACTATAACATTGTTCAATACATTTTCACCAAAAAAATTATAGAGAAATAATTTTTTACTTCTTTTTATTAGAAGCCCTTTTAGACAAAAGTGGTGTATAATGTTCGCTGCACACTGCGGTTATTTCCGCCCCCAAGCGAGCTGTGAAAATCCTGGACATCTACGAGCTTAAGTATGTGGAAGAAGGTAGATAGAGACAGCACTTTCCTCAATAGTCTTCTTTACCATTACAGTCCTCAAAAACAGAACATCTACTACTTTCACAGGAAACCAGTACACATTGTAGTTATCGATTTCGCTGGTCACCACAACTCCAGTTTTCTAGATAAGTGTGCTGCACCATGAACAACGGGTTCCACAAAACATGCATTGCTACGAAAAAAAGCTAAATCGAATTTACAAAAAAAGAATGCATAAAGTACACAGGATTTTCAGTTCAAACATACTGTGTACTACACCAGCACTTTAAAAGAACGCTGTGGGATTGATACCTGTCCATCAGATGACCGTGTCTAGATACTGGTGGGGTTCAAATCCGGGTGACTGAAATTATCTTAAAATAACAGCAATTGTTTTTTTCTAATGTTTTCTATGGATGAGCCTGAAACTCCTGCCAGAGGCAACAAGGCTTGGGCTGAAAATATCCTGGTCCCCAATAGAATCCATGATGCCAATGATCTTCACACATGCCCCAGAAACACCCCCTCGCCAAGCAGCTTGCTTCCACTAGCGCCGCGAGGAGGCTGGAGCCTACCTCAAGCAACAGCAGGCGAAGACAGGGTACATTCTGAACAACCAGGCAATCACAGGGCAAACACACACACAACCACTCACACGTAGGGGCAATTTGAAACAGCCGAACAGCTTAAAGTGCATGTCTTGGGACTGCAAGACGAAACCGAGTACCCAGAGAAAATTAATGCAAGCACTGGGAGCGCATGCAAACTCCACACAGAAATGCCCGAGCCTGGGACTCGAACCCAGAACCTTGTTTCTGTAAGGCGGACATGCTAACCACCATGCTGCCCTACCACAAAACCATCAATGCACCAATTTTACATTCCTTATCAGGTCTTTCGTGCATGCATGCAGACTCGGTCACCAAAAAGCATGATTTCGGTTTTATCCTGCCCACACGTTATATATGCATGTATTATATTTCCAGTTGTAATTTTAATGATGCTTGGAGCTCTGATTAGTGTAGACAACCGCAGCTATGTTCGCTCACGCATCTTATCCTCAATTTAAATGTACTAAACCCAGTAGATTTTTTCAGCTGCTTGTATTTCCTAGAAGTGACGCAACCATTTAATCTACAGCAAGGCATTCGAGACCGAGCCTGTCACTCCCTATGCAGATGACCTACCATCATTTCTAGACCGCAGAGTGCGCTATAGGTTCGAAAGGAAATCACTTCCCTACAGTTTGAAAGATTTTACATGCTCTGCAGTTAACCATACACCAAACAGGAACTCCGCTGTAATTATATGCACTACAGTAATAGTGACCTACAAAGTGGGCTGTTTTTAATAAGGAACCATTTGGGATATAAATAATCCCTATTACTCGTACACCACTTCATAATGCTGAACAAGTAATTATTCTCCACCCTCGGTGGTGCATTATAAGCTCAAAAGCGATAATCTCTCTGTCATCCATAACATAAGCCATAAAGGCTTTAAAACTGCTATACAGATGCCTAATAACTAAAAATGTTAGACAAATAGGAGTAACAGCAATCCATGCAAGTTCATGATATGAATAAAACAGCATAGTGCTGTACAGCCTTTCAGTTATTAATGTGTTACATAGGTGCAGGCAGAAACACGATACTGACGGCGTCTTTATTACAAACTGACTCTACATGCTGTAACACAAATATGAGAAAATACATTATATTGATATATGATAAACCTGATGTTGCAAGGACTAATAATAATAATCAAGCGAGCCAAGTAAAGTAACAGCAGTGCTGTTTGGAAAACGGTAAACACACTGTTCGGGAACTGCCAAGAAAGAAGCTTCATCCTGATTAGTGGCTAGAAGAGAGAGTACGCGTGCATGGTGGACTATTCTCATCAACTGATGAACTTTTTTTTAGCAGGTAATCATTAATATGGTGACTTTTCCATGAACAGACCTTTATTTCACATTTTTTGACGCTGTCATGTTTCTCCAACAGAAAATATTTTTCACCCTATAATTTCAAGAAAGCTTAGTTTTAAAAAAAGTTTAAAAAATTTTTTTTTTAAAAAGCTGCTAGTGCTTCTTCAAGCTGTTTACAACACAAGTAATAACAGGAACTAACCTTTTTCCCTCTGCAGATCTTCTACAAGGTTAAATCGTAACCCGAGTCCCCCCCACCACACATTCATTATTAATCATCAATAACAGCATAACCCAATATTTCTGAAATAATTGCTAATATACAGATGCAAGCCATAACTACAGACACACGCAGGATAAGGTCAGCAAGAATACTTAGTTTTATTCCTTTTTTTCCTGGGACTATAAGACAGTGGAAGAGCTTGAACGCAAACATTTCCGAGTCCAAAATTCCATTTTACATTTTAGATCCGAGTTACAAAATTACCTTAGTCGGTATCACCACATTATTTTAATATTTTTTTCAACGCCGATTGCGGACTACTCTAGAGCATCATCGCCACTCTTTGGTCAAGAGTCCTCTGCTCTGGCTTATAGAATAATTCCTGGTTTACATTTTCAGGGAAAAAAAAAAAAAACACTGATTTGTTTTGCGTGTGTCTGAGTCAGTCTTTCGCTGTTATTTTCATATGAATGAGTTATTTATATCAATATTGCATATAATCATAGATATAGTTCATATGTTCTTATACAAGTTGGTGTGATGTCACTAAGACTTCACCAACGTATTAAAATGTAGATGTAGATGCTCCATATAATCCGAATCAAATAAACCAATAAGATTAAAAATATTCTGGAAATAATCAAATAAACTAATGACAATTATTTATGTGGTGAAGTGTGTACACATGAATAAATTCCTGGAATGTACGCGGAATAACATACACCGGGTCATGTTCTTACAGGAAAATAATCCACTCTGGGATAACGCCATACCAAAACAAGAACACATCATGGATTAATTTCCTATAAGAGCACAACCCAAAGTGTGCTGTTCCCCCTCCCATACCCATTTTACCAGATTAGGGTCTAGGGTTAACCACACACCTTATATTATAACATACTGAAGCTAAATGTCAGAATTTCAAGATTAATGCCATGTTACTGGCTAACAAATAAAACACTGTCAGGTGATAAGGATGCAAGGATTTTTAAACATACTTTTACACTGTTTTGTTGTCACAGGAGATGTTTAATAATGCTAACATTCTGTTCAGTACACTTACTAAATAAATGAAACTAATCGAATAAATCTGTATGTATAAGTAGGGTAAATAAAGTGAATTAGCTTAAGTAGTTGATTACTAAAGATAAAACCCGTGTGTTGTTTCTTATCCGAAAATAAACCTTGATTTTAGCTGTTTTGGTTGTTAGCATCCAGTAAAATGCTAACGCTAGCCTAACAGACCCTGTATTTCTATTCCTTCTCAAAAAATATGTTTCCTCAAAAAAGCTAATCTCTTTACAAAACACCGATATGTCATTGATAATCGTGTGAAAACCAAAATAATTTTATTTTTTATTATAATAAAATTTTATAGTTTATTTTTCTTATTTCGTTAAAGTCGCGACGGTTCAAAATAAACATGGGCGTTTCTTCCACTTTTAGTTTGGGACACACCAAACCTAGCCGCTTAGCTTAGCTAGCTTAGCTTCACCACTAAATCCATACGCTGCTGACAGTAAGTGCACTACGTAGTGTGCACGAGTCATTCTACCACGCCATACACATTACAGTTATGTAGGGGACAGGGCGGCATTTGCGATACGGCCTCGACCAACTTCCACGCCACTAACGCACAACTCGAGGGGGGATTAAAACGAAACAAAGGCGGATTGTAAAGGCTTCATCGCACCCACCTTTAATAACATTACTGTAGATAGTCGCTCGGAACTCCTCTCTAGCTAGCTGGTCGAAATCCTGTCCGTGTATGATGCGCATCTGCTTGAGGAAAGTCGACTTGCCGCTCTCGCCGGCGCCGAGCAAAAGTATCTTCACTAACCGCTTCACGTATGTTTTGTCTCTCGAAATACATCTGTCGATCTCTTTAGATATCCTCAACTGTTCCGCCTCGCTGGTGTTAAGTAGACATTTCGGGAAACATACGGATAGAAAGGACCGGGACGGCAGGAAATCCGCCATCTTTGTAACACAAACTTTCATCGATACTATTAGGGAGGGGTTAAGCCGAGTCGAGCTAACCCAAGCTCCCGCGCGCGCGGGTGGGGCGCCAGTGCGCGGTGCACAAGCGCGTGCACAAGCGCGTGCACGACTCCATACTGCACTCAAGGGCCTCAAGTAACGCCCATGAGTCCTGTAATAATAATAAGAATAACTAGAAATGCACCCAGAGTGCAGACCTCTACCAGGTACTGGCAGTGCAGTCTCCAATTTTTTTAATTCGGGCTTTATTTTCTATCAGTTCTGTTTGTATCAGTAGCCTAAATGTAATGTTGCCCTGTCAGAATTAACAAAACCCTCCTGGATCCAAATCCAGTTCACACCCAAAATATAATCAGTTCTTCATTGGCCCGATTCCCACATTTGGTAACATATTTTGTGGAAATACTTCCATTAGCTTTCAAGTCATCGTGGTCACAGACGGGAAGCACGGTACCATAGTGGTTAGCGTGTCCGCCTCACCGCTAGAAGGTCCTGGGTTCAAGTCCTGGGCTCGGGCGTTTCTGTGTGGAGTTTATATGTTCTCTCTGCGCTTGCATGGGTTTCCTCCAGGTACTCCGTTTTCCTCCCATAGTCCAAAAACATGCACATTAAGCTAACTGGCTGTTTCAAATTGCCCTAAGATGTGAGTGTGAATGGTTACTTCTATTAGGCTCACAGGGCCAACACTGGGCAAAGGCAGGGTATACACACACACACACACAACTATTTAGACTCACACTTACACCTAAGGGGAAATTCGAAACAGCCAATTAGCTTAATATGCATGTTTTTGGACTGTGGGAGGAAACCGGAGTACCCTGAAGAAACCCGTGCAAGCATTGGAAGACCATGGGACCATTTTGATGTGAGCATGATGCAAACATGCTTAGCACTTCGTCACCTGCTATATCGAAACTGAAAAGAGGCTAATACACCACCGCTCAGACTCAGGCAGAATTAAAAAAAAAGACGGTCTAAGTCAGTCAGACTCGCAGTAAAATAAATATTCCTGGTGCAAACGCCGACATCAGAAGCTTGACCTTGAACTCGTTAAACAGATAATTAAACTAACAGGACAGGTGATGCAGTTGAAAGCGGAAATCAGCTAATGAAAGGAAAGGCAGAGAACAAGCAAACCCAGTCTCGGAGACCTATCAACAAAGACATCTATCAGGAGCGCTGCTTATAGGCTGTGCCTAAATTTATCCGTTATTCACAGATATGTGTATTTCCTCTAGTTGCTCTTGCTCTACTGAGTTTAAATCATGTGCCTATGGCTATCTAAAATCCTAAAATCTTGTCCACTTGAAGCTTGTCCACTGATAATCTTATGTAAAAACATGATTACCTTAATGACTAACAAAAAGCACAACGGCTTAGATGCTACTATTAGCATTGTAAGCTCTATCAACATACAGAATTCACCAGCCACTTTATAATACACCTGCTCATTCATGCATTTATCCAATCAGCCAAGCACGGCGTAGAAACATAAAGCATAAAATCATTGAAGCTATAGGTCAAATGGTTCAGTTAATGTCCATTTCAAACATCAGAAGGTGGGAAATTTAGTTTTTCAGTGACTTTGCCTGTATTTCCGTTCCTGGTTCCTGCTAGCTTGTTTTAAATAGCTCAGAAACCTCTTATCTCCTGCAATTTCATGCTGAACAGTCTTTAGTAATTACAGAAAATTGCATAAAAATACAAACTGCTCCCAGTAGTAGCCATTGTGGGCGGATAGCCTGAATGAACAAGCTCTAGGAGAAAGGTGAGGTTGGTTTGAGCTGACAGGAAGGTGACAGTCTTTCAAATAATCACTTTTTCCAGCTGTGGTGAGCAGAAAAACAACTTAAAACGCACATGGGCTGCAAGAGTAGAAGATTTCATCAGTCATAAGAATAGGAAACTTTTTAGATTGGAAAGAAAACTGCTGCCGTGACATGCAGATGCGAGGATCGGAATTTGTCTTTGGCATCAACAGCATGAATCCAGAGATCAAACCTGCCCTGTGTGAGCAGTTCAATCTGGTGGTGGCGTGATAATGAGAGGGAGGTTTTCCTGGTACACATTGGGCCAGTTGAGCATTCAGTACTATGAATTTCACAGCCTGCATGAGTGTTTTTGACTACATTGATTCATAGCCTCAATTTTCCCATCGTATAATATCTTGGCTTTGGGCCACCCGCGCCTACTGGCTCATCAGGCCGGTTTCTGTAGTGACTATGGGATTCTAGTCCATCGCAGATTACCTTCCCAGTATTTTTACTGGTACCCAGTTATACTGCTGGGTGGACAGAGGCACACTTGTGGTTAAGACCTTGCCCAGGGTCTTAGCACGGTGGGGGGTCCAACAGGGATTCGAACCCACGACCTTCTGTTCATGAGTACAGCACCTTAACCACTACGCCACCAGACCCACAATATAATATTTAATTTATTCAACTGCTTTATTTTAATAGGGTTGTGGGGAGGCTTGAGCCTATCTCAGCCGACTTTTGGAGAAAGCGGGGTGTACATTGAACAGCTCCCAACGCAGAGCCAACACACATGAAACCCTTCACACTCACACTTACACTCGCACCTGGGGGCAATTTGGAACAGCTAATTAGCCTAATGTGCATTTCTTTGGACTGTGAGAGAAGAACAGAGGCACAAGGAGAACATGAGAACTCCACACAAGAATGTCCTCCCCGGGCCAGGGACTCGAACCCAGTACCTTCTTTGTGTGAGGCAGCAGTGCCACCGTGCCAACCACTTTAAACCCAGCGCTAATCTAACGGATTATGCTTTACATGTGTGTGGCATGTCGGAGACCTGCGGGATGGGATTCTGCCAAAAGAAAACATGTTACTAGATGGTTATTTGTCTAGACACAGTGAATCAGTTTCCACATGGTACACAAGCCTTGAGCGGGACAGTGGGGTAGTGGATCGCACGTCCTCCTCCCCGCAAGAAGGTCCTTGGTTCAAGTTCCTGCGCATTTCTGTGCGAAGTTTGCATGTTCACCCTGTGCTTGTGTGGGTTTCCTCTGGGTACTCTGGTTTCCTTCTGTAATCCAAAGACATGCACAGTAGGCTAATTGGCTGTTCCAGATTGTTTCTAGGTGTGAGTGGGAGTGTGAATGGTTTTGTGTGTGTGTGTACGAGCCCTTTGGTGGTCTAACAAGCTGTTCAGGGTGTACCCTGTCTTAACTTGCCCAATGTTGGCTGAAATAGGCTCCAGCCTCCAACCCTAGTAGGATTAAAAATCATTAAATAAAATCATTAAGTGAGTAGGTACACAAGCCTCCATTTTTTGCCCACTAGAGGCCTCTAGTGGACGCTTGAATTATTACAAAATAAACCAATATTTTTATAATTTTTTTTTTTGTTATCTTAACATTTCAGTATCAGGGCTGCTATAAGGTTAAACACCCTCACGTGCTCTCCTTTTTGCACCCCAATTTTTGCATTTGGAGTAATTAAAATCTTTTTTTCCCCTTCTAAAATCATTATTTTACCTCTTTATATATATATATATATATATATATATATATATATATATATATATAGTACATTTATATATCTTTATATTTATCCGGCTATACCTCTTTACACAAGCCACTGCCAGGTCAACAGGTGAGCTGTGAAGATTTAAAACCAAACGCCGCGCTCGGATTGGTGGATAAATTTGCCCTCGCGCGTTGCTTTTTCAGGGGCGACAGTGTAGGGTGTCACCTTCGCGCGCGCGTCGTTTCAGAGCCGCAGGTCTGCTTATACATCCAGGTTCATTCTATACACCCTGCAGGAATGACAATGAAATTAATCCGGGATCATGGACAGCATTATAGACCTCGAATGGCCTGTTTGAAGAAGGTAGGTGTATATTTACTACTAAAAACAATTCTGGTATTAAACATTATGCTTTTTATTAGTCTATTATTAATAAAATATGAGGAATTAATAATAATAATAATAATAATAATAATAATATTTATTTGCTCAACACCATCCTGAAGACATCAGGCACTCCCAGACTTCCCAAGAAGGCTTTTATTTTCATTCTTCCAACACATAGAAATAATAATAATAATAATAATAAGAAGAAGAAGAAGTTTGCTCCAGAAACATGATGCCACAGTTCATATGGGACTATGGAAGACCAATCCCTCCAGTACATGCACAATTTAAGAAAACAACAAACTGCTCAATAAATAGATAAAACATCTGATAAAATGCACCAAAAATATAATTTGAGAAAAATGTATGCTTCACATTTAATAATTATAACATTATATAAATATAAACCCGTTCACTCTTATTTGCCGAACTCTTATTTATCTCAGCCAACACTGGACGAAGGCAGGGTACACCCTGAACAGCTTGCCAGACCATCGCATGGCCAACACAGACACACACTCACATCCACACCTGGGGCAATTTGAAACAGCCAATTAGCTTAACGTGCACTGTTGGAGGAAACTGGAGTACCCAGAGGAAACCCATGCAAGCACAGGGAGGACATGCAAGCTCCATGCAGAAATACTCGAACCCAGAACCTTCTTGCTGTGCGGCGGATGTGCCACCATGCCCGCAACATAAAGTGATATGTAGTATACCCTCACAACTACGGTATTGCAACCTTCCAGGGTTTTCAAAAAAAACAAACAAACAAAAAAATATGTACAGTTAATCTCAGTGCCTCCATAACAATTCACATCATGGGATATCAGACAAGTGTGACCGACAGTGCAAAGGACAATAGACGTTTTTATATCCACACCCATTGGATATGAGCAATTGTGTGCTCTGATTGGCTACTCTATTACTAGGATATCAGCTCATATACCATGCGTATAGAAAAACAAAATGGCTGAGTGATTTTCCTGTACCAGAGAGAGATGAAAAACTCTCTATTTGAAAATAAAACTATAAATATAGTTAAAATTTGAAATGAAAGTATCTGATGGTAAGCCCTTATATAGTCATGTCATGTCATTTTCTGAACCGCTTAATCCTAATTAGGGTCGCGGGGAGGCTGGCGCCCATCTCAGCCGAC
>JAQMYF010000005.1:6384860-6420518 GCA_030014195.1 Neosilurus mollespiculum | reverse complement strand
ATGGCCGGCATTTGATAACCCAGTTAGCTGCACTGGGGGGACAGCAGTGAGAACCCGTCGATAGTGGGGCTTGAACCTCCGACCTTGGGATCAGTAATCCAGCACCTTACCACCAGGCCACCACTGCCCCCCCCTTATATAGTATATATTACAAATTTTTAAGAATTTGGGATTGTGACCTCTAAAAATGTTTTTTTTTGCACTGCCAGCACCCATGAATTTATTGTCGGATGTTCCATGGAATAATTGGGCGGACCACTTAGCAGCGCTCCATTTGGGGGCCAGACTCCATGTCCCCCTGTCTGCCACAATGTTCTGGCAGTGTGTCACATTACACTCTGTTACATCATCACCGACTGATTTAGTTTTTTTCCACTCTGGGACATTCCACCCACGGATTTTTACACACTGCTTCAAGTTCTTAGAGTGCTAGATTACAAACTTCACCACTTCCCAGGTTCCAGTTGTCTGAAACACTGGCTTTTCACTGACTTTTAAATTTTTTTTTTTTTGTGTTAAATTTGCTTTTTTTATGTTACCGTGTTCTATATGCAAAAACAATTATTCACCTCAAGCTTGGGGATTATCCACCTTACCATTGGTGAATAATTATTAAGAATATTTTAAGAATAATACAGTATTCTTAAGTATAATACAATACACTATGTTTATGTATCATAGAATACATGGAAAATCGTACGCCTGTCAGCCACTATTTTGGAAATTGTATAGAAACAGCATGATGTCTTTACGTCAATGCATCGTTAATATCATGGAAAACACACAAGTGATATCATGTTAGAATAATCTAATCTGATTGAGATCTGCATCTTTCCATTTATGACATTTGCAAGTCTGTCTGTGTGGGTTTACTGATAAGATTTTAGTGTATGCTGTTAATGTGTTAACCCTCTCGCAGCTGGAGGCCTTGCTGCTGGCAATGCAAGACCCAAAAACTGGAGTAAAATCATCTGAACAGAAATTGGTCACCACTTCCATTCCTCATTCCATCGCAGGTGAGCTGAAAAAAAGGAGAAATGTGCAAATCTGCATTATTGTACGCTAACTTTTGTGTTTGCTCTCACTGTTTTGACATTTGCCTGCCTCTCCATTTTGATTACTGTTTTGCCTCCGACGTTCTGTTTGCCTGATTGACTGAACTCTGCCTGTTTATTGACTATGATCTGCCTGTGTTTTATTAAAGCCACCATTTCATCTGTTACTTACATCTGCCTTCCTCTCTGCCGCAAAGCGGTGAGACACCCAGTCTCTAGTCCTGACCCCTTCATCTCTTTAATTCAGCTCTCAGTTGGATGCCTGGAGCTTTGAATTCCCTATTTATTTGTACCGTTGACTCCAATTATTATCCAAATCCACAAGGTGGATGTTTCCATTCTTATTATTGGACTTACTCTTTCTGCATTTGCGGTAACGTTTAGCAAACATGCAGGGTTCCGTATTATTCATATGTCCAGGATTTTATCTAGGTGAGGTTGTAAACTGGAGCACTGCATGAATACATTATGGTTCTCATGCGGCTATAAAAAAAAATAGCACAACAGCATAAAATGGGAGATTTTAGCAAATAACCCTCCGAACCACACAAACAACTTTTCTCCATCTCAAAAACCATTCAAAAGCAAATACAGGGTAGCAGACTTAAAGGTGTACTGTGTAGGATTTAGGGGGCTCTACTAACAGAAATGGAATATCAGTCCGCTACGGTTGTGAGTTTGAATCCTGACGATGACATCCATCCACATAGAGAAGGCTAGCAACTTTGGCCATGCCCTCTGTATCTATCATCCTTTCTCCCTGCCAATCACTGGCACTGCACGTGGCGTTTACTGTTTATACTTATAAGACGCTGGTAATTAGGCTTTGCTAAATATAGCAATGCTCAATCAGATGAGGTGTGTCTGCTGATTTGTGCTTCTTTAATCCACATTAAGAGTACAGAGAATCCCCAAGTCTAAACCACCAACATATGCCTTGCTTTCATAGTATTCATTTATATGTGTACTGTTTATTTGCTCTTTGAGAGCTTTTGTATATATCTGCGTTTTAGCATATACTATTCATCGATTCATTTTCTGAACCGCTTAATCCTAATTAGGGTCGCGGGGAGGCTGGCGCACATCTCAGCCGACTCTGGGCGATGGCAGAGTACACCTTGGACAAGACTACATGGGTTATAATATATATATATATATATATATATATATATATATATATATACATACATACACAATTATATTGAATGAGGTAAAGTATGATATGGAGAATTATTAAATGGTTGGGGTGGATAACACCTGGAAGTCAGCTGGAAGTACAGCAAGCTAGTTAGCATACTATTCCACCAATGCCAATTCCAATTCTTTCTAGAAAACTTCCAGGAAAAGCAATTTTATCGGCTTGTTATGAGGAACAGGTCCCTAGCTAGCTAGTTATGCTAACGGTACGTAAGTTGTCAGTGCAGTATGGCCTAATGTGGGTGTCTGGAGGGCAGCGCTTCATTCCTGCTCAGTGAATTTAGTGACAGTTACACGTATTGTATAAATAATTCACAAATGATTTAGAGTATAATACAGTATAACATTAAAATACAGTTTCTGATTACATTCAGTGTATATGGACTGTGTTTTTTTCATATGTACGTACATTCCAGGACAGGACATCCTTGCATGGATTGTCAATCATATGAAGGTGGATAATCAAGGTAATAAGTTATATATTGAGTATTGCTTTTTTATGGTTTCATATATTGGTTCATTACAGTGTGGTTTATACCTGTGTTTGTTAGAGGCTCGGACAATCGGCACCATGTTAGTTGCTTTTGGCTATATCTACCCTCGGCAAGACCACAAAAGATTAATCCTGAAGCCGGATGGCAGCTTTTATTGCTTTCAGGTAAAAAGCTGTTTTTAACTGCAGTACAAAATCTTTAAATTCTAAGTACTTATAAATAATATGTCTTAGTGTCGACGTCTTTGATTCCCTTTATGTTTTCATGTTGGTCAGCCCTGAAAAATTATTTGTTTTATTTGTTTTTTTAACTTTTTTATTAAGTTCAGTCTTACCAAGAAGCAATATTGTGTATTACTAATAATACGTATCTTATTGTTTATTTGTCCATATTTCAGGAAATCTTGTAAAACAGTTTGTCTCCTTCTGGCATTGCTCTCTGGTATAAACCAGTTTATCATTATAAATGTTTGCATTCTTAATAGACACCGTACTTCTGGCCTGTGCAGAAATGGAAGGCAGAAGACACTGATTATGGTACTTTTTACTTATTTTATGACTGTAATGATATTAGTTCTTAACATGCTGTATCATGGGTTACCCTCATTCAAACATTTTAAAAAGTGAGGAAATGCAAAGAAAAGCAGATTATAGATATTGAATGTACCACAACAGGAAATACTGTTAGTAGACATAAGATATAATCAAAATATAATCAGCAACATCCTGGTGTGTGATGTATTTTCTTATAACCCAGCAATTTTTTAGTCCTAACCGTCTTTATTTATTAAAGAAAAAGCTAATGTAGATGAGTCATATGCTGAGTCTGTTGGGCTTTTACACCCGAGCCTAGTGGCTCATCAGGCCAGTGCTTATCCCCGGTTTCTGTAGCGTGAAGCGACTAGGAGTTCAACTCCTCCTGAATGGGACGCTAGTCCATCGCAGGTTTCCTTCCCAGTATTTTTACTGGTACCCATTTTTACTGCTGGGTGGACAGAGGCACACTTGTGGTTAAGACCTTGCCCAAGGGTCTTAGCACGGTGGGGGTCCAACAGGGATCCGAACCCATGATCTCTCAATCGTGAGCCCGGCATCATAACCGCTACGCCACCGGCCCCACATGTTATAACTCTTATAAAGCAGCGAAAGTGGAGGGTTTTCCAAAAGATGTCAGATAAACACACACAGCAATAACATGCATTTTTATTCCATTTATTTTCATCATCATCATCCTCTTCATCATCATAAAATCATACATGCCTTTGTGAATGCGCAGTATTTGTAATGTATTTGAACAAATTCACCAATGCCTTTTAACCACTTACCAGAATAAGAATTCTGCAGAGTTGTGGTATGACTGACTTTAAATGCTGTTTTAGACAGAAATCAGGAATCAAATGAATCTGGATCCATGTTCAGCCTACAGTGAAATGAACACAACAATTCTATTAAGACTCACATAGTGATGTAACAGGTAGCATTACTGCTTCACAGATCTCACAATGGACTGATCTTAACCCCAGTGAAAGTCTTTGGGATGTGCTGGAGAAAACTTTATGGAGTGGTTCAGTTTTCCTCTCATCAATTCAAGATCTCAGTGAAAAATGACCCCAACTCCTGTTGCTTAAGTTTGTTGGAACATAACAGCAATTATGCTCTAATCAAGCTAAATATGGCCCAACAAAATAAAGAGTGTGGGATGGGTGTTCCTTACTGGCTGGGCAGTGTATATTTCATTTCTGGCTGAATTCTACCTACACAGGTGGTCAAAATAGACGAAACAAAAGGTCTAGAACAATTGTTCTGTCTTGGAACTATACCCTGTACAATGTGTGCTGTGTGTTCTTTCACTTTGTGTAATCATGCAGCATGTTATGTCATAGGTGTCAAACTCAGGTCCGCGGGCCAAATCCGGCCCGCTGCCTCATTTTATGTGGCCCTCGAGAGCTTTCAAAGAATATGATTATCGTACATTATTTACATCGACCATTACCATGAAACCTAATTCATTATACTTCCACTAGGTGGCGGCAGCCTATTTCAAGTAAACAGCTAGTTATTCATGACTCAAGAAAGATTGCGTGCTAGCTTGTCGCTGTTAAGCCCTTTTAGAATAGATGTTCAGTGATTTATTCGGCCCTCGATCACATTTAAATTTAGTGATGTGGCCCTCAGTGAAAATATGTTTGACACCCCTGGTATGTTTTATTCCATTGTTTAGAAGATTAGCTGGTAGATGGCGTGAACTGAATATAAGAGTTTGTACACTTTTTAACTCTGTGTTGTTTTCGCTAAAGCGATTTATCTGGCGAAGAGAAACATTCGAAAGAAGGGGACACTTGATGACTATGAACAGGTTCTACTTTCTCCACACAAGGCATATACAGTATCATACAGTACCCGTTTTGGTGTGAAACGTAATAATGGCCATTTATTAATATATGGAACAGGAGAACTACAACAATCTTCACAAATGGCTCAACTACAAATGGGACTTTATTGTGATGCAAGCCAAAGAGCAATACAGGTCAGTCTTCACACTGAACATCATAAAAAGTTCAAATGTTTTAAATACTTCTGTTATATCCTGCTGATCCCATTAGGCCATGCTTACTAGGTAACTTTTTATGCCTTCATGCTGGTGATAGCTATGGCCAGAGGCATTATGTTTTCAGGTTGTCCATCTGTCTGTCCATCTATTCCGGCTATTCTTGTAAATGCTTTTTTTTTAAGAATGCTCAGATGTATTTATATAACTTTGCACAAATATCCACCTTGATTCCAAGATGAACTAATTCGACATATATACTAATTCGAGGTCATAGCTCAAAGGACAAGGTCACTGCGGCCTCATGTGTGCCATTCTTGTCAACACAACATCTCAATAAAATTCCAAAGGATTTTCTTCAAACATCAAATTAAATTCCACTCAAGAATGAACTGGTTGGATTTTGGAGGTCATAGGTCAAACGTCACGGTCACCACAGCTAAATGTGATCCATTCTTGCGAACGTGGTATCTCGAAAAGGCTTTAAGGGATTTTTTCTCAGACTTTGCACAATTGTCCAACTTAAATCGTGAATGAACTGATTAGAATTTTGGGGTCATGGGTCAAAGGTCAAGGTCACTTACTGTAAGAGGCATATAACCACCAGGCGTTAGTTCAAGTGGCTAATTACTTTACTAGTTTGCTTTTCTTATTTCGCATTCACTTACAAGGTTGCTAAGCCTCAAAGAGACTTTGATCAAATCTGTGGGGTCAGGTGACCAACATCAGTCTGAGGTCTAGAGGTCACATGCTTGGATACCACATCCAAAGAAGGATATTCTGCTCAGAAGTGTTGGAAGTTGATTTTTGAAATAAAGCACTGAAAATTAGTGTTTAGAGTGATTCTTTCTGATAAACCTACCTCGATACGCCTTCGCGTTAGCATGAGGACAGCTTCATGCTGTAGTTTTAACACAGCCAGAAGGGATGATAGTTGTTTACAGTCCTTGTTTTTTGTTAATATACCTGTCTCTGCTATACTGTGAGACTTTTGATGCTTGGTATTCAAGAAAACAAAGCAACGTTTAAGTGCTTGTTTGTAACGTAGCTCCGTTTGTGTTCGGTTGTGGTGTTACTGTGCGATATCCAAACATTTGACGAAGCTAATATCACTGCGTACATGACAGTGCGAGGGATGGAATTGTTGTCAAGCTAACATTGGAATGAACAAGTTATGCAGATATTGTACTTTTCTTACTCATTATAAGACAGATTAAAATCTTATTGAAAGCCAACAGGTATTTATCTTCTCACTAATAGTTTGCTTATAAGTGTCGACTGGGGGAGGTTTTCCTTACCACTGTTGCCCAAGCCTTGCTCGTTAGGGATGCATAGGGTTTATACGAGTGTTTATAATTTGTTTTTACTATGTAAAGCTGCTTTGCGACAATGTCAACTGTAAAAAGCACTATACAAATAAAACTGAAGTGAACTGAATTGTTTACTTATTGCAGAATAGGAAAGGAGAGGACCAAATCAGATCGCGTTGTGTTTGATTGTCAGGAAAGAGCCTACTGGATTGTACACAAGCCTCCTGTGAGTAGCTTTCTGTGTGTGGCTTCATCTGTGTTTTAGTCACATGTGGTTACTGTATAGAATTATAGTTTTCAAAATATGGGGGAGAAGTATAGTATAAACCTGTAATTCTTTTTTACATACTGTATATATTTTTTTACTTGTATCAAGTGTACAATATTTTATTTTTAGGTTCCTATATTTATTTATTAATACTTTTGTCCTACTTAACATTAATTGCACCCATGTCAAGTTGATAACTGAACGCTTATGTAAAGCAGTGTCGAATTGAGTAAAGACGTATAAATTTGATCAAGCTCTTTTTGTCTTCTCAGCCTCAAACTCACAGCGCTATGGACTACGGCATGAATCGGCTCATTGATCCTAACACAGAAGAGGTGAAAGGTGAGGATGCACCTGCAGATTGATGATCCCCTGTTTTGTAATGCATGCTCATACTGTTGCTCTCTATTTTCCGGTCACCTTAATAAGAGCACTTTATAATCTCTAGTGCAGTGTGTTATCTAGAATTCATCTCAGTCAGATGCTTTATCTGGCCATGAGAGCGGATGGAACTCTGTTCAAGATATGATCAGTGGGCGTAGTTATAAGCTTGAAGTTCTTAGAATGGCATCTGTGTGTTGACATTAATGCTAGGGATAAGAGAGATAAGAACATTAGAACAGCTTAGCTGTGATTCTTCAGCCTTGCTGCAGTGGCCAAGGACAGTTTCTACCAGAGTGCTTAAGACGAGTTCTGGGCTCTGATCTTCCAGTGCATACCCCCATACATTTTCTGCATCATGTGGAATGTTGTCTGTTTGATTACTGTGCAAAATCTGTCAATATGTTCGTAAAAACTACAGCAAAAGTCAAATGATAGTAATTTTTAAATGGGAAAAAGTGCATCCCATGGGAATTGATGGGGGTTGATTTCTTCAGCATATTTGAGCAAACGTTTTATCCTCTTTAACACAATGCTTACATATGAAGCTGATACACTTGAAGAAAACCACAAGAAAAATAGTTTTTTTAACTGTTTACTGTATTTCATAAAAATAAAAAAATAGATGTAATATTCTCCTGTAGAAAAAGTAAGTACACGTTTAGCCTCAGATGCTAACATTGCCCTTTTTAGCAAAAAAAAACCCCCAAAATAAAATAATAATAAGTTGTTCTGCATAATTGTCCTTCAGTCTCTGACATTGGCTTGCTGAAATTTTCACCCACTTTTCCTTCAGTTGCGAGATGTATAAGGATTTTTTTGTATGCTTCCTGCCCTTTTTAAATCCCCCACAGTATTTCGCGGAGTTCAGACTTGAGCTTTGGCTCGGCCATTCCTTAACCCTCCGTTTCTTTCTTTCTTTTTTTTTTTTGGCCATTCCTTCATGAAGTTGTTGGTGTCCTTAAGTTCACCGTCATGTTGAAAGGTCTCATCGTTTGTAAAAGATAAACTTCCATTATCTTCAAGCATTCTTTGATATGATGCCGAATTCACAGCAATTTGCCAAGTCCCTGAGGCAGTGAAACAACTCCAAACCATAACATTTCCTCAACCATGCTTCACAGTTGATATGAAGTTAATTTCCTGAAACGTCTGCAATGTCTCCTTAACAGTAATATATGTCTTTGAGCAGACTAAGTAGATTACTGAAGTCTTCTAGATGCCAATGCAGACAAATAACCCAAGGTCCAGATAACAGATTGTGTCGGCCATTTGTTGTGTATATGAATTCCTTCTTACCGCACTTGTACTATTTTAATGTTTACTATGTTCATGAATGTGGTATGGTTCCAGTTAACTCTTTCTATTCTTTCTGTTCTTTCCAGGCAGTCTGTGTTTCTCTTTAGTCTGCATGGGTTTTTCAAGAACAAGTCTGGTTCCTGACCCAAGAATATAAACTAAGCTCATACTCCTTTTCCTCTAAACAGGAATTTCTTATACAATGCCCCATATACAGTGCAGTACTATACATAGCATTTTGTTATTAACTACTAGATCCCAACCAATAAATTAGTAGATTAAATGAAAAGTCTATTTTAGTACATAAATAATGGATTATATGCACAGATCGTAATTTTATTTTTAGTTGAATTTTTTTACAGTTCTGATATAAATAAATGAATGAAGTATAGTACTTTTCCCATATACACCCCTATATCATCATATCACATCCATATATGGCCACCAAATGCAAAAAATAACCTGGCAATACACTTAACATGTCCCATACACTTGTATGTATTTTATAGTGTGCAGTACAATCTCCTACACAGATCTCACCATTTAAAGCCATGGTTCTTGTTATTTTAGAGTTGCAAAAAGGTGAGTGGGCAGCATGGTGGTGTAGTGGTTAGCACGTCCGCCTCACGGTTTGCTCTGGGTGGTCCAATTTCCTCCCTTAGTCCAAAGAGACACACATTAGACTAACTGGTTGTTCCAAATTGCTCCTAGATGTGGGTTTGAGTGTGAATGGCTGTGTGTGTGTTGGCCCTGCAATGGACTGGTGAGCTGTTCAGGGTATATCCATCTTTCCCCAGTGTCGGCTGACATAGGCTCCAGTCTCCTTGCGACCCTAGTAGGATTAAACGGTTCAGCAAATGAGTGAGTGAGTGAGTGAAAAGAGTGCGTGTGATAACAGCTTCAAAAATGTTAAAATAAACCATAAAAAATCTCATTTTAATTAGCTTTTCTTGTGTTTCAGTGTTGTACATCCTAAAACTTGAAATAAGTTTTAAAAGACATCATAATGAGGCATGCGTATTCACACTCACACTTTAAAAATGGTAAAATAAAGCCTAAAAATCTCATTTAGCCCTGTGATGGTCTGGCGTGAACACTGTCCTCGCCCAGAGTCGGCTGAGATGGGCGCTAGCCTTCCCACCACCCTGATTAAGATTAAGCGGTTCAGAAAATTTATGAATGAATCTCGTTTAGTTTCCTTTTCTTATGTTGCGAGATTTTGATTAATTATTTAAAAAAAATCTTAAATGGTTCGAGTATTTTTCCGCATTTGCGGGTTGGTTATTTTATACTGCACGGGAACGGTGCGATTAGATTGGTGTGCTATTGCTATTATAATCATTATTCCGAGTGGATAATTCATACATTCATTCAACTGCTGAACCGCTCTAATCGTACTAGGGTTACAGGGAGGCTGGAGCCTATCTCAGCCGACTCTGGGCAAAGGTGGGTTACACCATGATGAGCTCACCAATCCATCACAGGCAACACACACAACCAATCACACTCAAATTCTAGGGGCAATTTGGATCAGCCAATTAGTCTAATGTGCATGTCTTTGGACTGTAGGAGGAAACCGGAGTACTCGGAGGAAACCCATGCAAACACAGGGAAAAGATGCAAACTTCACAAAAAAACGCCGCCAGGACTTTGTCGCTGTGAGACAGACATGCTAATATATATAATCGAATGCTATGAACTCCAATTTTGTTCGATAACAGTTAGCCATCTGATAGTGTGATCATGTGGATAGTACTTGAATCAAAACGGATGGACACTCACAATTTTTTATGGTCAGTCGGTGCATTGTTTTGATCCGGTGTAGTATATACGAAAACAGTTATGTACCTCAGGCTTGGTGAATAGTCGTCTCAACATTCTATCTCTGGGTCTATTCAGTGACTATCCAGAGATAGTGAACCAATCAGATCATGCCATTCCCTCATGCTTGTTACTATTACAGATTACTGTAAATTAAATATACATATTAGTTATAACTCTCCTGTGATAAATGGTGACTGTAAGTGTGTTAGGTTTGTATTAGGTGCATTAGTAAAGTGTATGGTAGCTGTGTTTGCACCAAAAACAAGTGGCTTGTTGTAAAAAATATTAATACTGAAATCTGTTTCTCTTTTATAGAAAAAAAACTTTGAGTACTATAGAAGAATTGTAAGTGGAATTTGTTGGTGTGGATTGTATTTTGAACATGTTTGGCTTGTTTTCGCCCGCTCAAACCACTTTTGTCTTTTAGATCATCTTCATGCAGCAGGTAATCATGAGACCAAGAGTCAAATCCTCAGTGTCTCTCGGAGCGTAAGTACAATAGAGATATTTACACAATATTTATTTAGTAAAAATATATGTACCCTGTTAGCATGCCAGGTTTTGCGATGTTATACATATGAGACGGAGATAAATCATTTCATAACGTTTTCCACCTTTATTGTGACCTATAATCTGTACAATTCAAAAACAAACATCTTTTGAGGAAAAAAAGAATTTAACACGTGCATAAGTATGCACACCCTCTTATAATTGGGAATATTGCTGTTTTCAGAATTAACCACTCACATTTAATTTAAAATCTAACCACTACGCTACCATGCTGTTCCAGATGAGAACAGAGAAAAAGAAATAGAGAAGACTTTTTTGAGTGGAATGTATTAGTGTTTTATCGTTCAATTTGGAAAATGATCTGTCGGTTAGGTTTTGTTTTACACAAATTGAAATGCTTGTGTACTTTTGTCTTTTGGTTCATTCAGTCTTGTGAGGCACATGACAACATATCAGGACCATGATCCATTTCTCAAATCCTGTGTTCCCAGCAACCCCTGGCAAACCGATAATGACACGTACTGGGAACTGAACATGAGAAAGTGAGATTTTTATTTTATTTTTTGAAGTTTTCCCCCATTTTTCTCCCTAATTTAGTCGTATCCAATTCCCACCCATCAAGTATTGCCTTCCCTATCACATGACCACCACCAACCAGGGAGGGTGTAAACATGCACATGTCCTCTCCGTGACATGCAATGCTCGCCACCTGCCTTTTTTCGAACTGCTGCGCATGCATTAGGGGCGGTCTAACACACTCGGAGGGAAAGCGATATCCGCCCCCTCATATGTATGAGCCCACAGAAGCCCATGATTTGCTGGTGATCACAGTAAGTGACAGGGTGGTGAGCGTAAGCCATCTTTCCCTCCCGTGAGAGCTCGGGCAGTTAGCTGTCATGGACTCCTGGTCACAGATGGCTGTGGAGAAACTGAGATTTTGACTCATACTACTACTACTACTACTACTACTACTACTACTGTAATGCATGTTATGTTATCTGACAAGACAGATCTTGGAAAGGAACACTCGCCCTATGCAGTACTTCTCACAAGTGACAGCAGTGATTGATTGAAAACACGACAGAAGCACAAGTTTTGCAGCGATTACATTGATTTTGTATATAATGTGTCTGTTTATATGATTCATACAATATCATATAACATATAAGATTCTATATATGAGATAACTAAAATTTGAAATGCTCATTTGCTGATCCGTTTAATTCTATTAGGGTCACAGGGAGGCTGTAGCCTATCTCAGCCAAAACTGGCCGAAGGCGGGGTACACCATGAGCAGCTTGTCAGACCATCGCAGAAAACACACACAACCATTCACATTCACACTCACATTCAGGAGCAATCTTCAACAGTCAATTAGCCTAATGTGCATGTCTTTGGACTGTGGGAGGAAACTGGAATACCTGGAGGAAACCCACGCAAGCACTGGGAGAACAGGCAAACTCCACACAGAAACACCCCAGACCGTGACTCGAACGCAAGACCTTGTTGCTGTGAAGCAGACAGGCTAACCACTGCACCAGCATGCTGCCCTGTGACCTCAAAGTATGTATGTTTTGAATCGAAATGGCGAAAATGCATATTTATTACATATTCCACAGAAAAGGGAATGTGGCCTAATGGTTAGAGAAGTGGCTTTGGGACGGAAAGCTCGTTGGCTGGATTCCAGAACCAGCAGGAAAAATTTGTAATGGTGGGGGAGTGAGCTGCACCTTCCCTTCCTCCACCTGCATGGCTGAAGTATCCGTGAGCAAGGCACCTAATCCCCAGCTGCTCTCTGGGCGCCCCCAGTGTGTGGCAGCCCACTGTGTGCTCACTTTGGACGCTTTAAATGCAGAGGCAATAATTTCCCTTGCGGGATTAATACAGTATATCAAAAGAAAAAATGTTAAACACTTCAGCTTTGATTGATTCCACACTGTGCATCAAACTACAGTATCATTAAAAAGGTGGTGCGGTAGATGTGTAGCCTGCGTACATTCAGAAGGTACTTACTTAGGATAACTGATAACTGACCACAGTCATATGTGAAGATGTTTTTGTCACACAGTGTTGAAATCCCTACAAAGATGAGAGTCGAGCGCTGGTCCTTCAGCTTTTACGAGTTACTCAACGATCCCCGTGGCCGTGCAGACTTCAAGCTCTTCCTGAAGAAGGAATTCAGCGGTGTGTGGTGACTCATGGATGCTTCCGGACTATCTGTTCGTATATCTGAGAGCTCTTTGATTTATGTATGACTCTTTGCAGGTGAGAATTTGGCTTTTTGGGAGGCTGCTGAGGAGATGAAGTGGGGAGCGGCCGCATCCATGTCTGAGCAAGCCGAGACTATTTTCAAGTGAGAATTTAATTAGTAGAAAGTGTGGGTATTCCTCAGCGAACTGTTAAGCAGGAGTTTTAGATATTTTATTTCTGTATATCTAAAACAATAGCACTGTACAAGTGTTGCATATAATAAACATTACATTAAGTAACTGATTATAGTTTTGTACTTAGACAGTAGGAGAAACTACTAAACTTTCCCTAAAAACTACATTATAAAGGATTTACAGTGAACCCCTTGGCATTTTTCCTGTTTTGTTATCTTCATCTAACTCACTCATTTGCTGGAGCCCATCTCAGCCGACACTGGGTGAGGGCGGGGTTCACCCTGAACAGCTCGCCAGAGCATTGCAAGGCAACACACACACAACCACTCACACTCACAACTAGGGTCAGTTTGGAACAGCAATTCAGCCTAATGAGCATGTCTCTGGACTGTGGAGGAAACCAGAGTGCCAAGAAGAAACCCACGCAATCACTGGGAGAACACACAGAAACGCCCGAGCCTGGAACTCGAACCCAGTACCTTCTTGGTGTGAGGCGGACATGCTAACCTCTACGCCACCGTGCCACCTGATAGAAAACAATCAAGATGTAACATACAAACTTTGAAGTGTGTGTGTGTGTGTGTGTATATGCAGGACGTTTTTAGCTCCAGGAGCTCCACGTTGGATTAACATTGACGGTCGGACAATGGGACTGACCGTGAAGGGTTTAGAGCATCCGCACCGCTACGTCCTGGATGCAGCTCAAACCCACATCTTCATGCTGATGAAAAAGGTTCGAAACATACACTGCCCGGCTAAAAAAAAATCGCACACTTTATTATTTTCTTGGAGAGCCTTTAGCCTTGATCTCAGCGCGTAATCTTCATGCCATTGTTTCAACAAACTTAATGGATTTTATATATATATATTTATATATATATTGCCATGTGATTCTGCATGTGACCTCCAGGACACATTTTATCGCTATCTGAAGTCACCAGTTTACAAGGAGATTCAGAAAAAGGCGATCATACCCATACCACATAACTTCACGTAAGTTCTATTACATCATACCCACACTACATTTATCACTCTCACTCATTCATTTGCCAAACCGCCTAATCCTACCAGTGTCACAGGGAGGCTGGAGACTATCTCAGCCGACACTGAGTGAAGGCAGGGTACACCCTGAACAGCTCACCAGACCATCGCAGGGCCAACGCACACACGCAACCAATCACACTCACACTCTCATCCAATTAGCTTAATGTGCATGTGTATGTCTATTTGTGTTAAGAGAAATATGCTTATCATTAACCATGTGGTGTTGATCAGTCACCTGATGATTGTGTTGTCATGAACACTGGGTTGAAGTCACATGGGTCTGAGGTTGTGCTTACTAACTCTTCACAATACACTAAATTTATTACCTTTCGTATGAGCAACGCGGAAGGTACTGTGATGCTCCGATTTTCATTCCGCAGGAAATTGTGTGTGTGTGCTTGTCTGTCCACAGTTCACGAGTGTGTGCTCGGTCCTAGTGCGTTATCACCTATTGCGTGAGCTATATATTGTCATGTTATTTAGAATGATTACGAAAATTGTAGTAAAGTAATGCTACGATAGTCATTACATTTACATAGACAGAATCTTTCCAATAGGTCTAACGCCAAGATCTAATTAGATAATTACAAGTTCAGCTTCGTCTTCAGGTTAGACAGAGCGTGCGTGTGTCTGAAGACTCGGAAAAGGAAAGTTTTTAAATTCAAATCTCTCCACTAATGATTTAGTGACTACTGTTATGACAGTAGTAATGTTATTAATAGTATTAGTGTAAACACATCATTCACGTAACCTAACGTTAGGCTCGATCATACAACAACAAGGATCTGACATTATATATGCCAGTGCGTGCCATGCAAAAGGTCAGTGAACACATGTGTTCGCTCCACCAGTCATTATTTTTGTAGCGAACACATGTGTTCGCTCCACCAGTCATTATTTTTGTTACTTGGAACTAGTACTGCTTTAACAGTTGGGTGATTGTGATTCATATAATAGTTATTATCTCCCTTGTAGTGATTCTCAACTGGAACAAAATGCTCAAAAGCGTAAGCCCAGCATTGACCCCATCATCCTGTGGCAGGAGGAACAAAAGGAAAAAGCTAAAGCAGCTGCTGCGGCCGGACCGATCGATATAAAGAAACTGATGGCCAGCAAACTGGATCGCAAGTGATGGAGTTTAATGGAACTGCATTTGATTGACTTTGAATCATTTTTCAAATATCAGAAAAGACATTAAGTTTTTTGCTTAACTGTATATTAGCCTCTGTTTCCATTACCACAGCAATTTAGCTTAGAATACTGATTTCTTTACAGCTAACCAATGTTCATTTTCTCTCTGCACCATATCCCATCAGCCACTAGGTCCCTTTCTATAAAATTTACAAATAATAAGAATTTATACTCTTATTATTGAATATTATTATTATTATTATTACTATTACATTTTCACTGATTTGCAGTTGCAATGATTTCTTAAGATCCTGCTTTTGTTTTGAACCAAATATGATGTCACACCATCATGGGGAGGATGGCGCCTATCTCAGCCGACACTGGGAGAAGGCGGGGTACACCCCGAACAGCTTGCAGGGCAACACACGCGATTAGATTCACACAAACATCCACACATAGGAGCAATTTGGAACAGCCAGTTAGCCTACTGTGTATGTCTTTGAAGTGTGGGAGAAACCGGAGGACCTGGAGGAAACCCATGCAAGCACTGGGAGAACATGCAAACTCCACAGAAACGCCTCGGCCCGGAACTCGATGGCGGACATGCTAACCACTACGCCACTGTGCTACCCCCAAACATGGTGTACATACACAAGATTCTGCTTCAGTGCAATAGATTCACAGCCACCGCAAGATAATAAACAATTATTCACCAAAGGCAAAGTGAATATTGATGAATAGTCCCCAAACCTGAGGTGAATAATGTTTTAGTATATACTACATGGAAACATAAGAACAGCAAACTAAATCAAGATTCAAGTCCAGGACTCAACGAGGGCGTTTCTGTACCGAGTTTGGATGTTCTCCCATGCTAGCGTGGGTTTTCTTCGGGTACTCCAGTTTCCTCCCACAATCTAAACACATGCACATTAGGTTAATAAGCTGCTCCGAGTTGCTCCTCTGTATGAGTGTGAATGCTTGTGTGTGGGTGTGTGTGTGTGTGTTGGTCCTGCAATGGTCTGGCGAACCATTCAGGGTAGATCACACCTTTGCCCAGTGTAGTTTGAGATAGGCTCCAGCCTCCCCACGACCAATGAGTGTGTGATGCGTGAGAATGGCCTGTATTTTGTATTATCCCTGTATTGTTATCCACAGTGAAGAATGGTGAAAGACTTTTATTTTGATAATTAGGTGTAAATTAATTTGAATTCTGCCAATTTTATGTTATACAGGGCTTAGCAGTTTAAATGTGAAAATGAAGGTTAGCACAGAGTACAGTAAAACGTATCACACTTGATGTGCACACAATGTTTATTTAGGTATACATTATGACGTGTGTTCTAGCTGTGGAAGAAGCGCTAACTTTAGCATGTAGTTTATACACTGTGTAGCTTTGCAGTGAATGTGGATCTTCTTTTTTTAATGTCTTATTTTCTCAGTGGCTCATTTTGAATACCGTCTGTGTATCAGATGTGAGGAAAATATAGCAAAGTTCTAGCAACACACACGCAATAGTCGTTTGTCTTCCTGCCTTTTCGTTTTCCAGATCATTTCTTCTTGTTATTAAAAATAGTTTCAGAAACACCGATTTTCTTCATACTTGTATGCTGATCATACTTAACATGCAAAGCGTACACTCAACACTCTTGTTGTGGCATCAGGGGTACAGACATGTAATGACTACCACTGTCAAAGAAAAGGCACAAGAGCAGAAGATGAAGTTATTTGAATCATCCTGTTATTACTGCTGCATTTCTTTAGTCATAATTGAATGAAGATTTATAAATTAATATACTTTAATACAACCCCTAACTTATGGATTGATGTAGGGTCACGTTCTTCATATTTTCTTATTAGTGCCCGTAATATAAAATAAAATGACGGTTTTTTTCCCACTGGCTTTCCTCGTCCACGGTCTAATGAGCTATCATGAGAAGGTGTTGTTGATGGAAATGCCAGAGTCGCTAAATACTTGTCTGCTAACTGCTGTTTTGCAATTTAAACTCATACTGGACTCGAATGGAATACTCCATATTATATAATATAAACGTATCGTAATTCCATTGAAGGGCGGCACAGTTGTGTAGTGGTTAGCATGTCCGCCTCACAGCAAGAGGGTCCCGTGCTTGGCGTGGATGTTTCTGTTTGGAGTTTGCATGTTCTCTCTGTGCCTGCGTGGGTTTCCTCCAGGTCCACCAGTTTCCTCCCACTGGCCAAAGACATGCACATTAGGATAATTGTGTAGGAGCATTGTGTGTGTGTGTGTGGCCCTGTGATAGGCTGGTGAGCTGTTCAAGGTGTATCCCGTCTTCGACCAACTGTCGGCTGAGATAGGCTCCAGAATCCCCGCGACCATGGTAGGATTAATCGGTTCAGCAAATGAGTGAGTGAGTAATTCATTTGAATTTTATGTACTCAAGGCACTCAAGCTGAAGTTTAAGTTCTAATGTGTAATAAATACTTTATGCACCTTTTGAGGAAGGTTTTCTTTTGTAAAATAATGAAATTTGAAGAACATTTGTTGTGTATTTTATGAACGACTGATAGAAGAAATGCAAGCACACTTTTTTTTTTAATGTCAAATCATATTTATATGCATATATTATAATACAGAATTTAAACCGCACACCAAAAACCTTACACTTCACCCAAGAATATATAAATTATTTGGCCATGCCAGAAAGCCAGCCTAGCTTAAAAAGGGAGGGGCTAGCGGGCTCCTCTTCCTGATTGGCTAACTGCCTGAAGCGGTTCCCTGGGCGGAAGGTGTCTTCTGGAATGGGATTGGATGAAGGAGTGATCTGAAAAGAACAAGAATGAGGCGAATGAGTAGGAAAATCTCACCAATATTCCTGATCCCACTCTAGTTCAGACATTACCCAGTGTTTGCTATGCTTTAATAATGGCACTATTATAGCATAAGGAGAGGTCACTAAAGCTAGTCGACCTGCTATCTATGACTAATCTATAACTCCAGACTAGCTTGCTGAGTCTTATACAACCGTAACACGTGTATACAGGAGGATTCACCTGTCCAGAGGACCAGTTTATAAATATATCATTTCTTCTGGTCAGTGTTTGTTTATGTACTGTCTAATCGAAGGGGGCAGATAATCATGCAGTCCTAATTAATTTCCACCCATTCTAAACTAAAAGCCACACGCATGCAAAGCAGCAAGTCGTAAACACACTGCAGGCAAACTGCCAGCACATTTACACACACTATCGTTACTTCACCGGGCGCTTCAAGATGCGGAAATCCGTCTCTAGTACAATGTAATGTACGACTGAAAGTGTAAAACAAACAAATTGCTAATTATTAGAGAAAAAAGTCAACAAGTCCTCTAACACACACATACACACACACAGATCTGTGATATACACTCACGTGAGGTCTGGTGATGTCTGTAGATCTAGAAGATGATTTGGTTTTCCGCGAATTGGTCATACTCGATGGCAACAGGCCAAACCTGCGAGACAAAAAAACCCCAAAATCATTAAGTTCTTAAATAACACTTTCAAACTGACTAAGAAGAAAAGAAGTGAGTGTAATAAGCCTTACCGGGTCTGACTGCTGGCCAGCGGAAGGATGTTGTACGGTTCCTGTGAGCTCACGTTACTGCTTCTGGGAGTGAACTGCTTCTCTGCGCCGCTTAAAAGGCCTAGGAGTACCTGGAAATTATGATAATGGTTTTCAGGGCTCATAAGATAATATAACCAATTATGAACTGAACCCGCCCAGTTCTGTCTAGTATTACAGTCCACATTGTTTACTGAAGGAGGAATACTCATGGTTACTCAGCACCCTCACGTTACGTCTGCTTTTTCAATGGAAAAACAGAACACGGGTCCAGATGATCCTGCTAGCAGGACCAATATATAAAAATTGACCTTGCGACCTTGAAACAAGGTCAAGGTGACCCATATATTATCCCACCCTATTGGCCTCTGAGGGCAACCCATACACCATATTTGGTGATCCTATGTCATTCCCTTCCAAAGTTATCGCATGAACAATCAGACAGATGGACAGACGGAAACCTGTTTCTATAGTTCTCACTAAATATTTCTACTGCTGAAGAGTTGAATTATAACTCTCAGAAGACATCAATGTCAGGAATTAGCTGTATGGTTGGTTTTTTGGATGAAATGAGTCTCTTTTATTAATCAAAATGGCTGCTACACTGGATCATTTCCTCATGGGAGTTTGTAATAGTTAAAAAGGAAGGGCAAACAGGTGAATAGGCGACAGAGTCATGAGCACCTAAGGTTCACTGGGGGGTAAAGGCTATGGTAAACAGACATCGGAAAACTCAGCACATCTCGGTATAGGGTGCGACAGGGTATTTTGCTGTATAGATGCCGACCAGTCAGTCAGAGTGCCCATGCTGACCCCAAGGTATCTATAATGAGTACATGAACTGCACCAGAGTCATGACAGGTGGCCTGGTCTGACATCACGCGAATATGCTGACTAAAGGCGATGACTCTGAAGAACTGAGATGCTTTTCCGTTTACCGGGTTGTGGTTATTTGATTGTCTGCAGTCTCCCTCCTGGCTTGAACCAGCTAATTGTTGTGTGCTTACCGACGTCCTTTGAGTCAGCCTATTCAGATTGCTGTTGAGATGAGGAGTGAAGACGTCCAGGTCGAAGGGATCAATGTAGCTCTCCAGAGCGTCACAGATCTGCTGAATCCTGAAAACCAAACAAAACACGACATACAGGAAACCGCCCTGAAGACAAACATTGAAGTGGTAGAAGATCTGGTGAAATCTCACATGCGCCGGTATTAATATGCTGTGTTACCTGGGCTGCATGTGCCAGCGTGAGCTCCTGGTGTCCTCCAGGCGGGCTGTTAAAGCGGCACTGATGTAACGTACGTCAAAAAGCAGCTGTAGGCCTCGATTCTGAGTGATGGGGGGCCCTGTGTCCTACACCAGAGAGAGAGAGAGAGAGAGAGAGAGAGAGAGAGAGAGAGAGAGAGTCAGAGGGTGGGAGACTGGGTCACAGAGCAAGAGAGAGAAGTATAGAAAGACAAACAGTCACCTTGTTTTGCACTGACTGAGTGAGCGTATCATATTCACTGAGCACCTGATCCAGACAAGTTCGCAGCAGCTCAGTCAGCGTGATCGTTGGTACAGCGTGACCTCCGACCTTATTCACCTCCAGGCACAGGTGAAAGAGCAGAGACTGAACGTACCATGAGGACTATAGAGACACAGAGATACACATACATTATATGTTTACTGAGAAACAACATCCATTACAGCCTTCTATTCAGCAACTTCCTGTAGCTGATCATGTGACTGGTCACGAATTCCCATGATCTGATGATGTAATTTATTTCCCCAGAAGAAAAAAAAATGTGTAGAATCGTCGAAATCCCAGTGCGAACAGTCGATTAATGAGGCTAAAGCCTTCACCTGGACTGGAAGATGAATCTTCGACACAACTGTGTTGCCTGACTCTGCCTCTTCCTGGATCTCCAGCTCCTCCCAGTTTGTGGCAGCGATGAGAACAGAGCCAGATGTTGTAGCATGCAGAGAACGAGCAAAGTGGCCCACCAGAGTCTAGTGCATTCACGCACACACACACACACACACACACACATAGTTAGTGAGAGCTATACTGTCTTACTTACTCTATACTACTGCTCATGTGCTACAACGTCGTTGCTGTGCATGTATGTGTGTGTGTGTTAGTTACCTGGGATACAGCAGAGCTCCAGATGCGATATGCCTCCATGCTACATGCAAGCAGCTCCTCTTTCACTCGGCCCCATGTGACTTGAGCTGGGCAGAGGTCCAAACCTTTACTCACACCTGCTTTTGCCAACTTCCTGCTTTGGACCCGGGGACTTCCTGTATTTCTGCTCTCCCCCTGCTGACCCAGAATGCACTGTTTTAGGCTGGGGCAGAGTTCCCCCAAAGATTGGCACAGTCTGGCCAGGAAAAGGACGGAGCTCATCTGACCCGAGGAAGTGGCTAGTTCGGTGCGGACACTGCTCATGATGTCCCTCAGACAGGCCGTGCAGCGTTCGCTCAGCGCCTGCTCCACTGCTGGCCCATCTGTGTAGCGCTTCTGACATGAAGCTGGAGGATCTGAAGGCAGGAAGTGCGCCAGATCCTCAAGCTGCACCTTAAGTTTGGAGTCAAGGGCAGCACAGAAGTTCTGAACGCGCGGCGTGAGAGCGTGAGTCTTCATGGACAAGCCACTTTCGGGCCGTGAGCTGCGCTGGGACACGCTCACCCATGCAGCATCACTCGGCAGGTCCGACTGAGACTCGCTCCAAAGAAACGAGGACACGTCGTTCTCAAATCGTGGACCACGGCTCGACGCCTCGCCTTCCAGCTCCTGCAGAGTGGTGGACAACAGCTGTTTACAGCTGCTGGAGATCGACTCCATGCCCTCCTGGGTGATCACCTGCACAAACACACAGCAAGACCTTTTTAATATATTTTTAGACAAAGTTCATCAACATTCAATGAGCTAATGTGTTATTAGTGACAATGCTAAAGTATGCTAACATTCTAACCCCTAATTGGTCAGGTACAGGAAATTGTCCACTGTCCAAGTGCCAAATGGACTGTCTTACTGACACTTTACCTGCAGTCTGTGCAGGAAAAGTGGCTGCAGGAGGTCGTGCCACAGGTCGAGCGGTTTATCTAGCAGACGCTCACACACTCCGTCCCAGTGCTGGCTGATGGAGTTGCTGCTCAGGAGGTCGCACACCGCGTCCCTGATGGAGGCCAAGCCCTTCACACGATTTACGTATATAAGCAGGCTGCTTACTCCACTCCGCATGTCTTCTTTACACCTAACACACACACACACACACACACACACACACACACAAAACAGAAAAACGGTGCCAGTGGGTTATTGTAACATTGTAGGATCAGCTGAAATCAAATGGTCCTCTGTCACTAACTTTCTGTGCATACTGCTGGATGAGGAGCACATGAGAAGTGAAGCCCTTTATCCACTGTCTGTTCATCCTTCCATCCATCCACCAAATATCCCTCTATCTAATGTAACTCTATCTCTGTTTTCTGCAATTAAATTATTCTACAATCTAAAATATTCCACAATTTTATAGAGTGGGGAGAGAGAGAGAGAGAGAGAGAGAGAGAGAAAGAGAGAGAAAGAGAGAATTGGGTTGCCTACTGAATATTTTTATAAAATCTGAATCTTTGGAAAGCAAAATAAAACACTTCATGTCTCCTCAGTCAGTTTCATTTCCTGTAACAGGATGCCCTGAAGCATTTAAAAAAATAAATAACTTATTAACCATTGAAAGTTTCCAGATCAGTCCATTCATAATGGATCGGAGGGATTCAGATCATGAGATACTTACGTGTCGATCCAGTGCTGCAGTGTATCGCGGAGCTGTTCGCTCTGGATGGGCTGAGCCAGCGTTCGCAGTGCGGGCTGGAAATCCGTCACTGATGACGGCAGATACTTAAACCAGCTGCCTGGACTCATCTCGCTGTGCAACACCTTCCTGCCTTTACCTACAGCACCCAATACACAAATATCAGGATGGACATTCATAGTACTACCCCCACCCCCCCACTGCAACTCTATCCTTCACACCGGTGTTGTGATTATAACTATTAATAACCAGAAATCAAGTGAAGAAATCCTGTGTAAGAAAAAAGTTCTCTAAGATTTCTCATTGTGAGGTCATCGTAGAACAGATAGAAGAACATTAAGCATCTTTCTTAAATATAAAACACTCAATCTGATAAGGAAATGAGGCGATAAGGTAATAAGGAGGCTACTTCTCTACCAGATGTGACGTTCTCAAGTGTAGTGAAGAGCAACCCATAACCGAGTCCAGGTTCCACCGCACGGCCCTCTGGAGGCAGGTAGAACACAGCGTGGGCCTGATAAAGCGTGGTAACTAATAACTCCACCAGACAGCAGACCTGAGCTTTAATCCCAGCTCCTGTAGGAAATGGAAAGGTTTTAGCACAAAATAAATACATTAATTTATTTCTAATAAGATATTGTGTGCTCCGGTTTCCTCCCACGGTCCAAAACATGAACATAAGGCTAACTGGCTGTTAAAAATAGTCCCCAAGTAAGAATGTGAGTGTGAATGGTTTTGTGTGTGTGTGTGTGTGTGTGTGTGTGTGGTGGTCCTGCGATGGTCTGCCTTCACCATGAATTGGCTGAGATAGGCTTCAGCCTCCCCATGATCCTATCAGTTTGGAGTATACAGTTTGGAAAATTAATGCATGCTAGAACATACACTAGAAGCACCCAGAGAGTGCAAACTTGCGCCAAGCTTTAAAAAAATTAAGCACACAGCACCCCCTACTGGGCGTATGGTAATACCACACTTCCAAAAAATCATCCAACCCTAACAAATCCTTTAAAAATTGCTTTAAATCCATTCCTAACATTTTGTGTAAACAAATAAACAAGCAAACCAACTAACACCAAATAAACATAATCTCCTTAGAGGAGGAAAACATAAGTGGAACTGTAAGTGAGAAACGTGACTATTTTGGGCGCGAGAGGTGAGCGTACCATGCTGAGGCTGCTTGAGAAGCTGCTGTATGGATGCTGTTCTGGCCAGCAGGAAATCAGCGAGAGCCTGGCGAGGTGAGCTGTCTTCCAGCAACATGGTGGACACCAGTGCCTCAGCGATAGCCTGATCCGATACGGCTCTGCCACGCAACACCGACTTACTGTCCAATAGGATTGTTGACCTGAGAAAGAGGGACAAGGGTTTAACAGAAGGCTCGGAATGTAGTTTCAACTTCATGGTTTATGCGAATGCTCTCCATCTAATATTTTAAACTAGCATCTCGCGGAGCGGCAAATGCTGATGAATGTAGCTAATTTGGGGTCCTGTAAAAGGTCTCTAAGCAGTTCGCTAACAGTTTTTAAAGTCGCAAAAATGTTCAACATTTCTTTGCAAATTTATTTAAGCGTTTGCAAACAGTTGCCTCACAGGTCTCTAAAGTTATTTTTGGTTCTCCAAGTAGTGAACACAATGCTGGGGAGGGTTTGCTCATCTTTTTTTTTTTTTTTTATAATTTTTTTAACAAGGTTGGGTCCATCAATCATTCTTTCTCTTTTTCTTCCGCTGCAGTTTGTTATGTTTGTCAGCATTCGTCGCTCTACAAGAAACAGGCTTTACAGTTTCTACAATAACAACACGACACTCCACATAACCAGACTCAAAAAAGGGGGTACAACCTAAACTGTCTACATGGCAAGATTTTGTAGATGTTTTTTTTCGTACTGTGGTATGTATTTCTTCTGGAACAACAACAAGCTGCTTCTTTTCAAGAAGAAAATATAAGAGAGAGAGAGAGAGAGAGAGAGAGAGAGAGATTCTTGGCGTTACCTGAAGTGTCCAGCAGCAGCCACCTGCTGGATGAGGATAGGGAAGCGGCTGAGAACCGGGCTATATGAGGCGGTAGGTGTGTCCAGGTGAAGCAGTCGGTGGAGGTGAGCACAGAGAAGGTGAAGCTGTGTGGCCTGCAGGTACTGAGCTCCCTCCAATGCACTCCACATCCGCTCAGGCATCTCCAGCAGCAGTTTTATCTGAGCCGCCATCGAATAGAACTTCTCCTGTGTCTGCTTCTCACCCTTACATACAAAAAACACACACATTTGTTTCCACACTCGCGGACGCATGAGTGAAAATAGCCATTGTGGGGAAGTTTTGACATCGTACGAATATTAAAGTAACTGTACACTGATAAAAATACAACAACATGCCGCACACCGTTGAAGTCTTACGCTATTATTATTATTACTATTTCACGCAACACGTGAATGCAGTTCATAATCCACGTGAACACTTTCTAACGTTTACATTCGTTTAGCAGACGCCCTGCTCCAGAGCGACTTACAGTTTTCTACAACTGAGCAAACGAGGGTTACGAGCCTTGCTCGAGGGCGCGACGGTGGCAGCTTGATGGTCCTGTGGCTTGAACCTTCAACCTTTCAGATTATTAACTCAGAGCCTTAACCAGGGAGCCCCCACTGCCCACTGCCACCACTTTCTTCTTACGGATGACCCACATCGTAGGCTAGTCATCCTCGACCCTTGTGAAAGAATGAAGAGGAGCATCCATGTTACCATGACGACCAACAGCCTCTTCCTGGAGGGGGTCAGGAGATTACAGGGAACACCCTGCTGCGTCATCACATCAAACCTCTTGTGAATGTGTACTGTTACTCTATCTGTCGCCATCTGATGTTGTTTCACTTGCACTCGGACAGAATTCTGCCACACAGTATGAGCACAGAACTTCTCAGTGCCATGTGTGGTGCTGAATCAAGTGTGTCAGTAAACAATCCGGAGTCCGGAGTGAACCTACCTCTGCTCTGGTGCTCTGAGGAGTCCGTCTGCTGTGCTTCAGTGTGTGACAGTACTTCTGCATGTCCTGGATGGACCGAACCACTTTCTCCGAGCACTCCCTCATCTCCCCAATGGTGTCTGCAGCCTCGATCAGGTCTCTGTATCTCTCTCCGACCATCTGCCTCAGCTCCTCTTTCTTCTGCTCGATCTCCCCTCGTACCTTCCGCTCCACCGCCCGGATTTCACCGGTGCTGTACCGCTCAAACAACACCGTCGGCTCTTTAATATCCGCCACTCGGAGCGACTGAACTGGAACCGCCGCCATGTTTGTTTCCCCGAGCTGCCAACTGGAAAAACCGGAAGTACGGGATCAGCAAACTACAGTGTTGTTCTTCCGCCTGTTTTGTGATAAGCTCCGCCCACCTCCTACTGACACGCGCGCGCGCGCGCGCGCACACACACACACACACACACACACACACGGGCATCCCATAATACTACTCTCGTTCCAGTCCATCTCTATGGACACAAAGAACTACTGTGGCAGCGTCTTTATTTTTCCAGAAGTGAAGAACGACAGTGTTTTAAGTATTTTTATACATGTTAATCATTAAAACGCCATTATTCTCCTCTCACTCAGAGGCGGGGGGCACCCCGAACAGCTCCCCAGACCATCACAGGGCAACACTCACATTCTCACCAAGGGGCAATTAGCAACATCCAGTTAGCCACAATGTGCATGTCTTTGGACTTTGTGAGGAAAACAGAGTACCTGGAGGAAACCCAAGCAAGCGCAGAGAGAACATATAAACTCCACACAGAACCGTCCCAGCCCGGGACTCGAACCCAAACGCTTCCTGCTCTGAGGCGGATGTACTAGTCGACTCCGAAATAAAGCTCGAAGCTTGCTGAGGTAAACATGAGCGACTTCATAGCTGTCCAATCACATGTGAGCTTGAGGTAACACTCGTGCAGAAGGCGGGGTTTTAGCTCAATACGGGTGGGGAAATAAATAAGACTTTCCAAACTCCACGTAAACGAAAAGGTCAGAGGTTATGTTTGCAAAAGAGAAAAGACTGGTGATTCGGGACAGCACAGCGCCACCTCGTGTATCTGGTGTCGAAAAAAAAAACCCGAAAAGTGGATAAATGTAGCTAACTCAAGAAGTTTTTTAAGAACGCGGTGATTTTTGATGTATTTTTAGAGAGTTTAGCCTGCGAATGGTTTTTACCGATAGTGTTTATGTCTCTGTTTTGGCCCTTCCACGTCAGCAGCTAGTGCGCATGCGTAGTGTAGGCTAAACTCTGGGCAGGTTCAGGCAGGTGAGTTGTGACAGGTGTATCCCGGAAACTGCAAAAAGAGAAAAAAAAAATCAACAAAATCACAGGTGAGTTTGAATCTTTTCTAGTATTTACAACACCAATCTGTACTAACTAAACAGAGAAAAGAACAAGGATCCGATTTAAATAAGTCATACTGGCAGGTTGGGACAGAGAGAGAGAGTACTGACCACCATCTGGGGTGGAATAAAGCGACGGTTTAGGATAAATACAGGCCCAGAGAGGTTTTACTCAATTATATCCACTTCCTTTAGAACACGATTTATTATCTCCATTAATTATAAAGATCTGAGCTTTAATGACGTGTTAAAAACAAATAAAAAAGATGTTTTTACTATCACTTATTATTACTATATTAAACAGTGTTTCTCTTCTGATTATTATTATTATTCTTTTTATATAAAAAAAAAGCAATTTTACAGAATTATCACACATTTAAATAAAGGTTAGACAGAAAGTGGAGAAATTATACTAATATTAATTAGACTAATGGTCTACTGAAGTGTTTTTACTGTAGTTTAGCAATAAAGTTGTGTTCTTCCTTGTTCCCTGTAAATGTTTCCTTAACTTATGAGTCTATTCTGAAATGTGGAAGATCACCAAGATAAAAAACCAAACAAACAGATGTTTATATATATATATATATATATATATAATAAAAATAATAAAAGAATACATTTAAAAGGTCATATAGACACAATATGAAATCATATTAATATTATTACTGATATTCATATAACTGTTTTTGGACAGAATATTTATAGAACTATAAGAAGTGCACTTTTTATTTTTCTTAATGGGGGGAAAAAACATTGAAATGTGCAACAAGTTGTATATATATTGTTTTGTATTTTTAACTCTATAGTTTTGGATAGTTTGTTTTCTTTTTAAACACTGATACTCAAGAATAAGTTTAAACAGTTTGCTTCTGAGCGAGGGACGCTCAAGTTCTTCTTTTCTCTCCATTTGTCATCCCTCTGCCTTTAGGGAACTTCATTCATTCATTCATTCATTTTCTGAACTGCTTAATCCTAATTAGGGTTGTGGGAAGGCTGGCGCCCATCTCAGCCGATTCTGGGTGACCGGCCATCGCAGGGCCCTTTAGGGAACTTGGAAAAAAAAAAAAGTCCTGTGGGACCTCAATATTCACTGCTAATTTACTATTTGTCACTTATTTACTAAATGGTGGCTTACTGCTTAGAGCTCTGGGTTACTGGTCATAAGGTTGGGGGTTCAATCCCCAGTACCAGCCAGCTGTCATTGTTGGGGCCTTGAGCAACACCCTTAACTCTCAATTATATAAATTATATTAAAAATGTAAAATGCTCTGGATAAAGGCGTCTGATAAATGCTGTAAATGTATTATAAACCCTTTGAGGTTATTTTCATCACTGTAATGAATTTTAAGGAGATTTGTTCGATGTGAACTTGATCAAACTCAATCAATAGTGGAGTTGAAAAGACTAAATGTTTGTCAGTGCTTGCATTCTGCATTAGTATTTTTTTTATCTCATATAAAAGGTTTTATTTTAAATAATTTTTGCTTTGAAAAGTGTCGACAGTTTGGACACACTAAGAGAAATAATGTTATTTTATATATTTTCTTGGTTTCTTAGTACATTATTTTTGCCCACTTTCTTCAGAAGGGTGCCCATAACTCTTGACTTGACTATAACAAGATATGAAGAATGTTTATAATAAATCCTATATATATATATATATATATATAATATATAGACCATCACACCCATATGTGCTTATTGGGTGTAATGGTCAGTCCAGACAGGAGCGTGATTGTAGTGTAGTGTGAACTTGGGATTCAAATGGCACCAATGGGGTGCAGCCGGCATTCCAGTTCATTCCAGAGGTGTTCAGTGGGGTTGAGGTCAAGGCTCTGTGCAGATCTTCCACACTAATTTTCGTCAACTGTGTCTTCGAAGAATGTGCTTGGTGCTCAGGGGCGTTGTCATGCTAGAGCAGGTTGGGACCTCTTCATTTTAGTGAAGGGAAACTTTCATGCAACAGCTTACAAAGACTTACTGTGTGCTTTTGGCGTGGTGACACTAGTTTGAGGAAGGACCACATATGAATCATCTATCATGGGAAAAAAAATATCAGGCTCTGATAAACATTTACAGTTTTATTTCTTTTTGTTCAATCCTAGCCACAATGTCTCAGGGTAACCTGCAGAAGGATTTTCAGAACCAGGTCAGTGATATTTTTACCCGGCTGGAGAACAAGCAGATGTTTCAGTCTGACTGGGACATCGCTTCCTTCGCCATTTTCTTCATCTTCATCGGTGAGTCGGTGGCTTCAGAAACCATCAAAATTGGACATGAGGGGAGAAAAATCGGTCTATAGAAGAAGGTCTGGGTCAAACTGAAACCAACCGTTTATGAGCAGAGGGGATGGATCTGATACAGCAGTCTGTTGAACACAGTCTGTATAAAGCTAGAACAAATCATTCCTCTTTAAATAGAGAATACCCCAATTTATAACAAGGTTTAGTGTCAGACCTTTAAAGTGTCATCAAGATTTATAATGGTTCAGCTCTCTATATTCCACAACACTGGTGAATTCTTGAATCTTATTGGTCGAAAGTTAGTGATTAATTTTCTTTAACTGCATGTAAGTCACACTCACATTTACAGCTATGGGTGGTTTAGAGTAGTGAGATGACCTAATGTGTATGGACTGTTGGAGGAAACCGGAGTACCCAGAGGAAACTCATGCAAGCATGTGGAGAACATCCAACCTCCACACAGTAAGGCTTTTGGCAAAGAAGCTCTTTGCTGTGAGGTGACAGTGCTAGCCAGTGAACCACTTTTAAAACACAATATATATAATATGGTGGCGTAGTGGTTAGCATATCCGCCTCACTGCATGAAGGTTCTCGGTTCGAGTCCTGGGCGAGGGCATTTCTGTGCAGTTTGAATGTTCTCGCTGTGCTTGCGTGGGTTTCCTCCCACAGACCAAAGGCATACACGTTAGGCTAATCAGCTGTTCCAAATTGCCCAAAGGTGTGAGTGTGTGAGTGTGTGTGTGTGTGTGTGTGTGTGTGTCCATATTTAAAGTAGTTTATTCTTCATTTCACTCACAATAGCAAGTTTCAATGTGTTTAAAGTGTAGTGTGAAGTAAATCAGACCGAGTCTGTTAAATGTGTGTTGTCCTTTCCTCAGGTATGGTTCTGCTGCTCCTCATTCTGGTTCTCATACGCTGCTGTTGCTGCTGCTGCTGTGATAAACAGGTACTGCAGCATGAACAAGCATCATTTTATAACGCTTAAACAATACGTAAGAAACGTTACTACACACGACAACATGCACGGTTTTCTTAGCTAACAGGAATGCTCTCCCACCCCCCCCCCCCTTTTCTACCGATTTTCAGCCCAAAAGACATAAAGTGGGCATCGACAACATGGCAATGAGTCCATAAAGCTCAAGCTCCATAACACATCCAGCATTTTCCTGATCCTTTTCACAATACTTCCTAGAAATGTTTGTAGTGTGGCACTTTCCCACACAACGTTAATGAAGATAGTGAGTGTAAAGTATGCAGAAAGTTAGCAATGTTTTAAAAACTTGACAGCTAAATTGTAAGTATGACTGTAGTTGAAATTAATTTATAATGAGTGATTTTTTTAAATGTAAAGTGCTTTGTATTTAACTTCCTGCTTTTGTAATGGCTATATATATGATTCTATATCAAATAATATAAGTGCAATAAACTGTAATGTACTACACAGTGTGACATGTGATTTATTTGATAAGAGTAGATGTGCAAGCAGCACCCAGTTTTATTTGGCTATGTTTCAGGAGTGCACTCATCCTCTGCAGTGACAAAGGGCATCTCAGTCAGAAATCCAGGGAGGACTGTAACTACTAAATTGAATGTAAGGCATAGAGAACTTTCGCCACATCAACAGTTACAGATGTTTTGAGAATGAATCAAAGGTGCGGTATTTGCCATCTAAGTGCCAGTGAACAAGCTGTTTATGTGCTAGTTCCCATATTTCATCTTATCTACAGTACCCTAGCTATGTTTTTTTTAGCGTTTTATTTCCCCTTGCAGTCATATTCTAGAAAGTTAATAAACACCTGACCAATTAAATTTAAGAATGACAGTGCTGGTTTTTCCCATCAGTATTGAATATGAAGCTTCCATTTACACATTATCTTCTTCATGTCCTTCTTCACAAAAGAATCTAAGTATGTTTGTAATAATCTGCGCTTCTGAGGTCTACAGGGGCGGCAACACAATCTCACCCTGGACCATCCTGGACCTCTGTTGTCATGTGTAAGAGTTAATTAGAGTGGCACTCAAAGTGTAAGGTACCTCCCGACAAACAAAAATGGATTATTGCGACTTGGCATAGTTATAATGAAATGTCTCCCCCTAGTGGGCATCTGATAAACATTTTGGCGCAAGTTCAAGAGAATTGGCATTTTCGTGATTTCAGGAATGTTTTTCAACATGATCCCGTGCACAGATCACTCCAAATTGTATTGACTTGTTATTTATACCACACCCAACTCTAGAATAAAAATATATCCAAATCCATCCCTAACTTTTGAGTTAAATTTCACACGGTATACCTAACTAACTAACTAACTAACATCAGGATAGTAATCAGAATGAGTTAATTATGTAGTTCCAAGTGACCATTATTATTTACGTGTTGTCAATCTGAGATCAACTGTTTTGTAAACTTCAGGATCTTAAAGGTAACAAGCTTCTGACAAAAAAAGCATCATGCTTAACACTGAAAAATTAATTATTAACGTGGTATGTGTTGAACAGCGGTAAGTAAAGGTGGTGTCTTTTAAATACCTCTTCCTGTGTAAATAGTTGGTTCTTGGACATAAAAGTGACCAGACTAGACTATTTTTTTTTAAATAGCTTGAAATTATATAAATCAAATTATTTAAATGAGCAGACATTGACATGGTAGACTTTCAAGACATTTATTGCACCGTTATTAGAGTCAACATGAAACATCACATCGAGGACAAAACATCTTTTAACATCAAGTCATTGTTCTTTGTTGGAATAGTCATATGAGCAAAAAAACGCACAAAGTACACCAAGTTTATTTCTCATCCGTATAAATAAAACATAAGAATAATTTAACAAATGAAGCATGGCTTATATCATATGAGAAAAATTAAACAGATCCATCATGGAATGTATAAAAACAATAACAATTTCATTCTAGCTAAATTGGTCATGTAGTGCTGAACTAACACTATATGGCCAAAAGGATGTGGAAACCTGAACAATCACACTACACGTGCTGTCTGAATATCCCATTTGGGAAAGAACTACATATGGGTGGGACCGTCGGGTGTCCACATACTTTTGACTTTGGTGAACAATAATGCAAATATATAATCAAAAAAAAAAAAAAAAGTATACAATGTCCCCTTGGGCCAAGATATTGTCAGTCGACCGACATGTGTTTGGTATTTTATTTTTGCAGTGGAGCTACAAGACTAGATGTGCATATAGTTAATAAAAAAATAGTCTCCAGTTCAGTAATGTGCAACCAACATGCCTAAATTACAATACAACTGCCTCAAATAATACAATTTGTAGCACCAATGTAAAAATAAAGATCCATCCATCCACCACTTATTTATAAGGGTCATGGGGGAAGCTGGATCCAATCTCTGATAACTATGGAAAATGGGCGGGGCTTAGCCTAAAGAGATCACTGATTTATCCCAAGGATAAGACAAAAGCAATCAAACATTCATACCTTTGGACAATTTAGAGTAGCCAATTGGCCTAATCTACAGATCATTGGATTGTGGTGGAAGCCATGCAAACTTGGCCATGAGGTTAAATGCTTCTCAATGTAAGGCAACAGTGCTGACCACTGAGCCCCTGTTCCCCCAGAAGCAAAATTAAGACACTAAATGTATCTTGGCAGACTGGTGGGTACATTCATGGCAGGGGTAAATTGTATAGATTATAACATATATATATTAAAAGTGTCTAGGATTAAATGAAATGTAGCATGGACCATTAAATAAGTATAAGGAATGATGACATGATGCTAAATAGTGTCATCAGGACAACACTGCTAACCAAAATTTGATCATAGCTCTCAGATAAGTCAAATATTTCACAGTTTTTCCTTAAAGAAGAAAAAAAACAACAACAGAATTTTACTTCAATATTTAAACAAATACCACATGGATTCATTACATAGTGTGTTTTCAACTGTGTAGCTCAATTATATTCTTGTGTGTAATTCTGCACATACAGAACAAATTAAAATCTTTGGTCAGCTTAAAACGGCCTGTAGTTCCAGAAGCTGGAGAACACAGAAATCTGTAGTGTGGAAAAAAAAAAGAAATTTGAGAATTACTTAATTAAAAAACACTGATATTTAATATACAACCATTTGTTAGTGGTGCCTGTGACCTAATACAGGGGTCCTCGACTTATGATGGACCCAGCTTACGACGTTTCGAGGTTTCAATGCTAGTGCCAAAAGTCATTGAGAATTGTCGTTCTGTAAGGAATTGTTTGTTTCATTTTATTAATTTATTTAGTTCTGCTTTCATGGGTCTTAGTAAATGTGTTTTATATCCTAGATTATGATTTTGCTACTGCATTAGCATAGATCAGTGGTGTGATCCGACTTACACCGCGACATAGGAACTGAACCCAGGACCCACTGTAAATAGTTTAAAAGTCAGTTCTTTATCCACCCCTCCCTAGCTGCCAAGGGTAATAGGAATCACTTGAGCGTTTTCTTCAATTAAATCTGCTTGGTGTCTTTCCTGGAGCTTCCACGTAGCTTCTGTCTTTCAAGACATCCCTCAGATAGCTCCATGAATAAGCCCTACGTCTACAGCTGTCTGAAGGAGATCCTTCAAGCTGATAGTGCTGCTATCTTCACCTCCAGACGACGTCTGAATGAACACGTGTGTGGCTTCTCCCTTTTTAATTCACACCCCTGACAAGGCTATATATTTGCTCTGGAAGCCACTCTTAAATCATGACAGAATAATACGACCATATGCTGGTCCTCCAGATGAAGCACTCTGACAGATGTCCACAAATGTTGAAAACAGATGCACTGATGATGTTCTAGAAAGAACTTGATGATGTATCATGTAGTATGCACTTTCAATACACTTTCTGTCTTACTGTCACCATTGAACCAATCACTCCAATCTACAGACCTATCTATTAATCCCTTAGTGAGGAAGCTGGCCAACACTTCCCTCCTAGTAGTGGAACACTTTGGCCAAGATAGAAGTCAGCTCCTTGCCAACGGACATCATGCCCTGGAAAGAAGAGTGCAGGTTTCCAAATCTAGAAACCAGTACAGCCAAACAGACCCAACATTCTACAATTTACAACAACCCGCTGCCTTGGACACTTGGGTGCCACTTGATCCTCAGACTAACTGGTCATGTCACAGCTGGAGAAAAATTTGGGGGGCTTTCTTATCCAATCAGAGGCCGACCAATCATAAGCATAACCAGCAGATAGACCGGATGCACAGAACTACCTTTGGTATGCCTTTCTTTGGAGACATTTTAGGACATTGCCATGTGTTGGCCTGTTGGGTCAGTTTTTTTAAATGAGTTATTTTAAAGGTGATTCTGGTTCCTTATGACATAGTAATCATGTGTCATCCAGGTGAGCACCTGGCCCTGGTGGTTAGAGCTGTGAAACACAAAAGTGTGTTATGTATGAAATGGTATGCAAATGTATGCAACCCACATACACAGAAGGTTATCCAGGCCAATGACTCCTCATTTATTATTCATAGTATGACATTTCCATACTCCGAAGCCTTTTATAATACACTACGATAATCAACACACATACAATATTCTTATCATAGACCTGCCTAAGGGTGGGAGAATATTACACCAGTTCCTCAAGGTTTGTGGCTTGAGGAGAACAACATCCGGCAAGCCTTCCAAATTCTGATCTGCTGGAAGAAAGGTCACTCAGATGCACTAAACCATGAAATAGCCTCAATATTATGTAGTTCACATACTTTTTTGGGTATACTGCTTGTGTAGCTTACAGTTTAATGGGGATACCTGTTAAACCCTGCAATGGACTAGCGTCCCATTCATGTATACTACTATACATTCAGTGTGCAAAAACAGTCCACCGAACATGTTACATACAAGCTGGGGTACAGTACAGGAGTATATGATTTTGGACTTGCCCACTGGTAATTAGTCACTGATCACACATTTTAGCTCATGAAAATCCTTTGAGTATCCAGTGATGGGTTTTCAGAAGAAATGCTGTAGAGCCAGTTTATCTTATCATAATCCAACAAGAATGTCTTATTCTCTTTTGAGACAAGGAAACACGCATCAACACATGGCCATTTATTATCAACCCTACGTAGGCAGAATGTAAGACAAAAGCAGTATAAAAGGTGTATCTTGGGCAAAGCTGCAGATGAACAGAGACCTCTTTAGATAATGTGCCATTATCTGGATGATATCATTTTGATGATACTGTACATATAACTCACTGGTAGAGTTCATTCTGTTTATAT
>JAQMYF010000005.1:6370282-6381634 GCA_030014195.1 Neosilurus mollespiculum | reverse complement strand
TATTTCATTCATTCATTTTTGAGATGCTTAATCCCAATTAGGGTTGCGGGGAGGCTGACACCCATCTCAGCTGACTCCTGGTGAGGGTGGAGTAGACCCTGGACAGCTCGCCAGGCCATCGCAGCGCCAACACACAACCATTCACCAACACTCACTCTCACACCTAGTGGTGATTTGGAACAGCCAATTAGCCTACTGTGCATGTTTTTGGACTGACGGATGAAACCCACACAAACACGGGGAGGCATTTGGCAGACACTCTTATCCAGAGCGACTTACAATTATCATTTTATGCAACTGAGGGTTAAGGGCCGTGCTCAAGGGCCCAACATTGGTGATAATGAACTGCTGACCTTCGGATCAGTAACCCATTGCCTTAAGCACTAAGCCACCACTGCCCTGGGGAGAACATGCAATCTCTACACAGAAACACCCTGAGCCAGAAAGAACCTGTAGATTTTGTAAACAATTAGTTCACAATTGATCACTGTAAAATGGAGACTACTATATCATCTGCTTAAAATCACTTTGCCTTTGATTAAAAAAAAAACAAAAAAAACCCACAAGTTTTTTTTAAGTCTTATCATTGTATACTGCATCACTGTGTGTGCGTTTTTGTTTTAAACGTATTCACGTTTTTACCTGTTCAACTGTGGTAATCCTCCTCATCGTACCCCTGCCTTAAAGTAAATCGAACTGAAATACTCCACATAAAATGTAAAGGATAGATCAAACACAGATCCACGCACCTTATCTTTGAGCTGCTGACAGAGCTGCAGTGAAATAGTGAAAAACACCAGCGTGTCGTTCAACCACGGCACCACACACTCCACTTTGTGCACGTGGCTCACCTCAAATTTAGTGTTGTTCAGTTCACTGTGGGTAAAATAAACAGTATACACACACACACACAATACATAGTGTTATAGAGTTGATCAGTCTACTGCCGGTAAAATAAATTATGTAGACAAAAAAAAAATTATATATCTCAAGAAGTATATATCAAGGCCTGGGTTTGATTCCTGTGCTCGGGCGTTTCTGTGTGGAGTTTGTAAGTTATCCCCGTGCTAGCAACTTTCCTCCGGGTACTCTGGTTTCCTCCCACAGTCCAAAAACATGCACAGTAGGCTAATTGACTGTTCTAAATTGCCCTTAGGTGTGAGTGCGTGTGTGAATGGTTGTGTGTGTGTTGGCCCTGCGATGGCCTGGTGAGCTGTACAGGTTGTACCCCGCCTTTGCCCAGAGTCGGCTGAGGTAGGCGCCAGCCTCCCTGCAACCCTAATTAGAATTAAATGGCTTAGAAAATCAATGGATGAAGGAATATTATATATATTATATATATATATATATATATATATATATATATATATATATAAAAATAATACACAATATGTATTCTTTTTATAACTGAGCAGAATGATATCCTGGACAACAACAAAGTGAAATTTTTTTCAAAAACAATTTAAAAAAGTACTTACAACATTGCCCCAGGATTATGCATAACTGAACTTCCTGCTGGTTTGAAGTTCTATAGATCAAAAAAAATAATAATAATAATTACATATTTTTTTTTATAAGTGCCATGTTAACATTCTATCTTATATTGAATTTATGTATCCCAGTCAATCAGGAATGTACTTGCAAAAAACTGAAACAAAGCACTTCAAAAAATTTAATTAATTTATATTAAAAGAATAAATGAAAATCAATGCAATATCTAACAATGTTAAATTTCTCAAACAAAGTCATGTAATATTATTTTAGTGTTTTAAAGCACATAAAGCAGAGTTAAGACTGAACAAATTTGTGGGTGCTGAAAGTTATCATCATGTGGGCAAGATTGTGAGCCAGCAACAAATCACACAAAGCTAGTGTGTCCTCCACATTTAACTGAACTTTATCTATTTTATTAAATGGAAATGAAGTGTGATTATGTTGGTGTTCATCTGTGTAAACGTCTGTACGTGACTCAGGCTCAATTCCTGATATCTGTAAAACGATGGTATGTATAAAAGCATAGTCATATAGAACAACAGACATGCATAAAATGCCCAAAACCATCATTCTGTTCTGGATTCTGGTGTTCGACAGCGCTTTACTTCCATACCTTGGTAGTGTTCGGTTGAAGCACGTGCAACTGATAGACGGTCAGACAAAGTTTACTGAGATTTATGTATAAATTCACCATCATGTCGCCGGGCATCGGGGGAGCGAACATTCTCTGAGGAGAGAAAACTAAATGTCACAGAGGAAGTGAGGTGAAAAACGTTAACATGCAGCAAACGAATCTCAACCTTTTTTTTTGTTTTGCAAACACACAGTTTGTAAATTGAGCACAGACACACGATCACTGGAGGTTTTAGATCAAGCTGCAGTCAGGGATTAAACTAACAAGAATGTTATGAACCAAATTTCTGTCTCAAATCATACGATATGTGACTTCTATGCTTACACTATTTACTGTAAAGTACCTAGAGGTTAGTAGGGTAGTAAGACATTTCCCAATATTCAAAATTTAGTGCGAAAGTATTGAACTCTTTGATAAGAACCAATGAATAAAATAATTCATTAATTAAAATAAGTATGAATTGGGATCATCCTGTCATGTTTTACTCTCTTTATATAATATTTTACTCTTTATCGTCTGTATTAATCTTCTACATCAGCGAGAACCAAGTTAAGACAAACCTAGCAAACCGTAATGATTAGCCTCCTTATGTGTGTGTGTGTGTGTTTGAGGGGATGGGGTCATGGGATCGAATCATGATGATCTTGATGGAACTTGTTGGATTCGGGATGATCACGGCAGTGGAGCTTAACAGAGCATAACAAACCTTGATGCACCATCGTATGGTATCTTGATGAACTTGGAAACACGATTCCTTCAGTTTCATCTGCTGGATGCACCCTGCCTCCTTTTTATACCCTGATCATGCTTGAAATGTGCTCATAAATCATAGACGTGCTATAGTGTTTATACATTCATCGAGAACATGGAAACTACACCGAAACGCCCTTGCCGAGCCAGGGACCTTCTTACTGTGAGGCGGACGTGCCTACCACTACACCACCGTGCCGCTCATGCGGTAGTGTTTATAATTTAATATTTACCATTAATCCAGTTGAGGCGAGTTCAGGCAGGCTCATGGTCGCCGGAGTGGTAAGACGATTACGTGCTCGGGTTAACTGCATCATCACTGCATCCATCAGCTAGAACAAAACACCACATTAAGTTCAACTATGATCTTCATTCATCTTCGGTAACCTCCTAATAAAGGTCAGGGGGGGCCTGGAGGTCATCAAAGGGCACCATGTACACACGCACACCTTCACACATAGGGTACATTAGCATAGTCAAATCAGTTATGACTAGCATATTTTTGGATAGTGGAAAAAAAACCCCAGAGGGAACTCACACGGACTTGATTTATTCAAAAAAGGTGGTTTGTAGAATGCTGTTCAGTTTCCTCTATTAATAGTACACGCTGTTTTACAGGCTCGGGGACTACAGTTTACTGGGTTTAATTACATATAATGAGGAAATACAGATTTGTTAAATGACCTTTAAACCTTTCGAGACACAAAAACAGATACTGTATCAGTTGCTCTACTGTTTTAATGCATGTCTGTGGACTTCTATGTCTTCTTGGTAAATAAATCTCTGTTGCCTCCATGAAGAGGAATGGACCAGTCTTCAAGGTGATATAAAGAACAACCAGTAGAATTTTAAAGATTTATGAAGGTAAGGTAAAAGGTAAAGTGTGTCGCGGTGGGGGGAGTGAGCTGCACGTTCCCATCCTCCACATTCATGACTAAAGTGCTCTTGAGCAAGGCACCTAACCCCCAACTGCTCTCCGGGTGGTGCAATGTGTGGTGCATTGAGTGTGTGTGCTCACTGTTTACACGTGTGTGTGTATGTGTGTGTGTGTGTGTGTATGTGTGTGTGCACTTTGGATGGGTTAAATGCAGAAGTCAAAATTCCCTTGCGGAATTAATACAGTATAAAATAAAAAAAATCATATCAAAAAGTCTGTTGGGCTTTTTACACCCCAGCCGAATGACTTATCAGAGCTGAAGCTTCTGTAGACTAAGTGTTTAACTCCTCCTGGATGGGACACGAGTCCATCACAGGTTACCTTCCCAGTACCCATTTATTCTGCTGGGTAGACAGAGAAACGCTTGTGTATAAGACCATGCCCAGGAGTCTTAGCTCAATGGACATTCAAACCCACGACCTGTCAACCTGTCCAACACCCTAACCACTACACCAGCAGCACCAATGTTATATACAGGATATTCATTCATTGTATGAACTGCTTAATTCTAATTAGGGTCACAGGGAGGCTGGTGCCCATCTCAGCCGACTCGGGGAGAAGGCAGAATACACCCTGGACAGCTCACCAGGCCATCGCAGGACTATATGAAGGATACAACATGTTCAATATACTGTATGACAGCTTATAAAAGCTAAAAGAATTCCCAGGGACTAGCCTTGTTTTGGCATCATGCTGCTGAAACATTCATAGCATACAGTGATTGCTGCTCACAATAAAGAATTGAAGGACTAAAAGAATTCCATTAAATCAGTAACTCTGCATTACAGCATATGTGATATAGTTGAGTAATATAGTAGAAGGAGAACACGAACTAAAAGGCGAACACCATTTGTGTTTGTCGTGTAGTTTGCACTTTGACTGGACAGTGTTTGCGTAATCTATTTACTTGTACTTTCTTCAAAGGCATTTTGAAAAATCTCTGATTGATAAAGTAATCCCCCGTCTTCATGTTTGTTACTCCACTAGTGTATTTCAAATATGCCTTCGCAATCACTGCATGAAGCCTCAGGTTTTATACACAGTGAGGTTTCGATAGTGTGACTATACAGTCTGGGCTAGAAAGAAATCAGACCCAGCCTCTATTTCACAGAATTCTCTGTCATTTCACTATTGAACTTTGATGGTACTGTTGGTCTTAAGTTGTTGTTGGCCTAGAATGTGTAGGAGGGCTTAGTTCTGCTTTGCCACTTACACCAGCTGGCCCAAAACAAATCCCACATTTTCTCGCATGATATGATTCTTATGCAATGCTGACAGGAAGAAGACAAAGGCATGCTTAAAAACAGAAAAGAAGAACACTTTTCAAGCTGTAGCAGTGACAGACCTTATTAACCTCAGCGCCGGTTTTGAATTGATAGTGCTCATCGCGGCTGCAGAGCAGTTGAAGCGCCTGGTTCACATGGTTCCTTGCATCCTGGATCTGTGAGCAAACACACGGTAGTTAGCCTTAGCATTCAGGCTTAAAAAAAGATGACGACAACACATTATGCTTTCCAGAGCAAAGTTCAAAATCAAAACAAGCTTGTGCTACAATGGCCAAACCACACATTAATTATTTCTTCCTACACACACACACACACACACACACCACCTGCTATTATTTACACACAGATAAGTGCAATTGCACTTCAATGCATAATCTGCTAGTGCCATGAATTATGCACATAGCATAATAATAAGATTTAATATTTATTCCAAACACACTAGAATGTAAAAAAAAAATTAAAATAAAAATGTAACACAATATAAAAAACTATAATAATAATAATAATAATAATAATATATATATATGGTACCATATTTTGTATATACTGAAAGTATACATATTTAAGCAATATCACATGAGTGTAATGGCTGTGATTCAGCTGCGAATCCACATGACCGTGATATTGTTATTATATAGTCCTGTAACCAGGAAATTAATATCGACTGACATTTCAGACACGTTATGGCCGAATTTTCAGTTTATTTTTGCTGTGCTAGACACACTCCTACTCATTCCCACACCATAAGTCAGCTAGCTCACACTGACGCATATTGTACATTCCCACTATAGGTGCTTCCGGTGAAATTGCCATTCCTTCAACCTTTCTAACTTCTTGTAACAAGCTTTCATATTAAAAGTAAATTATGTTTTTATCCGTTTCTGTAGTAACTATAAAAACCTGTCACAAATTGATTTAGTAGAGCCTACCTGTTGTAATTTCCACTGTTTGTCCTCCCGGAATGTGAAATGCATGACTTGGGTGCTTTTAGCCACCTTAATATTGATGTCCTGCAAAATATTAAAATGATACAGCTGATAATTTGAAATCGATTTCTAATCAACGTTCAAGCAAGAGACAGAGACACCAAAAAAAAAAAAAATAAAAGAACTTTGTGAACTTTTTCCACAGTTAACTAAAGGGATATGAGTGGATATGACACGTTGACATACTTACTGCCTGAGTCAGAGCGTCTCCCTGCAGAGTGAGGACTCCTTTCACCTGATCCATGCTAAACAACAGACAAGAATGAAATATCACACTGAGCATGGTATAGACATCTCACAAACTCAGGATCAAGCTTCAATCAAAATGGTGGACAAAAACCTCACAGTTTGCCACGATCGCTCACTCACCAAACTGCTTACTCCTATTTGGGACATGGGGAGCCTATCTCAGCCGACACTGGGTGAAGGCAGGGTATACTCTGAACAGCTTGCCAGGCCATCAAAGGGCAACACACATACAACCATTTACATTCTCACTCACAACTATAGGCAACAGGGAAGAGCCCATTAGCCTCATGTGCATGTTTTTGGACTGTAGAAGGAAACCAGAGTACCCGGAGGAAACCCTACAAGCACGGGGCGAACATGCAAGCTCCACACAGAAACACCTGAGCCCTCGAGAAACTCGAACCCAGGACATACTTGCTGTGAGCGGACGTGCTAACCACTACATTACCGTGTCGCCCCTTGCAATGATCACCAATTCTGGAATCCTAGAAGGTAATAAAATGCCACTCGCAAACAATTTACAAAAAGTTCTACATAATGTGGTCTTTGCATTTTCCAGGACATAAAAGAACTTCTTTTTTAAACTTTGAATGAGTTTCAAAAGATAGTGTAATGAAAGGAATGCACATGACCACCGTGATGGAGAGCAACTTTGAAAAATGTAAAAAAATAAAAATAATAATAAATAAATAAAATAAATAAAATAAAAATCTCCTTTAAGTTTGCTTTTAAGGTCACGTACGTGGAACTGCCAAGAATGAAGTTCTCTTGTTTGAGTTGTCCCTCCAATCCTGGTGTTGGGACTGAAAAACGCCTCGAAGCTTCCTACAGGATGAAAACGAAATGTTTAATAAGATGCGTGACATTTAAAGCAGATCAGTCTGAGTAGTTTATTCTGTATTATTCTCACCAGGAATATTTTTTTTAATTTAATATATTTTTTTAATAAATTTCATACTTTTTACACTTGTGTATTTTACATATATTTTCCTAATCCTAAACTGCCTTTACTGGGGAACTTGCACTGGAACAACTTGCGCCTGGAGAAAGCAAATGCCCATGCAAAAAGGTGGCCGTGCAAAAAGGACAATAATGACTGCAGCTTCCTCTACTTTTCAAAATGGCACAAGCATTTTTCCAAAACATCTTGTTTCAGGTGCAATTTGTAATCTGAACACAATCGGTCTCAAGTAGGAGGGTTTACTCGTGCACAATAGCATCCATCAGGGTCGTTTGGGCAGATGGGCGGTTCTTCTCCAGTGGTTCACTTTCCTGTTGTCCCTCTAGCTTCCTGCTTGGCACCGATTTAAGAGTCAATGCATAAACAAGTAGGGCGCGAGTTGTTCCGGGGGCAACTTTTTCCAGATCTCTGCGTAAAAGCAGCTCTATACTATAGTCTTTGTGCTGTAATAACTCGAGTTTCCACACTGTGGGACTAATAAAAGATGATCTTATCCTATATCATCTCATCTGGAGTAGAGTTACCTTCAAAATGTCCTGCAGTTGTTTCAACACAGCATGAACCTCCTCTTTAAGGAGCCAGTTAAACTCGTCCTCCTGTGTGTGTGGGGAGGAAAAGAAAAGATTTTGGGCATTTGTGTAAAAAAAACAAACAAACAAACAAAAAAAGGTTTGTTAAGAGGTGCGCTCACACGATACCGACAATGATCCCGATGTGATCCGATGGTTTCCCGATGTGTTATCCAATGTTATTATGATCTATAGCACTGTCAGTCTGATTTGTAGCGATGTTCCGATGTGTCTCCGGATTTACCAGAAACGTATCGATGTTTTTCCGATGTTTCCGCAAAATTACCGGAAAAATAACCTAAATGTCTTGCAATGTTGCTCCCTTTATTTTTTTAATACTAATGTTACACCGATCACTACAGATGTGTACAGATGTTACTTCAATTTTTTCCCTGATCTACTCTGAACACCCCACATTTCTCAACACTCCCAAAAAATTTTACTCTCTCCTAATTTTTCAGCAAAATTCGACAATGTCTTCTAAGTCCTTCGATGTGTACCGACACTCCCCGATTTCCTCCGAAGTCACTTCGGGATGTGGTCGAGGCAAATCGGGGTTGATGATCAGGATGGTGTGAGCGCACCTTTATTATTAAAGCAAGAAGCAAATTACTGCACAGGGGACATAAGGAAAGTCAAGAAAGACAAGACAAAGAGACAAATGCATATGATTTGAAGGACCAGGAGTGTCATGATGATTGACCTCATCTACCTCTGTGTCCCATCATCTCCCTGATCCTGTTTATTCATCAGTGCAGTAACTCGATAGAGACAGAGCAGCTAACACACCACAGCATTACGTCATCCTTACCAGTACAGATCTCTCTGCCTGGGTTGCAGCAGACATGGTTGAGACTTCAGACACGGCAGTCCGATCCACACCGATCACAACCATTTAACCTAAAATCCGCACCTAAATCCACCGCAGACACACACCAATTTGTTTAGGTAAGCTCTTAACCACGCCCACTGAAGAAGCCTTCACTTCCGGTGTGTGACGCCACGCCCTCCATCTGAAAACACACAGTTTTTACTGGTGTGTCAAGACTGGTCTGGATATTCTTTTTTAATTGAATATAATAATAATTAATAATAATAATAATAATAATAAGAGTACAGTTAAACTGTTGAGAATATTGAACCCATTATCTGCTTGAGTTATATGTTTGTTTTCTATGTGACTGTTTCTGATACAATCCTCATAATTCATGAATGAAACAATCCCAGAACTATTCAACAAAATATCTCGTACTTTAAATCTTTTTAAGGCAATTTAGTAGCCTACATACTGGTGTATATACCTAATTTAGTCTTTTCAGTGCTTTGATTACATGGATGGTTGAATGTGATATCTGACTTTGTGTTGATGTTAGTGATAGGCCCCGCCTCTTACTGACTCATGCTCCGTTCACTAAAAAGAGTCGATTCTTCTGGCTCCCAAGTAACTCCGCTTTTTGTTTTTGTTTTTTTTACCCGACCATGGTTGTCTTCATTCCCTGGAAATCTTACCCAATCGTTTTAAACGCAATATTCTTTTTATTTTGATTTTAAACGTGTAAAACGTTTAACCACGATGCGTCCCACTAAGTGAGTCAAATAAACGACTCACGACTCATAGTATTCATCAGAACGTTTACAGATTGAACAGTTGAAGAATTCTTTGAAACAATTTAATAAATCACGCAGACAGGATATCGGTATTAGCTACGACTATTAGAAAAATACTTAAAAGTGTGCGATTCAACTCTAAAGAGTCACCTGAAATAACCGACTCGCTCACAAACGACACATTACTGAATCCTTCATTTAATCTCTACAGAACTTTAACTTGGTTGTTTGGTCGCGAGCCATATATTCGGTCTGTAGGATTGATGGACCTTAGCTGTTTAATAACTAACAGAACCAGAACATTTGGATTTATTTATCGTTGAATAAACAATTATAGTTAACAAGCTTAGTTTGCCTGTGAGGCTGGATAGCGGGTGTTGTTGTTTTTGTTTATCGTGGTGTTCTTACAAACAAAGAAAATGTCACGCTAGTATAATTTAACAACAACATAAACTATGTACAAACAATAAATCATCTGAAACCCATCGGAAATTGGTTCAGTGACTAAAATCACTTCCGGTATCTATATGACGTATACACACGTGTACCAGTTCAGCCAATTAGAATTAATGCGGAAGTACTTGTTAGTTTCTTTTCTTCAAGTTGGCGGTAATTAGCTGCTGTTTGTTATGGAAGGTTTTATAAACTCGGCTGTGGCAGAAGATAAAAATGTTACCAGTAGGAGAAAGAGAGAGGACACCGAGAATACCACCGGAAAGATGGCTAAAACACAACCCGGGTGGGTATTTAGTCTACACATTCCCTTAATGTTACACCAGCAGCATGTAAGCAATAAACTTTAATTTAGGTTTATTTTTATTTAGGGTTTTTTTTTTTCACTTTTATTTTTTAGAATTAAAAGTATGTTAAAAACATGACGCTTGATCAAACCCAAACCAAACCAGGGGCGTGGAGCTGACACCGGGCGAAGGAGGGGTACACCCTGAGCAGAAAGCCAGACCATCACAGGGCCACACACACACACACACACACACACCTGCCTGGGGCAAGGAACAGCCATTAACCTAATGTGCATGTCTTTGGTCTGTGGGAGGAAACCGGAGACTCCGGAGGAAACCCACACGAGCACAGGGAGAACATGCACTCCACACAGCAACGCCCGAACCTGGGAATCAAACCTGGGACATTCGCGCTGTGAGGCAGACGTTCTAACCACTATGCCAATGTGCCACCCTGTAAATCTGCAATATGTGCTATTTTGCCTACAAATAACATGAAAAATAAATAAATAAAACAAGCAAACTGCAGTAGGTTCTTAATAAAGTAGCTACAGCATGACTTATTTATTAACTGTATTATTTATTCCTCTCTCTTATAAGCGTGATTTAGTGCTGTGTGTTTTCCATGCAGCTTGATCTTGTGATCTTGTCCAAAACCAGCTCTAGACTTCTGTTGTGTCAGTAGAAAAAGACATGACTAATATTAATGTTCATAATAATTCTATTTACCAGATCGGAGTCCTGCGTAGATGAATTAGAGGATCAAAGAACTGTCCACGAAGACATAACCTTCCAGCCATCTAATCTCTCAGGTACTGACTGAGTCACAAATAAATTTATTTCAAATGTTCAGGGTATTTTTTATATATATTTTTGGTTTACACATACTTGCATGATGTGTAAGGATTAAAATACTTCATGAATGGAGTTTCTATAAAAAAAAAAAAAATGACCTGAATTGATTTATTCCTATTATACCTCATACATTTACCAACAATTAAGTATTTTCACCATTGGCAGAACATTGTCTCAAGTGCTGATTCGCCCTAATTTGTAGTATTACATATACACTCACCGGCCACTTTATTAGGTACACCTGTCCAACTGCTCATTAACACTTAATTTCTAATCAGCCAAT
>JAQMYF010000005.1:6318915-6370117 GCA_030014195.1 Neosilurus mollespiculum | reverse complement strand
AACGGGAGATTCGCATCATGGATGTGCAGCCGACAAATCTGCGCCAACTGTGTGATGCCATCATGTCAATATGGACCAAACTCTCTAAGGAATGCTTCCAGCACCTTGTTGAATCTATGCCACGAAGAATTGAGGCAGTTCTTATAGGCAAAAGGGGGTCCAACCCGTTACTAGCATGGTGTACCTAATAAAGTGGCCGGTGAGTGTATACTTTATATGTTGTTGTATAATAATAAACATGTTATATAATGGTTGCTTTTCCTGCCATGCTGCCAAAAATCTGAACTGGGACATTTAGTTGAAATCTGAAGCAGTGTCAAGTATTTACTGGCAAAAAGCTGTTTTCACAGAAGCATTACAAATCACAGGGGCTGTATCCCAAATCGTGTAGAACGACACTAAAAAGTCTCAGAGCAGTTCACCTCACATATCTCCCAATGTAGACTAATGCTTAATTCCAACCCACTGTCTATTTTTATACTTTTACTCCATGAAAAAATATTACACCGTTCTCTTTTTTTTTTTTTTTTCCCCTCAAATGATGCTCCTTGAGCAGCGCAGCACTACGATGAGGACACAACCGAGCCCATCAGCTCTGCCTTGAAGTCTTTGGATGAGCTGCTTTCATGGAACCGCAGCTGTGCAAATCCTTTCAACATGGCCACTATCCCTTTAGAAAAAAGATGGCCGTCGCTGAAAGACACTCGGATGAGGACACTCGTGTCTCATGACATGATGGGAGGATACGTGGAGGACAGGTGCTGTCTACGGCTGACTTCACAACTTTGCTAACACATTTTTAATGACAGTCATATGTGTACGCTTGATCAGACTTTTCCAAATGCCTTGTATAAGTACGTTTTCGCGTCCCTTGAAGTTTACCATGCTTAGGAACTGGAATGGACCTAAAATGTTCAAACAAATCATCTAATAACGTTGAATTAGGATTAAAATCAACGTGGAATTTTATGTGTAATGTACTGATAAGTATCATATTAATGAAATTTGACTGACAGCAGTATAATCCTGATAATGTGTTTTTTCTTTCTAAGGTTTATCCAGGGTACAGAAGTGGACACACCATATGTGTTCTATCACTGGCAATTTATTGACATCTTCAACTACTTCAGCCATCATATGGTCACCATCCCTCCTGCCATGTGGACCAATGCTGCCCATAAACACGGCGTGCTCTCACTAGGTCAGTTTTCTCTCTAATATGGGTAACATTTCTTGTGCTCGGAGGTCAGGTCAGTCCTCTAGGTAACACAAGTCCTCGGGTTTTATCAAATGTTTTCCCCATGCTTCATTCCATATTTTTTTTTTTAAGCTCTGCCCAAAACATAGTTTTGGTAGAAGTGTTGCAGTCACCAGTGTTTGTGTGTCATTTTGTCATTTTGTTGTGAACAAAATCCTGATCACACCCATGCATCGATTTTCACCAAACTTGCTATTGTCACTACCCTACCTGAGCCCTGAAGATCATTTGATTTTGGAATGTCAAGGTCAAAGGTGAAGGCCAGAGCAAAGTCACAAAGTTTTGGATATAGAGTGTTCATTAATTTGTCTTGTTTTTGCTGCATTATCCATGTGGAGGTACATATTGAGGTACCTTGCACCCTATGAATGCCCCTTAAGTTTTTTAAGCAGTATCCTTTCCTTCCAAGGATAATCTGAGTTGTTTTTGATTGTAAGACTATTTGCCCCGTTATTCACCTTACAGAGGCAAAATTTGTAAATATGCACACCTATACTACTGTTTGTTATAGTTTGGATCTGAAACGAAGTCTTAACGTGAATATACGTGCACACACTCACACACGTGCATATTTAAAATACAGTTTAATCACATAAACACCCAGTTGAAAATAAAGCTGTTTGAACTGGTGTTTTTCCCCCCTCACTATCTGTCTGTTCCAGGTACCTTCATCACAGAGTGGACAGAGGGGGGGAAGATGTGTGAAGTTTTTCTGGCTGGAGAGGAACAGTATCGCTCAGTTGCAGATAAACTGGTGCAGATTGCGCACTGTTACGGGTTCGACGGCTGGCTCATAAACATAGAGAACGTCCTGAGTGTGAGCTCGGTTTAAGTTGCATGTTAGAAAATAAGGGGTAGACAGTTTAAATGTATATTAATGAAACTGTAGGTGGTTTGTGATATATTTCCTCTAGGATATGATAATCGTTCAGTTTTGAGATTGTGGTGATTATTAGCTGCTTCCTTTAATAGAAAACTGCTTTTATTTGCAAAATTAAAAGAGACAAATTTCTTCTTTTTTTTTTTTTTCAAATTTTGGTAACTTAGATGTAGGTTTAGCGTCATTGTGTCACTGGAAGCTTCTTACATGGATTGTATGATGTGCAGGAAGGTTCTGTGAAACACATGGCTCCGTTCCTACGCTACCTCACCGATCAGTTACATCAGCAAGTTCCTGGCAGCTTAGTGATCTGGTATGACAGTGTTCTGGATGACGGTTCTCTGAAATGGCAAAACCAACTCAACAACAGTAACAGGTGAGCCTCAACTATGAGGTTATACAGCATACTATGTACTGCATTAAAATGCCAACAGGTTCAGAGTCTGAAGTTCTAGGCCGTCTGTTTCATGCAGCAGTGATATCATCAGTATAATTTTGCCACGTATGACACCCCAATCATGTTGCTTTTCCTTTTTCCAAAGAGATGTTATTTAATGCCATAACACCCTTCAGTGACAATGTGATAGGAGGGGTTTCAGGGTCTTTATTTTAGTGTTCTGCATTATTACACCCACCAACAAAAGCATGCAAAGAACACAAACCTCTGCCAGGCTGAAGAGAGTACACACCACCTCCTAACGAGCCTGCTGTAGCCCCCCACTTTCTATCTTACAATGTTAAAGGGAAATTAAACCCAAACTTAATAGAAGCATCGAATACATCTTTTCACTTTAAAACATGCTATTTTTATTACAAGATTCTTTGTGGGGGGAGAAACGAGCAATAAATCCACACACATTTTACTGGGAAAAGTCGCACGTGATTCAAGTGTATGTGACAGTAAATACAGAAGTAATTTGCATATGAATGTGCTGATGTTTGTCTGATGTATGTAAATGGAAGCTCATATTATGTGTAGATGTGGCTAGTTTTATTTTATTCAGAAGTTCACTAGTTTATATCAGACTTGTTAGTTTAATAGCTGTATACTGTTGTTTTTGCTGCTATCTTGCCTTATATGAACTGATGAATTCATGTCCTATTTTCGCGCACTCGCGAGACACGAGTGACACAGCAGCCCAAACAGATTTTAGCAAATTGCAACTTCTAGAATGTAAATAAACCCACCGGACAATGAAAATATACACAAAATCCAATGAAGTCTTTCTTGTCCTCTTGTGGAAATTTAATGAAAATCCAGATGATTGTGGATTGTCGACAAAGAGACATACAAACTGAGGGTAAAATATAACCTCCATGGTAGAATTAAATACAAAAAATAAACCATAACACACAGTAGAGTAAGCATTGTAAGAGAGGAAATGGTTGTTTACCAACACCAACTTGATTTTTAATGAGGCTAATGTTGTTGTTCTTTACAAACTTTGGTACAATCTGATATATTAAAGTTTATTTCACATCTTTCTGCTCCAAACAGAGTGTTTTTTGACGCATGTGATGGCTTCTTCACCAACTATAACTGGACAGAGAGCAGTCTGGAGGACATGGAGTCCGATTCAGCGGCCCAGGAGCGTCTGGCCGATATTTATGTCGGCATCGATATATTTGCCAGAGGAGACGTAGTGGGAGGAAAATATGAAACGAATACAGTGAGATCTGCTTTGTTTGGAGGATCCTGGAAGTCATAAAACACTAATTATGTGTGCAAGACGTTTTTTTTCTGACTTCAGGTCATACCGCTCTCAGTAAAGCAGAGCACAAGGGATAAAAGCATGTAGTGTATGGAGGAGGGAACTAACTGTCGATGTATCTCAGGGTTGTAAATGTCTTTTAGGCTCTTGAGCTGGTTCGTAAACATGGACTTTCTACAGCCATTTTTGCTCCTGGTTGGGTTTACGAGTGCCACGACAAGGTGGATTTCCGCAAGAACCAAGACAGGTGAGCTCATTTATGCGTAATCAATAAATTTGCCTCCAGTGTGTGTTTATATATGGATTTTGGGGAGGACTAAAAGAGAAAACGGATATAAAATATTGGGTGAAAATGATTCCTCATGATCCCTGAACCACTCTTTCACTCGTTCAAGCCTCAGTTTTATATCCGTGCCATCAGGGAACAAAACGTCCATTGATGTGATAACCCAGACATTCAATACATTCAATTCGTCATCGGACTTGCCACATAATGTTGCTGAGCCTCGACCTGACCAACTGGAACAACAGTTTCATGGGAATTACGTGCTGTAATCAAGGCTAAAGAAGCTCCAATTTAAAAAATATTGTGGTGTGTATATATTGGGGGGGTAAATAAAATGTTGGGGTGACCTTTTTTTTTTTTTTTTTTTTTTTTGATGGCCAGTGTATAAATTATATTACAGGTCTGATTAAGGTTCTGATTTTTTTCAGTTAGCAATAGTTAGATTAATATGTAATTAATGAACAGCTAATGGGAAGTTAGTTATAGTAATTTTGGCATAAATATTGAAGTTGTATCTGTATATAATATATCCGTCTTTTCCATACAGAGTTTCAACCCTATAAGGATTATATTATTATACTACTACTGTACGCAATATCCATGACGTGTATATATTAGGTGTCAAATATAGTATGCTGTATATGTTTGCTGATGGGTTTTTGGGTTTGATTAGACTTTAACATGTACGAAAATAAATTACAGGAAAAGAGGAGAAGTTAATAAAAAAATAGTGTGTTGTGTCAGTAAACCATTATTACTGCATTTACTAATACTATGCTGTGTGTGTGTGTGTGTGTGTGTGTCTGTGTTAGATTTTGGGGCTTGTTATCAGACTTCCTCAACATTCATCATCCTGAGTGCACTCTTCCCTTCGTCTCATCTTTCTGTCAGGGTTATGGAAAGAAGTTCTACTGGAGAGGAACGGTACTGAATGTTAAATGTGCCTACGCAGGGCGTGCATGTACTCAGCAATCAACTTAACACGATCACAAGATGAAGACCTTAACGTTAGCGGGAATATCGGGATGTGATGTGGCGGTCGATTGACAAATGTAGCACCAAGAAAAAAATGGTAGAATGATTTGAAGAACAGTTGTGTGACCAAGCCTGCCCTCTGGTGGAACCTTGGTGCAAAACTACCTTAAATTATCAAAATATCAATGGCAAACAAACATCGAAGTGATATTTTAAGTTTAAAGCTGAGTTTTCATACTGCAAAACAAAACGTCTCCCAAGCTAGTCTAGCGCTCTCAGCTAGCTAATGACTTACCTGTGCATGATTTAATGTTAAGCTGTTAAACTGAGTGGGTGACAGTTCGGGGGGTGGAACCTGGGGGACCTCGCTGATGAGAGAAGTCAATGGGAAATAGCATTATTGGTTCCAAGAAGTCTAAAATATCTCTAAGAACTGTTTACAAGCATGGTGAGCAGAAAAGCATCCCCGAATGAACGAAACATCATAAGATGGATGAGCTGAAACAGCAGAAGACCACATCAGGTTACACTCCTGTCAGCACAGAACTGGAATCCGGTGCTGTCATGCACACAGGCTTAGCAAAGCATCAGAGAGAGAAAGAAAAACCAATTTATTTTATAGTGTTAATACAAAATAGAATGAACCGAGCTGACAGTAGGCCACAACACTGCTGACTAGTGAATATTAAAGAAGATGTAATGGGCAGGGTAGTATGTTGATTGTTATGATTGTGTGATTGTGTAGGTAGAGCAGAACAAATCCTGGATGAATCTGAGTGCTCAAGAGCTGCAGCCTCTTTATGGGATGGAGAATGTGGAGGGAGGAGGCTGGATTCAGACTCGAGGCTGCTCAGAAGAAGTATGGACTGGAGGAAGTTCGCTACTGCTGGAGGGGACCATGCCCAAATCCATGTCCCAAATCTGTGCCAGGTAAAATCTCAAAAATAAAAACAATATACATCATTAGTATAAACAATACATTTGCCCATCACTGTAATGTTGACTGTGTGATCACTGCTCATGGGCAGCAGGCAGAAACTCCTAGTTAATAGTCATATGACAGATGGGCTACAACAGCAGAAAACCATGCTGGGTTTCACTCCTGTGACCCAAAGACAGGAAACTGAGGCCACAACACAACTAGACAGATCATTGCCTGGTTAGAATTTGCATCCACAGTATAAATCCATAGAGCTTATCAACTGACAGCAGACCAGCCTGGTGGTGGTTATGTGGTGGTGTGGGGAAGACACAATGCCTCGGAGAGATTCCTTTATTGTCATTGCACAGAGTACCAAGAAATTTGTAGGCATTTGGCACCCTGGGGGGTGTAAAAAAGTAGTAATGTCCATGTACATCCTTTTATGGCTACAACATACCCCTTTTATAATGGCAACATCCAGAATTATTCTGCTAATAAACCTGATGCGATTATATCAACAAAGAACCTAAATCTCAAAATATGAAGAATAAAGAATGGTGTCTCCTGAGAGCAGTGGGATAGCACTGTGCTTGATTTGATTCAACCTATCCTGGCATCAGAAGAAAAGAAAAAAAAAAAAAGCAGAAGTACTCCATGACTAACGTCCTCCATGGCTTCCTTCTAGGATATTTTCAGTCCATGTGCCACTGGCCTCAAGGACGTTCATCTCTTGTGTCCATCAGCCATCAGATAGCGTGAATATCTCTTTAGAGTTGAAAACAACAGACGCTGCTGCCTGCACACATGAAGGGAGTGAGATGTCGAGTGAGTGTTCATTTATTTTAGTTTTTCCGAGACTTCATAATAGTTACAGCCACACACTCTGAATCTAGGTGTTTATTTTTATTCGGTGATTTGTGTGTGTGTGTGTGTGTGTGTGTGTGTGTTTTCAGTCAGTAATGTGTTTCCTGTGGGGTTGGATGAAGATCATGAGCTTGTGAAGCAGTACACTCGGAGCTCTGGAGAGCAGAAAGCAAGCGGCTGGCTTACCAGGTCAGACCTGCACTCGTAAATTACAAGAGAATAGAACACAGTAGTATTTTACAGTATGGGGCAACATAGCAGGCACATCTGACATTTAACAGTTATAGCTTCAAGCTGGTTATCAGCATATAAAACTAGATTAAGTGAAATAACTGTTTTATTCTACACATGTAATTTGTAACTTTAAAAAAAAAAAATTTAATCAGATACTTGAAAATTAACAAATATGTTTTTACAATCATATATTTAACAGAAGAGCCGGGGACTGGAGGTCGTGTCTGGTGGAGGAAAAAAAACCATAACTTTTTGGGAAAGAATATGCTCTGACTATTAAATAAACCATTGGGGGCAGTAAGAGGCAATAATTTCCCTTGCGGGATTAATACAGCATATCAAAAAAAGAAAAATAAATAAAATGTAAAAAATACTTTCAGCACTTTATTTATTTATTTATTTGGAATATAGAATAGCTAAGCTGGCTAGCATTATGTATAATAGTAGCATGATGTATCTATGGCGTTTTATCCTAGTGAAATGTAGCCCATCAAAATGCATTTCTCATATCCAGTGGGTACGAATATACATTACATATATCAGCTAATAAAAAAAAAAAAAGGCACTTCCTTAATCTGGCTGGATAGCTTGTCTAAAAAAAAAGGACTGAAATGTATACATTTCTAGATTCTATATGTTTGGGTTGTGTACTTATATATGTTCAGTTAATGAAACCAGTAATATGTGTGATCATCTAAAGAGCATATAAGAAAACTGGAATGAAATGAAGCATAGCAAAGCCTTCACTGATATGTCTTAAGCTGTCACTTTTCCAATCCTGCTGTTAGCCAGCTGTGCTGTCAGGGACGCGCAGCTGTTCGTAGTTCTTAGCCACTAAATTCGGCACACTAACGATCCGAACCCATCCAGCGCTTAAATAAAAAGTGTTTAATTTTGCTTTACATAGTTTATTTTTTTAGCCTCTCCTTATTGCAGATGAAGAGGAAGCTACTATTTCAGAGGAGAGTGTGTTCGCTGGATTGAGTTGTAATATTTATTATAGGTCACCTAATATAAGTGTTATTACAGGTAGCCTATATTATTAAGTGGGATAGTGGTGGCTTAGCAGGTTAAGGTTCTTGGTTACTGATTGGATGGGCTATGGTTTGAGCACTGCCAAACAGCCACTTTGGGCCCCTGGGAAAGGCCCGTAACCCTATTGGCTCCACCTAATCCTACATAGGTGGGGAAAAAGATGAGATAAGAACCCTAGGTATTATGCAGTACTCTGTATATTATTCGGTACACAGATGTATGTAGATTCTAGAACCTTGTATTGGGAGGAAAAAAGATACGATACTCAGTGTTGTTGTATCTTTACTTCTGAGCGAGGTTATTTTCTCCTGAAATACCGTTAGTACTTTTATAATAAAACATATCTTTTTGTGTGTGTGTGTGTGTGTGTGTGTAGCTATTTCCTGCTGGAGGTGACCAGTTGTGCCCTGAGGGAGGTGTGTGTGAGCGTGTCCCGAAAAGACGCAGAATCAAACGATCTTCCGTTTCACTGCCGGATCGGAGAGATCATGGTAAAGTAGAACTGATTTCCTGATTCTTTTTATTATTTTTTTCGTATTCCTCTTACACCACAGCAATTTGTCAAATTAATACTCTCTCACTCATTTGCCGAACCACTTAGTCCTCTTAGAGACGCGTGGACTCTGGGCGAAGGTGGGGGTACACGCTGAACAGCTTGCCAGACCCGACACACACAGCCACTTACACTCACACCTAGGGGCAATTTAGATCAGCCAGTTAGCCTAATGTGCATGTCTTTGGACTGTGGGAGGAAACCGGAGTACCCGGAGGAAACCCACGCAAGCATGGGGAGAGCATGCAAACTACACACAGAGCGAGGACCGGGACAAACCCAGGACCTTATTGCTGTGAGACGGATGTGCTAACCACTACGTCACTGTGGCACCCGCCCGCCAAATTAATGTCTTGTGGTCTGTCCTACATTTATTTGTTTTGTAATATCAGTAAACTGAAGGTCATGTGAACAGTTGGAGGTGTGAGTGGTTCCTTCAGGAGCTTTGGTTTTCCTCCTCGTAGCAAAAAGAAAAAAAAAACAGACGACTGCCTTGCAGTCTCTTATAAATCCTTATAGCTACACGAGGTGTTACTATGGAAACTAATCCACAATTTTGCTTGCAGAATAAATATCCTGAGTGCTAATGTTCTGGAAAATTAATCAACACCCTCTTACCAGAATGAACAAATATCCCGTCATAATGAACCAATCAGATCGCAGCATTCCTGTGTAGTGTATAGTAATAATTATGTAGCTTTAATAGTGTTGTGCCGTGTAACCTTTTTCTTTTATTTATTGATTTATTTTTTCAGCTGTTAGATGCGCAGAGTCTCTCCACCCCTCTGTTGCCCATCCAGAACATGCATGTGTATGATGTGGTGTGGCATGAAGGAGATGTTGATGTAAACAGAAAAGCCGGAAAGGTATTTCTGAACGCGACGCTACACTGGTGCTACCCCGCTCAACCAGTGAGGTATTTTCGTGTTTTTTGGCGCCACATACGTGGTCCGGACCCACGTGTTGGGCCTGGTACAGCTGTTCTTATCGGCCGGTCGTATTCATCACAGTACCGTGTGGTTGAGCTTGAGGTTGAGCGCACGGCTGGAGTGATGGAGCTGCTGGTGGAGCCGGTGAGCCGAGAAGGTTTCAGCCTGCCAGAGTCACACTGGGGAAGACAGTTACTCAGTTATTCACAGCCCGCTGATAAATAAACATGTGTATACTGTAAATGTGGTGTGTGTGTGTGTTGGGGAGGAAATAACCAGGGACCACACAATACAATATTATCACGATACCTAGATACCGATTTGATCTATATCTCAATCCTGATTTGATGTTACAGTTTTAAAATCAGGTAAAAGAAAGCTGAGCTGCGTCAAACCTCAATGCATTGAAAGTATTATTCAAGAGCTGCACATTTGAATTGAACATGATGCTGTGCTGCCTGCTAGTGTGTGGAAAGATTAGAGCCCTCCTGAAGGACTACAGGAGAACAGCAGTGTTTCACTACCTCAAATTCAAATTTAAATAAAAAAAATGGGGTGGCACGATGGTGTAGTGTTTAGCCCATCTGCCTCACAGCAAGAAGGTCCTGGGTTCGAGTTTGCATGTTCTCCACAGTGCTTGTGTGGGTTTCCTTCCACAGTCCAAATACATGCACGTAAGACTAATTGACTGTTTCAAATTACTCCTAGGTGTGTGTGTGTGTGTGTGTGTGTGTGTGTGTTGGCCCTGCCATGGCCAAATATTGGGGCCTGTGTGGTGATATGTGAATAACTGCACAAAAGAATTTAACAATTGATTTTCCTCTATCTCTTGCATGTGTGTGTGCAGATGCTGCATACTGTATTTTATTTCACTTTGAGTGTGAGAAAGGTGCTACATGAATAGCATGCCACTCTGTCATTTTTGTATTCTTCCTATCTTTGGAAACAAATTCTAGTTGTTTTTTACTTACAAAGCCATTGCATTTTTAAATAGTTACCCCTGCCTGGCTCTCCAACTCACTGCCCAGTTAGCAATAATACAAAATTTAATTATAAAGGGAATCCAAGAGGGAATTACATGCAAGGAAACCCTTAAACATTTTTCCAAATGAAGGAGAAAAAGCCGAAGTCACAGCCTGGTTGACAAGATGTTATTCTTGCCTCAATTCAGTATCATTTCTTAATATACTGAGAGGCATTAAAAACACAACAAGCACAGATGTATAACATGTATATAATCATGAAAATTTGAAAACAAATTTAAGTATTCAAGTGTGGCGTCGTTACCAATTTCTCATGAGTAAAAGTGAAAGCCCACGTTAGCGTGTGCACGTGGCGCGATCACAAGTTGTTCAAAACATGTTTGTTTGTTGTCAAGTGGCAAGTTTGTGAAAAGTGAAGATGCCACGACTGTCTCAAGCAAGCAGAGACCAGGCCCTGGGCCTGCTGAGTGCCGGAATGACCGCTGCGAGGGTAACAGCACAGTTTAGTGTGCATCATTCAACTGTTGTACGCCTTGGAATGGAATTATTTTAGTGTTGCGTTTTTAATGCCTCTTAGTATATTTTTGTTGAATAAATGTGTGAATAAAATCTTTTTCCTTGGCCAAAAAGTACTGCCAACTTCGTGGCAAGTTTGGTGAAGAATCATATGTGTGAGACAGACAGATGTCAAAAAAATCACGTAGCACAGCGTAGCACACTTTTGTCTAAAAGTACCCTGGAAATGATTTGGTAGAGTCAAAGCAAATTATATGGACCTGATAAAAAAAAAAAAGAGTTAAGTGCAGATCCAAGGAGGGTGTACATCGTAAAATTGCCCTCGACTGCATTTTATGTTATACACACTTAACGCAGTCTTAACAAAACTTGGTACCAAATTTAGTACCAAAATAGGAAAATGACTGAAGACCATTCAACATTACCTAAAGAAAACACCCCTGTGCAATATACATCATGTAACTGTTGCAAATAATTTAAATTTTCATCATTAAACTGATTATAAATATCAGTGTGCAGTACGACCTGTCCTAGGTTTAGGTTTAATCTTTTTCCCATCTGGTTAAAATATAAAATGCCAAAGAGGAAAAAAAATATTCACAAACATTTTAATGTGGGCTTTTGCCACTGAATATAGTGTATAATATTGTTTAAAAATGTTTTTAATTAATTAAAAAAAGCCACTTTATACAGCAAATGTGTAGCTTATAGTGAATTTGTGTCATGTGAGCTGAGAATTAATTCATTAGACAACTATATAGAAAAGAAATCATTTATTTCAGATAAATCAAGTTAAAACAAAATAAGTCAGTTTGATGAAACAATAAGGTCATCTACGACTGAATTTTGGTGTGAAGTCAGAAAAAGAAGAAACACTGATTTTGGTGGTGTGTGTTGATTGTCAGTAAAATGGACAAGCAGCTATACCCCCCCCCCCAGTCCTTTTTTCACTCCTGTCGTGTGACCATCTTCAGCATCCTCAGCGCCATCGGGCCCTGATCAGACGGGATCTATGGGTAAAAAAAATAAAATAAAATGGTTTACCCTAAAGCAAAACCTAAGTTTTACAAAAAATAGTTTAAGCCTTTATCTCACAGAGCAGCAAATACTGGAGAATGTAGTGAATTTTTTGGACTCGCCAACTTTTCTGATGAATGTTGACAAAAATCAGGGTTCCCCTCAGTCATGTAGCGACATTTAGCAACATTGACGCAAATGTTTGCAGAAGTGTCTGCGAAAGACAGTCGGCGAACATTAGCGACTGTTAGCAACTCCTGGTAAAATACCAGCCGAATATCAGGCAAATCTTGGAATAGAACCACCCCACCTTATAAAAAGGGTGAACAAACCCTCCACAGATAGAGAATAATAATTTCACTAAATGGAAATGGATTTCTGTCAGAAAGAAGCTGCTGCCCTTGAGGAACAATTGCTTTTTCTGTCTGCTGGATAAGACAAGGAAGAAGAATAACTGACCCTATAACAAGGGTGAGCAAACCCTCCCCATCACTGTGTTTACTACTTGGTGAACCAAAATGACCCTTAGTGACCCATGTTACAACCGTTTAAAACTGTTTAACAACCTTTTGCAAACCCTGATGAAACCCAAAATTCACTACACTTGTTAGCATCCGCCGTTCCGTGAGATACCAGCTTTAGTCTCGAAATGCTTGTATAAAAGTAAGCAGATTTTTGAATTATTATTGAATACAATTTTATAAAGAGAAATACACCGGATCCCCAATATTGCAACACACGTTTCTGTCAGCAAAATTAATCTATAGGTCTACAGTGAAATTAATAACATGCACAACACCATGTTCAGTATTTTTAGGCAGCATTTAAAGGACACGTCCTCTTTAAGTCATAAGTACATGACGGTGAATGTGGACATTATATCTGTAACACTGTGCCTGACTTTTGTCCCAAACATCCCGTCATCTTGTTTTCTTTCAACGAATATTAAGTTTTTATTTCTATAGTGTTTTTGATATTATTATTACAGTGTATTCTCCTCATGCTGTATAATCACACCACTTAAGTCAGGATTAACTTCATTTATTACCATGTGTCCAGCTTTCAGGATCCAGTAGAAAGCAAAGTTCTTGTACGTTTTATAAAATGCTCCAGTTTGTCCTGTTGATTGCGGGTCTTCCAGCGCCGTCCACTTCATCTGGGAAAATTTTTCAAGTCCGTCCCATTTCAGCTTTTTAACCCAACGCTCCTGACCTGCAACACACACACACTCAGTGTTACTCAGTAACAGTTACTTATTAATGACAGACATACTGTAATCTTCAAGCAATTTTGTAGTTACATACACGGTTAATTAAATGTGCAACAGCAATTTACTTAAGATTTTTGATTGCCATATTCTGTTTCAAATATTCATTTTATATAAATATATAAAATAAATATTAGAAACGCTGTGAATTCTACTTTTTAATTTCTTGCTATTACGGACAAAAAAAAATTTTGATGCAAGACCAGGCATTCCAAAAATGTAAATTTAGCAAAATTAAATCAATATTAATTAACGATGTGCTTTACCCACGGTGTCCACGATTAAGTCCAGCTGGCCGTTGTAGACGGTCACATTCACTCCTGCAGCCAAAATCTCGTCAACAATGTCGATCACAGGCTTCATAAAGTCTCCAGACATGCTGGAAAACACCTCTTCAGCCTGGCCTAGGCTCACACACACACACACACACACACACACACACAGTGTTGAGTGAGCATCATAAATTTACTCTTCTAACCTCTTCTATCTGATCGGTCAGAAGCTTTATTCATTTTATACAACATGTTTATATTATAATACGTTATTGTTTTTATGGAAACATCCAACAAACAGACATGCACAGCAAAGTTCCAACAGATGTGTACCTCCCCAGGTCACATTTTTGGGAATGATGCCAAGTTTCTTTCTGATTGGTCCATTCATCAGCTCATCGAGTAACTGACCATGCAGAGGTCGAACATGGCGCCGTTGTAAAGCAGCTGTGATACAGACAGGAAAGTACATAGTAATAATAATAATTATAATAATTCCCTTTTTATTACGAAATTACTACATTATTCTATTAAATCCACCCCACTGTTGATTATTATTCCAAAAGAAATTGTTCCATCATGTTTTTTTCCTTTATTCCTTCATATAATGTATCAGATATGGATAGAAGTGTAACTTACAGCGATATCCTCCTTTGTTTTCCGTGCTGGACTGGAGCAGGTCGCTGCTCTGAGTGAGGATGTTGTAAAAATTCACTCCATTGGTGTTCTGGAAGGAAATTTGAACACGCACTACGTTCATCCACTCCGTATCAAAACACTATCCAATCATGATACAGAAAAATCCACCAAGCATTCAGGAAAGCGGTGGGAGTGTCTTAAGAAGGCCTGTCTCTGAGCCATGTACACACTCCCAGTAGATTAGGTCATGGTAAGTTAGTGGTGTATACATGCATTTTGTATATTCAACACTGGAGTGACACTATGCCCCTAAGGTGGGGTGGTTGCGCTGAATATTCCCTGAGACAGGAAGTTCAGATTCATTTTAGCGATAACCACCGAGCCTGAAATGCATAATTGTAATATACAGTCGATAATCTGTAATATAATATCTGTGTATACAGAGTGCAGCACAACAGAGTAACACAGCTAGTGTGTGTATGTATGTATGTATGTCCTAACATCTCTGACCTGTTCTACGACGCTCTCGGTAACGCCCCACAGCTCGGTTGCCTTGTCGTACTGTTCCTGCTCAACAGCCTTCTCAACTTCTTTAGCTGCTCGCGTCACTTCACCCAGACCAAAATCATCCAGCAGGGACTGCACACACAAATACATTAAAACTATACAGTAGTACAGATACTTAAAAGTATTAGTACATTATATAACACAAGCTTATGGAGTAAATTAATTATACCACATGATAAATAATGAAAGCGCGGGTATTGCGAAGTCACTGTTACCATTCCTACAGTGATTATTACTCCATTTCCCCAAACCACATCTACGTTAACCATATTTATATACCGAACACTGTACATTTTTTTCATTTATATGACGTCCATGAAACAATTTAGATTCTTGTTATCGCTTATATTATAGCAGCTATAAACACTCATATCTCTCACGAAAAAAATAGCTTATGTTGCCAAGAAACTGTAAATCCCTCTGTCTGCACACTTGTCTTACTTTTACCTGTTAATATATAAAGGTAGATAAATAAAAGGTATCTCTATTGTTAGGTGTCTTCAGCTGGTGTCTAGACTCTTTTAAGGGCTGAATCCTTGTAATGATGCTAAATAACTGCTTTCTTAAAGAGCAAACCTTCAACAATTAGCCGTGCATATGTATTAATTATATATTTTTTAATTAAGGTACAGTGGTTATGCTGGACCTTTTGAACTTTTGGCAGTATATCACAACCTCATGATGATCTGCTACTTACAGTGCTGTACAGATAGGGTCCCCAGGTCAGAACTGAATCTGTAGTAAAAGGACAAAAAAGATTATTATAATGAGCGGTATTCTCATTATTTCACTTTTATTAATGTTATTTGAATTTTTTTATATAATCCTGCAAGGGAAATTATTGCCTCTGCAGTTAACCCATCCAAAGTGAGCGCGCACACACACACGTAAAGAGTGAGCACATGCACACTCGGAGCAGTGGGCTGCCACACACTGGGGCGCCTGGAGAGTAGTTGGGGGTTAGGTGCCTTGCTCAAGGGCACTTCAGCCATGAATGTGGAGGAAGGGAAGGTACTGCTCAGTCCCCCTGCCACCATATATTTTTCCTGCTGGTTCAGAAATCGAACCAGCGACCTTTCGGTTCCAAAGCCGCTTCTCTTACCATTAGGCTACGGCTGCCCCACGTTAGCAGGCGTTCACAAATTTAATGCTGGTCTTTGGATGGTATTACATAATATACTTAATCTGTGCACACTATCACCATTCGTGACACGATTTAGTACATTTCACTTCTGACTTCTAAACTTCTCTGCATTGCCATCTTCCTGTATTTTATCAATATGTACGACTTTGCTTACACAAACGAATCCTTCATAGACCCATTAGTAAAGATCTGGTCTCACTCAGCCGGAATTACATCACAGTAGATGATTTTTATTGCTTTCTGGGGGTCAACTGTCATGACCTTACAACCCATAAGTGTTCCAGGCACTTCAGTTGGAAAACTTCAGAGTCGGGGAGCTACCGTACCTTGGGAACCAAAAGGGCATGGCTTCCCTTCCCAGAAAGTTTGGTTGTGTTGAAATTTGCCAAGGGTCAAGCACTGAATAATGTTACTTGTGATACTTGTGACACACCACCTCTAATGTCCACAGTAATCCCAGCCACAGTTCTCAGCTAGCTGTGTGTGACCTTAGCGTAATTCAGTGGCCACTTTTTTCTTTTAAACAGGTATTATAAATTTACACTTGCATACTTATTACTAAAAGGACTTAATCCAAAGCCAGGATAATGATTTCACTGTTGGATCAGTTCCTGTCAGTAATACCGCACGACTCACCATTTGGTACAACAGACTTTCACATCCCCTGTGACATCACTAAGCCTGCAAACCACATCAGATCCATCCCACAGACTTTCCTTCATAGATTTTACACTATAAAACAATGGATTTCTATAAAACACAGACCAAGAGGGGAAATCCAGGAGTCTCCCAGAGCCACACCCGCAAAGTTACACTTGATGGAACCTTTCTGAATGGCCTGTAGAGAGACACAGAAAGAAACAATGAGGTACAAATGGCTCTAAACACATTAACAAACAGAAATAAACCCTTTCACGTACTTATGTTGTATATAGTTCTGGAGCAGGATTTCGAGGTGAATAGCAGAGCTCTCTATAGGCATTTAGCTACCAAAGTTTTGGTAGAGCTGTATCAGTCAGCCATGTTTGTACACTGACCAAAATTTTCACCAAACTTGGTGGGGACAAGTGGGTACCCTTTCTGAGTCCCAAAGATAATTTGATTTTATAAAGTCTAGGTCAAAGGTCAAGGTCAGAGCAAGGTCACAAAGATTTAGAGATTGAGCGCTTATAACTTTTACACGACTGCTGATAGAACTGCCGTTACCATGGAACACTAATAGGAAACCACATACTGTATTTATTTTTAAATGAGACAATTACCTTTGACCTTGACTGACTCTGAAAGGTCAAACTGTAGCCATCTCATAAAATCTTCAAACTAGATTACACGTCCAATTACTATAAAGGGGACCGGTGGTGTAATGGTTTGGGTGCTGGGCTCATGATTGAGAGGTCCTGAGTACAAATCCCTGTTAGACCCCCACTGTGCCAAGACCCCTCAGCAAGGTCTTAACCACAAGTGTGACTCTGTGACCCCAGCAGTATAAATAGGTACCAGTAAAAAACAAATAAATAAATACTGGGAAGGTAACCTGCGATGGACTAGCATCCCATCCAGGAGGAGAACTACTGGCCTGATCAGCCAGTAGACTTGGGTGGGGAAAAAAAGCCCAACAGACGTGCCTACATACTATAGAGCCTATCGTCAGACGATTACATGAGTAAATAAAAACAGTACACATAAAAACAGTTTGCTGCATTATCCATGCTGTGGAGGTACCTTTCTTTACTTTCACATGTGATGACAGTCTCAGTCCCAATAATCTTTGGATAAAATGTGTCAAACAGCAATATTGAGTCATTTCAATGGGATATTTTTTTTTTTTGAAACCAAAGTATTGTAATAATTTAATAGTAAAAATATTGGCACCCATTTGAGGTGTTGTAACACATATATCCTATTTCACAGTCATCTAATTGACAACCCTTACAGTATATTCTATATATTATTTATCTAATTCTTGTTTAGAAAGGCTCTTTTTGACCAACAACCTGAGGTTAGACTGTAATTATAATATAATATATCAATGTTGCTGTACCTTTGTGAGCTCCAGTGAAATAGCAGCTGCCATCTTTCCTCCATAAGACTCAGAAAATATGTAGAACGGGATACTCTGTACACGAGAACAATAACAGGTTTTAGACATCGTCACAAATTAATACTTACTAAAATAAATTGTGATCACCTTCCAGGGTAATGGAACTCTATTTATTTAACACACGCCGTGCTAAACCTCAGATACATCAGTAAAGCTTGTATGCGGTGGGTAATAGTGTTTTCATGTTGTACTGTTTATGTTGTATGTGTGACCTGAAATTCGGGTTTTGTGGAGAAGAAGTGCTGCAGGAGGACCATCATGTCCGACGCCACCATCGCTACATTTTTAGTGAGAGCGTCGAACGAGTCGGTGTAGCTGTAACCAGTTCCAACGGGATTATCCACGAATAAAACACTCGCCGTGTTCACCTGTATAGACAGTACCACATAATAATAATAATAATCCATACAGTGTATCACTCTCAGGGACATTTGATTACTCTACCTGCAGATGTAAATCACATATTCACCTTACAATAGCAGTCAGCTAATAAAATAAATAAATAAATAAATAAAGCATTCAAAGTTTCATATGGAATTTTCCCTCTATGCTTTAGGCCACGCCTTCGACTTTGATCTCAAAAATGCGGAGCTGATTCAAGTGAGCTGCTGATTTTATTCTTCCTGTTTTGTTTTTATAGCCATGACACTCTTTTTCCCATTTATAAATATAACAGTGTGTTATGCATCAGAACCACAAAAACATGTCTGGCTGCGATACTGACGTGGGTTCATGTGACTGTGGGTTGATTTAGACCTGCAGTTTGACTTCCGGGATAGACTTCTACATTAGCTTTGTATCTTCAGTATCAAAAAAACGAATATTAAATATTTGTTTACACTGCAGCCATTTTCAAATATGTCCACTGGCTTGCAAAAGAATGAGGTTATATAGTACAAGTGGCGACTGTCTAAAATATATTAATTTGTATTATTTGTAATAAGATTATGCACAGAGAAGTTTCTTGACAATTTCCTTAAAACTTTTGTTTCTGGACTTAATATTTTCATTTGCAATCAACAGATCAAATTCAGTTAAGCTCTAACACTACAATTTGTTAAACTACAATGTTTTCTGTAGTATCTCATACTTCTTATCCAGAGCAACTTACATTTATCATTTTTTTTTATTTATACAACTGAGCGATTGAGGGTTAAGGGCCTTGCTCAAGGGCCCAACAGTGGCAGCATGGTGGTACTGCAGATTGAACCTCAAGCTATGGAATACTAACCCAGAGCCTTAACCACTGAGCCACTTGATTCATGCCAACATCTGGGAATCTGGGCACGAACTTGATTCATGCCAACATCTGGGAATGTATACCGAGAGAGCTTTTGTTTTTAAATAAATTTACTAATCAATTAAATAAAAACAAACAATCAAATAAATAAATAAATGTCAACATTTTATAGTGAAAATTATTTTATAGGAGTATTTTTTGGCAAAAGAAAATTAACACAAGCGCACAAAAATCTAATTTACGCACCCAGGTGGTCTCTCTCGGCTTAAGGTCAGTGTCAAGAGGTCCAATTTCTGCAAAGTTTCCAAAACCACAGCTCGATCCTCCAGGACCCCCCTGATCCACAACAACATAAGCAAGTGACATGATTTCTCCATGATGATCAACATCATGGAAATACCGAAGAACAAACTATTCTAATAGATCCATTCAAATGACTTTTGACTGATTATAAAAATGTATAGGAGTCACACCTGAAGCCACATGACCAGCGGCAGATCTTGAAAGCTGGCAGATGAGCTGTTAGCGTAATAAAGCCACCAGAACATATGAGCTCCATCACGCACGTCTACGTAATCCCAGGCCTCTTTACCTGAGACTGGAATAGAAATAAGTAGGTTGAGGGGAATGGGTATCATTTATATAGAAGATACACACACATAAGATGATTTCCTAATTATAGGCTTAAATCATTTGCTTTTGCCATACTGTGCCTGTAACACAACAGGGGAGCTTTGAACAACACACCCACAACTGTCCTAGGGATTTGTCTTATTTTCTATCACAGACCTGTTGTGCAGGCCTTCCTGTTTTGTGACAAATGTGCCAGGGGCTTTAGGTAAATTTGTTATTAAAACTGTTGTAATTAAGCAATAGTGTAATCATAGTAATGCTTATTTACTGAATGGCTGTGATTACCTACACACTTTTCAGTATAACCATACTCTTGCTTTATTCTAACTGTACGCTGGTGACATCAGTACGGCACGCTGTCACTAAGTTCTGACGAGAATAACCACAACTCGGAACCAACAAAAAAATTAGCACCGGGTGCAAAAAATACATCACAAATACTCACTCACTCGCCGAACTGCTTAATCCTACTAGGGTCGCAGGGAGGCTGGAGCCTATCTCAGCCAAGTCTGGGCAAAGGCGGGGTACACCCTGAACAGCTCGCACATACACAACCATTCATGCTCACACTCACAGCTAGAGGCAAGATGGAACAGCCAGTTCGCCTAATGTGCATTTCTTTGGGATTATATATCTCATCTAGCCTAAGAACACATCAGGATCCCCTAGGAGGAGATGAAGAGTGTCACTGGGGAAAAGGGATGACTGGGATTCTCTACTAGCCTGGTTGGCCCTGCGACCTGTCCTCGGATTAGCAAAGGGAAATGGCTGGACGGAGGCGTGTCTTTGGACTATGGGAGGAAACTGGAGGACCCAGAGGAAACCCACACAGAATGCCCAGACTTGAATCCAGGCCCTTTTTGCTGTGAGTCACCGTGATGCCCTACATCTCAAATATTTCATCATTAACCTGTTTAATGTGTGTCAGCGTGGACTTCCCCTTAAGGGCAGATACTAGCAGTGCTTTATTACAGTACAGTGATACTGTGACATGCCTGACACCAGATACACATAGCCAGAAAAACCCTTCTCCTCTTTCACTTTCGTAAAAATTAGATTTAAAAGTAAATCAGCGCACATAAACACAGATTAGACGTTTATTTACCAGCACTCGGGTTAGTGGAAGTTATAAAGTGCAAATCTGTTGTTTTAAATAAGATAGAAACCTCCAAAGAAGCTTCAAACCCCCCCAGCAGGCTCCAGACGAATCAAAACAAATGAACCGAACACGGAAATGTAAACGATTCATTTCAACCCAACCGAACTTCCAGCTCAGCTTTGCAACCTCATAACATCCCTACAAGTACTTTAACTTCGTGTGAGTTTGTTCTAACAGAAGTTACACGTGTAGTTTATCTCTTACCTGTGCTACAACAAGCTGTAAACATCAGCATAGCGACAAAAACATCCATGCGGCACCGCGCCATCGTTACTGTCGTCTGGGGTCGGTTCTGCTCGATTCCCGGTACAATAACGCTGCTGGGAAGCATAAGAGGACATCACATGACTCCTGAGTCAGCTGACATGAGTTTAGACAAACCGGAAGTAGTTGGTGGGTTGGGGGGGGGGGTGTCAACTTGACGCCATCTTGGAAAGTGTTCCTTGTGGGGTTTTGCTATAGAAACAGTGGGGGAAGTGAGCATAAAGAAAATGTTTTAATGCCACTAGAAAGCGAGCTGTGGGTTTGTTTGGCTATAACAATGATATGATAAAATCAGTGTGTTTATTTTTATTGTTATGGAATGCCATAGTACAGAAAAAAATACATGTTATTTATTAATTAAAAACAATATAATTATCCCACATCATGTCATGCTATTTGCAACGTGTAAACATTTTTATTACAATAGTGCCGTATATTTTAATGTTGTTTATTGTAGAAAACTTATTAAAACATGTTTTTATAAAGTTATTCCTTAAATACAACAGTTAAATACATATAAAACCAATAAATTTGCCAAAAATTAGAGTATATATATATATATATATATATATATATATATATATATATACACACACACACACACACACACACAGGTTTATGGATGGTACTTGTTGGTATAAAAATTTATTTAAATAAAATAACTATTCACATGTATTTTCAAAGTGGACACTGCATACTAAGGCTGACTTCGAGGGTGCTGCATCTGCCCTCTTGCACGCAGCGACCCATTTGGAATGTCTGTTGGGAGACTTCTCATGATTAAGAAACTAAAAATTCATGTTATAGTATACACTGGCATTCAGGATGTTGCACAACATGAACACCTATGTAATATATGAATACATAATGTATATTTGGGACATAATATCATAAAACATAGATCTATACACACAAATGACTGTACGAGTATCTACATATATATATATATATATATATAGAGGTGCATGTAGACATAATACTGCTATAATATAATAAACATATAAAATTATACATCTCTAATTAGCTTATGCTAATTATACAACAAGGTACTTTGAAAGTCCACACTATATATATATATATATATATATATACTAGGGTCGCGGAGAGGCTGGGGCCCACCTCAGCCGACTCTGGGCGAGGCCAGGCCATCGCAGGGCAGAAACACGGCTATGCAGCCTACTCTTGATGGAAATCAGCAATGACTTTCACCACAGACAGTGAGAGACATGGCCGGCATTTAATAACCCAGTTAGCTGCACTGGGGGGACAGCAGTGACAACCCTTTGATAGTGGGGCTTGAACCTCCGACCTTGCGATCAGTAATCCAGCACCCTACCACTGGGCCACCCCTGGCCCTCTGAACAGCGCAACAGTGGTGGTTGCAGGGCCAACACACACACACACACACACACACACACAATCATTCACACTCACACCTAGGGGCAGTCTGTAACAGCCAATTAGCCTAGCGTACATGTCTTTGGACTGTGGGAGGAAACCGGGGTACCCCGGGGGAACATGCAAACTCCACACAGAAGCCCGGGACTCAAACCCATGGCCTTCTGGATGTGAGGCGGACGTGCAAACCACTACGCCACTGAGCTGCCCAAAAAAAATAACATTAAAGAAACAAACAAATAAATATGAAGTCACTTCTATGAAGTCTTTTAGTTCTGTGGGTGGTGTGTAACCCCTTATTTATTAACAGTGAAAATATTGTTACCTGCTGCTTGTGTTCATCATTTTAATTGTTTAATTTATTAGTGCTATGAATCAAAATGGACCGGACTAGTCTGCAAAGTGATAATAGGAACGCAGTTGTCATAGGAGCAGCGAGGTCAACTTTGAGTCCGCCATTTTTCTTTTCGCTCCTCCTTGCACACATAGCCACGTGATGCGCAGTCGAGTTTTTGATTGGATATCTGGGGTTACCCGTATGTACAAGCTCTTCCGGTGTTGATGCAGGAACATGGCGGCCTCCAGTCTCAACGCGGTTCGAGTTAGACTGTATTTTGATTATCCTCCACCTTCCATGCCGGATTGTCGCATGAGCTGGGTGCTGGTGGATCTGAATAAGTGTCGCGTTGTTGCAGATCTGTGCAGTGTTATTCGAGAGAAGTTCGACTACAGCCGCAAAACGTTGTTGGACCTGTTCATTGAGAACTGCTTCCTCCCTCCGGCAGAGAGCATCTATGTGGTTCGTGATAATGACAGTATCAGGTAACTTGTTTAATCATTCTACATTAAGAAAACATTAGGAAGTGGTGAGCTGATATTATTGGCTGGGGTCACAGGGAGGCTGGAGCCTATCTCAGCCAACACTGGGCGAAGGAGGGGTACACCCTGAACAGCTCGCCAGACCATCTCAGGGCAGCACTCACACCTGAGGTCAATTTGGAACAGCCAGTTAGCCTTATGTACATGTTTTTTGGATTGTGGGAGGAAACCGGAGTACCCGGAGTAAACCTGCACAAGTACGGGCAGAACATGCAAACTCAGCACAGAAAAGACTGGGAATAAAATCCAGGACCGTCTTGCTGCGACCCAGTACCACCTTTCCCAGCTCCTATTAAACCAAAGTTTAACTGAAACAAGTGCGCGCTTAACAGTTTGACAAAACCAGACATAAACATTTAAACATCCATACACCACAGCGTTCTCACTGATGTGAACTTCTGGCACACTCAGTTAATTTCTGCATTTATTCGAGTCATCCGCAGCATCACCATGTATGAAATCATGCAGAGAGAAGTTAACAGCATGATTATTAAGATTTAAGAGGTTGGTTTGAATATTTTAGAAATGGACAGAAAGGTTCAGTTGAATAAGAAGTCGAATAATCACTTTTTACAACCAGTGTGAGCACAAACGTGTCTCAGGAAGTACAACACATTGAACCTTAAGGTGGATTGGCTACAACAGTAGATGTGTGATATGAAATGGTTCTGAAAAGTCCACAGTGATGATCAAGCTGAGATAGGCTTCAGCCCCCCCTACAACCCTAGAAGGAGTAGGCGGTTCGGCGAGTGAGTTTACGGTAATCCATCTCAAAATCATAATGAAAGCTTCTATACCAAGGAGATCCAAGCACTGCAACACTGATGGAAGTCCACAGGGAAGACTATGTTCAAAAATCTGGAGATGATGTATCCCCCTGGCTGCCACATATAAAAATATGAACTGCAAAAACTCCAAAATGACAAGAGTGCCTATTATAAGTAGCTACCAAGTTGGAGGAAGAAATCTCAAACAGTTGCCGAGTTCTGGCCCAGAATTAAAGTACAGGTTACAGATAGACGCACGGATATACTGATGGCTGTATCCCCTCACGTACATGCTGGGGGATGATTATACGTTTGATTTTTCCTTTATTTTCTCCCATATTTATTCATGACCAGTTTCCAGCCCATCTCACATGACTGCCACCAATTAGGGATGGTGAAAGCTATCACATGCTTCCTCTGAGGCACCTGAAGCCTGCTGGCTGCATCTTTCCAAACTGCTGCTCATGCAATACGCAGTATGGATACCACATTCCTCCAAGAGGGTGAAGTGCTATCCACCCACCTCTGTATGCATGATGTCAAGGTTACCCCTGGTTGGTTGTTGTCATTTGTGGTTGTCAGTGAAGGGAACATATGCTATACTGGCTTGATCCAGTCGCACAATCACATTCTCTGGATGATCGGATAGGGGTAACACTTTTCTGTTGTGTGCTCAAAAAATGCAATACTAAAAAAGGTCAAATATCAGGTTGTTCATGGTATTTTACTACAGTTTACTTTCACACACACACAGGGCTAATAGTACTGGCATTTAGTTGCAGCTGTATTTGAGATGCTACCTCTTTTCTGGTCATTAACAGGGTGAAGGTGTCCAGTGTGGCTTGTGAATATGTGAGGACGAAAAGATGCAGAGAGGAAGAAGGCTCATTTCAAGCCCCAATGAAGAAGAACAGACACGACCTGAGCGAGGCGAGTGGTGTTCCCCAGCCAGTAGTAACAAAGAAAAAGAAAAAACACAAAGAGAAGAAGAAGGAGGAGAAGAAAGAACAGCAGGTTGAGTCTGGAGATGCATTGAAAGCAGCCATCTCACCGAAGGAGCCTTCATCCTCAAAGTCCCAAATGAACAAGAGCAGCAAGAAAGCTTCATCGTCTTCTGTCCTTACTAATGGAAAATCGATTTCATCAGGTACGCACAACAAAAGCTCAGACTCTTCAGACAGCACTGAGGAAGCTACTCGAAAACCTTCTCCTCCGAAATCCAAACCCAAACAGCCTTCAGCGAGAAAAACCTCCTCTTCAGATTCCTCCTCCTCCTTAGAAGATGAAGATGACAAAGTCCCCGTGAAAAAATCTTCTAAAGCAACTACAAGCCTGAGAACATGTAGCAGGACTAAGACACCCAAAGAGCACCCGCCTTCTGTTCCAACAAAATCCGGCGCAAACTCCTCAACGGTGAAGAAAAAAGTGCAGTCCTCTTCCGATTCATCCTCGTCAGAAGATGAGCCTTCAGCCGTGAAAACGCCTCCTGTTCTGCAGAAGTCTTTGCCCAGCTCTAAAACAGCTGGTCACCAAGACGATGCCAGCAAAATCTCCACGTCTAAAAACCCTTCAGCAAATTTGAAAACGTCCAAAGCGCCAACTTCTTCCGATTCCTCCTCATCCTCAGAAGATGAGGCCTGCCAATCAAATGTCCCTGCAACGCCCAACTCTGTGAAAACTGCACAAGCGCAAAGTCAGCCATGCTCGGATACGTGTGCTGGGGTTGAGAACGGTGTGACTCAGTCTCCGATTACTCCGGTAGGAACGATACTCCAAGACAGCATGGACAAAGCAGAGAGCTCTGACTCGAGCAGTGATATCGAGCTGGTGATAAAGAAGCCAAATCCTCAACTCATGGCTGGCGCAACTCCTTGGGGCAGGGGCCGGGGTTTCACGGACAAGGTCAGAGGTCGAGGAGGAGGGGCCAGGGGGGGCTTTGGCAGGGCCAAAGGAACACCCTGGAAGAAGAACTTTCATTATAACTATGACGGTGAAGAGCAGAGAAAGCAGAAGGAGAGCCAAACTAATAAAAGCCTGGTGCTGGAGGTAAGGAAGAGATTAAGTGACCCACAGTCAGTGCCAAACATCTGACATCATACCCATTTACTTTTGTAATATGGCTACAGGTAGTAAATCAGCACCATGAAATAACAAACACTCTGCCAAGCTGGGAAACAAAACAAAGTACACAGCACCACCTGCTGGGCCTGCTGTAGAACTGCACTTCCAAAAAATGTCAGATTTCACAATGTTAAAGAATCTTATTAAAAAAATTCCAGGATCTCGAATTTGATCTGGATCATCTCCAAAATCTAATGAAGTCTTCCTTGCCCAAAGCTCCATGTCTGGTATAATTTTTTTTTGTAAAGACAATCTGTACAAAGATTACATGGGATACATTTATTTAGGCGTGCTTCAGAGTCCGTAATGGAACGTTTTAAGATATACACCCCCCCACCCCTCGACCAGGAAGGGGGATTAGAAGGCGAGTGTCCCCTTCATGACATGTGATGCTGTCAACAGTGTCTTTACGAAAGGCATTCAGAGGTAGCTTAACACATTCAGAGGGAACGCGCTATCCGCCCACTTGTAGGCATAAACTGAAATATGGCCATAATTGGCTGTTGATAGCTGTAAGTGGCAGGGAGGTGAGCATATGCCAATTAGTTCCCTTGGACCCTCCCTCTCCAGGTTGATAGTAGCGCACCTTGCTGGGCCAACCGGGAGCCCCTAAAATATGTTTAACACTCCTCCTGTCATTATGGAAATGACGGCAGTGTTCATATCGCACATCCACCTAAAAACATTTCAATTTTAGCTGCAGTGGAATTTTAAGAAAAGCTTGAATGTGATTAATATGAGGACGTGCAATGGTACCAACACAAATAACAATGAAACTGATTGTGTGTGATATTTTTTGCAGCCTCCCCACGACCCTAATTGGGATTAAGCAATTCAGGAAATGAATGAATGAACAGGTTTTATTGCATTTCCCACCTTCATTCATTCATTCATTCATTCACTGAATGGCTTAATCCTACTTGGGTCGCAGGGAGGATGAAGCCTATCCCAGACAAGATCAGTGGATTTGATAAACAATGATTATGCCCAACTCTGTCAACTACAAGAAGAATGAACCTCATGTTACTTCTCTGAGGCTTATATAGATTTGATCATGTGTTTGCAATCAGAGTTTCTGTGTGTGTGTTTTGCAGAATCCTCCAGAACCAAGTCCCAGGCGGGATTACAGCACTCTGCCACTTCTTGCTGCTCCTCCAGCAGTGGGACAGAAAATAGTTTTTAAGGTGGTAATAATAATAATAATGATGATAGTGATAATCATAAAAAAGCACATTAAGATTCGACTCAAAGTGAAAGGTGTTATTTTTAGAGAATACCCGCTCATTGAGTTATGTTGCTGATGTTTTATTTATTACACTGCCGTCCTTATTATTTATTTAACTGCTCCATTTTCCCTCCTACAGCTTTTAGAGCTCACTGAGAACTACACACCAGAAGTGTCGGATTATAAAGTAAGTTCTGGTACTGTGCCATTTTAATATTTTGAATTGCTGGGTTTTTTTTTCTATTCCTTTATAGTTGCATGTGTGTCATGGCAGGAAAGTTCCTGATGCATCACTGACTCTGCAGACTCCTTTTGAAAAAAACAGAAAACTTTACCATATCAAAATTATATTAGTTTATCTGCTCTAGTGTAGCGCGTCGACATGGTGCGCAACTGTCAGTCAATATCGCAGGGTCGAATCCAGGTTTATGTCGCAACCATCCGTTGCTGGGAGTCCATGGGAGCTGAATGGCCAAGCTCAGTCACTCACAGCGATTACCAGCCAATCATGGGCATCTGTGAGTTCATTCGTACGAAGGGGCAGATAGAGAGTATTTTCATGCACATGCGCAGCAGTTCTTAAAGATGCAGGCGGCAGCATTGTGTGTCACGGAGGGGACGTGCACGCTTACGCCCCTCTGATGCTTGACATGTGGGAATTAAATTAGGGGAGAAGAATGGGGTGAAATCTGGGGGGATGAAAAAAGGAATGGTTTGTTATCCTTCTAATTGTGGAGCGTCGGGTTCCTGTGAAAACCGTTATGACCTTTAAATTCATCGCTGTACTTTTAAAGAAGAATTGACTTGCGTAGAATGTCAGTCCCACTGAAGAAGGCTTTCAGTATCCCATGATAACATCTTTAAATTACTTTGTATCTCATCCTTTGCTGCTTTAAGTGTGTAGAGTTCTTTTTTTTTTATATATATCTCCAGAGGATGCTGATATTTCCCCTAAATATTAGTCTTCAAACTGCAATCTTTGCATCTCTGTTTTCCCTTTGCTTTTGTAATAACAGGAAGACCTGGTTGTATTATTGTCCTGCTAATTAAATAATTCAGCTTCTGTATTGTTTTTCCAGGAAGGGAAGATCATTGGATTTAATCACAGCACCAACATGATTGAACTGGAGCTTCTGACACAGAGTCAAGGTAATTCATATAAGTGGGGATGTGTGTGTGTGTGTGTGTGTGTGTGTGTGTGTGTGTGTGCATGTACATACATGAAATTTGAAGCAAATGTGGGTCCTCAGCTAACAAAGGACTGATTAAAAAAAAAAAAATTGGGTGTCATCCAGATCTGGCTCCAGAACATTTTTGAAGATTTTTAACATTGCGCAATAGGGCAAGGAAGTGGAAATCACCCAGAATGTGCCGGGAGAAAAAAATAAGGGCCTCAAAAATAATTATGGAACATGCCACAAGGGGGCAATGTAATTTTCCCTCATCTGCCACTATAACCCATGTAGAGATGAGATTGCACTACCTTGGTGGAGGCCGCACTCCCTGACTGCCTTTCTAATCTTTAAATTGTAATGTGCATTGTGTTTACCATATTTCCTCTCAGTCTTGCTCGAGTTAGGTGTTGTTTGTGTCTTGTAGCCCCAACTGAACCTGGAAAGTTTGATCTAGTGTATCACAACCCTGATGGCTCGGAAAGAGTCGAGTACACACTTTCTCTCGGTTCCCAGGTAACACGCAGATACCCACATACACACACCCCCCCCCCAAACCACAGATTTACGTGCCACAGCTGTGCTCTATATCTTTAAATGCTTGTTCTTTTTTAACTATGCAAAAAAAAAAAGGGATTTTATTGTAGCATTGTTTAGAAACATGACTACTCAAGTGCACAATTTAGACAACTTACACTTCACTCTTTGCCAAACTTTTCTTATTAAAATATCACAAGCATTACTAGCAGGAAGAGCAAATAAAGGTGAAGCAGGCATGTGTTTGTGAAACAGTGGGTGAACGTGATAATCGTGTAATAACAGGTCTATTTTTAATGTGTTGTGTTTTTATATCGTGTTTGGTTTTTTTTTATATAGCTGACTGAGCGTTGGGAGTCGCTGCTCGAGCCCAGGCTCATCATACAGAACACAGACTGAGAGAAATGATGAATTTACATCCAGTTTTTGTTCTTGAGTACCATTTTTGTATTTCAGTGTATTTTAAGTAAATGTGAATATGAGTGGAATAAATGTTTTTATACGAACTTGTGTGGTTTATTTTCTGAGGAGTGTGTACACACAGGACAGCAAACCCCTGTTTCTGGAGAGAAAACTGCTCTGAGAAGGTCGAGCGTATGAAGTTTACATTGACGTCAATTTGATCCCTGATTAATTGGTTTATTTATTTATTTTAACTGACCATCACTTCACCATAATTATTTACTGGTCCTCAAGATATTGTCTTTTTTTTTTTTTATATATTTGTAAAAACAGTAGGTTCTCCAGGCTGATGCTTGGACCCCAATTAAGTGAAACATACTACTGGTATGTGTTTGTTTATTTATGTAATTAAGATTTTTTTTTTTTTTTTACACCCAAGTTCCTATAGTGTGAAACAACTAAAAATTCAACTCGTCCTGGATGGGACGCTAGTCCATCGCAGGGTACCTTCCCAGTATATTATTATTTTTTACTGGTACTCATTGACACTGCTGGGTGGAGCCTTGATCACAGCACATAACTGTCATGCCAGTGTTTCAACAAACTTGAGCAACATAACATTTATTTCCATCCAGTGTCGGGTGCATTCCTCACCGACGTCTTGACCTGATGAAGGGAAAAACTGAACCACTCCATAAAGTCTTCTCCAGCACATCCCAGAAAAATTCAATAGGGTTAAGGTCAGGACTGTGGGGTGCCGATACATATGTGAAAATGATTCCACATGCTCCCTGAACCACTCGTTCGTTATTTGAGTCCTCACTTTATATTCGTGCAAGCAGGGAAGAAAAACAGTCCACTAATGTGATCACCTGCTCATTCAGTACATTCAGCTCATCAGTTGACTTCATTTTATTGCCACATTAATGATGCTGAGCCTCGACCGGACCAACTGGAGCAACAGTGCCGTGGAGATTACATGCTGTGATCCAGGTTAAATGCTCTCCATGAAGATATTAGAGGGGTTTTAGCACGGTCGAGGGCTAACGGTGAGTCGAACCTGTGACCTTTTGATCATGAGCCCAGCACCCTAAATTGCTAAAATTTAAAAGTGTTTTTGATTCAAAGATTCTTGATCGTAAGCAAACGAATTAAAATTGCATGATGGAATGTAAATGGCTGCGTGCGTGTGTGTGTGTGTGTGTTGGCCCTGTGATGGCCTGGCGAGCTGTTCAGGGTGTACCCCACCTTCACTCAGTGTCGACTGGGCTAAGACTGTGCTGCCCTGTACTTCATTGATACAAAGCAGGAAGGAAGTGGGCGGGGACTAGGGTTGTCGTCAGCGCGATGCCCCGCCCACCGCTCATATGGTGCTGATGATGCTGATGACGAGGGTTCTGATGAATCCGACAGCAAAGCAAGCAGATCGGAGATGATGGCAGTGCCACTTCAGCTCTCTCTGATCTACATGTAGTGTTTTATTAATAATAATAATAATAAGATGGAGAGCATCTCCTCCTCCAATCCCGAGCATCTGCTGCTTTTAGTGAGGAAGCTGAAGGAAGTGTTCGACATGTGTGATGAAGATGAAGACGGATTTATTCGAGTTGAACACTTCTTGCATCTCGGAAAGCAGTTCGGACAAACGGATGAGGAGGTAAAACTACCCCTAACCCCCCCAACCACCCCACCCCCACCCCCAGATTAGTTTTGTGTGACGTCACACCTATTTATAATATTTATTCTCATCATTACAGATGTGTGTAATCTGCTGTCTCTCAATCGAGCTCTGTCTGTCAGATTTCAGTACTGTGTGTGTGTGTGTGTGTGTGTGTGTGTGTGTGTGAGTGTGTCAGTCAAACAGGTTGGCTCTACTCATTTTTGACATGCATTTTATTCAGCCAGAGCAATGGATCAGACATGATGCTGCATGTGTGACACTGAGTTTTCTTGCCCTGTATGTATGTATGTATGTATGTATGTATGTATGTATGTGAATGACTAAATGACTGATTGATGTCATCCTGTTGTTTTTGCACTTGTTATGGCAGACAGCTTTCTGTTATGCTGATTATCTGCATGAGTCTGAACAGTGATTAATGACATGGCGATGATTAATGGATGATTAACTGTGTGTACGTGAATGCAGAGCAGAATACTAGCTAGAAGTTTAATTTCGAAACTATTATTATTATTATTATTATTATTATTATTATCATTATATAATGTGTTATATGGTTGCATGAGGAAATAAATATATAACCATACCCTTTCAAAAGGATTTACATATATAGCACCCTTTTTCTTGAATATTGTTCAAATTAATCTGAACATTCTCTCGGTAGACGAGCCAAGGCATTTAATACTGATTATAAATTGTATTGTGATTATAATAACACAGAATAACCATGACTCGAGTGCCCTATCTGAGCAGAGTTTGAAATATTTGCTCCCAACATAAGATTTTTCCCTCCAATTAGTACAATATTGTCATATAAATGAATTAATTACACGCTTCCTGGATTCAAACAGTGCAGCTTTATTACATCCTCGGTGAAGAGAATCTTCAGAGATGCCCGCAACATGAAAACATGGTTTGTTTTCTTTGTGTGCAGTGATTGGTTTATGAGCATGGCTGGTTATGTAGGTTAGCTCAATTAAAGTCCAAGCGCTAAACTGACTGTGAAGTAGCTTCTACTTTAGCTCTTTAAATAATAATAATAATAATAATATTTTATTAATTTCATGCAGTTAGACAGATAGGCTGGAGTATTCTAGAACAATGCATGATCACACACACACACGCACACAAATAAAAGATCAGTTGGGAAAAACATGATAAAACCAGAGGGGTGATTATAGAGTACAAGGAACGTTTGTCACGCAGCATGTAGCAAATATAGGTCCGATAAGGGTTCTGGTTTTAATGACCCATGTGATCATCTTACGATATGTTCTATAGTATGCGAAAGTGAACAAATTAGACTTTGGAAAAAAAGATTCATCTTGAGATTGCTGGACCTAAGGTCAAAGGTCTTATTAAAATGTCCATATATGGTTTTATATTAGTGTCCCATAGTAATAGCCTGTCCATTGGCACTTGTTTCAATGTTATAAATACTAATAATCTTGACTTTAACCTTTGAATCAGACGTTCCAAAATCAAATCATTTCTGGGACTCTGCTAGGGCAGTGTTTGGTGAAAATCCACCGATTTGATCAGGATTTTATTTACAAACAAACAAATAAACAAATGCTAGCGATTACAATACCTCCACCAAAACTAAAGTAAATAAATTAGCTATCTATAGAATAAAAAATGATGAAGTACTGTACTCGCCATACGTGTGTAACAGTGCAGCTGCACCATCTTGTGAAGCTGACGGTCCTATAAAGACGTACTGTGAATAAAATACTGCTTTTTTGGCTTGTAAAGCATTTAATTAGTTTCCTTTACCCACTTAGTGACATGATGAATGGCAACTCCTGCAGGCTGTCAGAGTCCTCCTTGCTGTATAGAACAGAAAGACTGGAGAATTTGTCCTGGGAAGATGTACAAGACATTGACATATGTTCACATCAGTAAGCAAAGATGAAATAAGATGTAAGAAAGGTGTTCAGACACAAGGAAACACGTTATCACTTTTGATAGTTAGCTATGTCTGAAATTTGGCTCAGTAACTTTGTTACCCATGTAATTAATATAGATGTTTATGGACATTTACATAGTAACTTCTACTTCTTCCACTGAATTTTTTTAAAATTTTATTATTATTATTATTATTTTTTTCCATTTACTTGTCATTTCATTGCTCTGAGCTTTGCCTTTTATGGAACTTTGTGGGTATTAGCAAATGCGAATCAGCAGTGTTTTGCATACACCTTGTAATTTAGGATTGATTTTGGTTCGGTCCAACATTTTCACGTACCTTTTCTGGAACATTGATAAACGAAACAAACTGCTATCCCATCACTGTCAGCTGATTACAAAAAAAATATATATATATTTTTTAACTTTTTTTAAATAACTTTGTTATGCAGGGTATCACGAACACACTCATGCACACTTAGGAGCAAATGAATCTAAAAATGTAGTAAGAAACTGGAAAAGAAGACCTGCAGAGTGCCAGCAGGACTAAATAAAACCAGCTGAAATGTAATTATCATGCAGCTGAGCCAAGAAAGTTAGCTTCAGTTTCCAAATGCACAGAAAGTGACAAGAGGTATTCCTGTTTTTCTATAGCGATGTTGAATTTTCACTTCTAAAGTGATTAAAAGAAGCTGTGGATTCATTTTCCATTACTGCGTGGTGTTGCTGAACACTCAGTTCTGATTGGTCAATTGCAGTATAATACGGCCTGTTATTTTTTTAGACCAAACTCTTATGTATAACAGTTCATTGCTCTGGGATACGTCATTAGTGGTAGAAATTAAATAATTTCAAATCAATATTTCTTGTCAAATTATTGATTTCATCATTAATTAGTACTGTGAGCCATTCATTAATAAATTCATCCATTCCTATTAGGGTTGTGGGGAGCCTATCTCAGCCGAAACTGGGCGAAGACGAGGTACACCCTGAACGGCTTGACAGTACATCACAGGGCCGATACACATGCAACCAATCACTCTCACACCTAGGGGCAATATGGAACAGCCAGTTAGCCTGATGTGCATGTCTTTGGACTGTAGGCAGAAAGCTGGAATATCTGGAGGAAACCCACGCAAGCACGGTGGGGAACATGCAAACTCCACACAGAAATGCCCTTGCTGAGCACGGGATTTGAACCCACGCCCTTCATGCTGCGAGGCCGACATGCCAACCAGTATGTCAATGTACTGCACTGCGAGCCACTCATTATTTCAAAATGTACAGCACGTCTTCTGGGTGATTCAAAAACCCATTTGCTTCACCTCAGGGTCCCTGATCACCCTGTTTTTGCAATAATAACTGGCTTGCTGTGGAGTGAAAGTTACTCACAGCATCTGTGACACTATATTAATATTATTATATCACTATACTATTATTGCTAGTACTTTTGTAGGACTACACTATATTACTGATGTCATCGTTTCTATAGTAACAGCACATTCACAGAGACTTGTATGAAGGACAGAGATGTAATGTAAGTCTAATAATAGATGGGGTTTATTTTATTTATTTATTTATTTTTTGTATGTTATGTAAATGAACAAACATAATTACAGAGATTAATATGAAAGGAGTGTTTCTAAATGTTACCAGGAGACTCCAGCATCTGCATTTGGCGCATTATCCATAACACGACATGGTGCATTTTAAAACATATAAAACGCATAATTGTTGAAAATTCACAGAATCTGACACTCTGTTTTCAAAGTATTAACTCCCTCATCATTATGGACTCCATTCTTTCCACAGCATGCCTTGTTGTGCTTTATTCCTTTTGTAACTTATATATTATTTACTTTGTGCTCCGTTGTTTATTCCTTCACTTTGAACTCATCATTCTTTTCCAGATAAAGAAGTTTGCGGAGTGTCTCGACCCGAACGCTAACGGCAAGATCAGTTTTAAAGATTTCTGCCATGGAGTGTTCGCCATTAAAGGTATAAATAACACATTCGTTTCACATTCATACATAGAGTACTGCTGTTTCATGTAATATTGTTTCCATGGTATAGAGCACAGGCATCAAACTCAAGACCTGTGGGTCAAATCAGCCCCGCCAACTCATTTTATGTGGCCTGCAGCAGCTTTCAAAGATCATGATTATCATACATTCTATGCATCAGTCATTACCATGAAGCATAATTCATCATCTATCCACTTGGTGGCAGCAACCTATTTCAAGTAAACAGCTAGTTCTTTATGACTTAGGAAAAATTGCATGTTAGCTTGTCGCTGTTAAGCATTGTCCAAAAAGGAAAGTAAATAAAGGAAAAGGGGACAAATGCACAAAAATATATAAATATAGTGCCATGCAGATTTCATGGATGCACTTTTTGAATGGCTGTTCAGTGATTATTTGGCCATCAGTGACCTTCAAATTTAGTGACGTGGTGCTCGAAAATAAAGTGAAAATAAGTTTAACACCCTGGTATAGAGTTTCAGACAGTTGAGTGTTACTTATGTGTCCATGGTCAGGAACTTAAAGCCCACTTTTGCTACAATTTTTAAAAGTTATTCTTGTCGATAATATTAATAATAATGATGTTAATTTAAAATGTATTTATTCATAATTTATTTATAGATTTTTTTTTTTCACAAATCAGTCCTTGTGATTATTGGTTGCGTTATATTTTAGAAAGGAGTAATTTCATTTCAAGGTCAACGCAAGGTCAAATGTCTAAAATAGTTTTTCTTCAATAGCTTCGAAATGTAAAAAAATTCAGAAGTACTCTGTTACAAAATATCTATAATTTTTTGGCACATTTTATCTATTATCTATATAAGCTGTATGTATCTAGTATAGAATCGAACATATCAACATGTACACACACAAAAACCTTCCTATTTTGGTAGTTAATTTCGCGGAGTTAATGTACGTATGTATTTTCGCGTATATATGTGTAAATTAGAAATCTGCCTTAGACATTGCCTTAGACTCCACATGTATTGGCTTTGCCAAGCTGCCGAAACATGTCAGCCTTTTTCCCCCTTCGGCAACTCTCAGGCTTTCCTGATAGTTTCCACCAAAAAGTCTCATTGGTATACAGAGCACCACTGAAGGACGTAGATTGCCAGGTGTTATAAACACAAACCATAAAATCTATACAGAGGATTTTTTTAGCTACGTGTAGTATGTTATTCTTTATTTCCTGCTGCCCTACGGATTTTAATGCTGGTACTCAGGGATCTCCATGATAGTGAGCTTGGCTGTTGCAAGTTCATCTAATACTATTTCAACGTGTATCGTAAGTTGCCCTTATTTAACATGTAGTGCAATACAAGAAACTGCTGGGTAGCCTTCAGGTGGCAAAAGATTTCTGTGAGATAGATAGAAGTGAAGGTGAAACCCAGTGAAGCAGGAACTGATGCAAGTTGCTATATATAAATGCATATATATATATAAAAATAAAAACATTTTCTATGGACACGTCAGTCATTACCTACCACCGATATGGCTGAGCAACACACTAGTAAAACTGGCCTAGAGTGTGTTTTTGGTTGTGTATTTTTGGAACTTGTCTCCTTTTACCATTAGCTGCTGATGAAGCCTGAGGACACACACACGCTTGCGCTCGTATGCACGCACGTACACTTACTCATTACTATGTATAGTTTACATAAACTCAAAGCCTCCAGGTTCTTACTAATTCATGCTGATACACTTAGGAATGCTGCTGTACCTCTATAAATGGATCTGCGTAGTGTTACACTCCTGACCAGAAACGTAATTCTGTCCTTCAGCACAGTGAATTCATGGAATCTTGCTATGTTCCTCTCACATTATACTCCTCGATGTTTATAACAACATCATTCTAGGTCTGAGTCTGAAAAGTGGGCCATGTGCTGAGAAAGGGCTTCGGGAGGGGCTTGAGGAGAAGATCAGGGTGGGAACAGGGGATGGATACGTTTGAGGGTTGAGATGTTAAGGGTTGAGATGAAGTTAGGCGGCCAACCACTTCTTTTTAGAGGCGTTAGCATTGTAAAACTTCACGATGCAGACATGTATCAGATGGTTGACTCTGCACCAGCACACGCCTTGCACTTTTCAGGATGAGTTTAACTGCTCTCTCTCACTCACTCATTCGCCTAACCGCTTAATCCTACTTGGGTCGCGTTGAGCCTGGAGCCTATACCAGCTGACAGAGGGCAAAGAATAGCTTGCCAGTCCATTTCAGGGCAACACACAGTCGCACTCACAACTCGGGGAAAATTGGAATGTTCAATATGTTTTTGAACTGTGGGAGGAAACCAGTGTACCCACACAAGCATGGGGCAAACTTCACACAGAAAAGCACAACCCTGGGACTTGAAACCAGGACCTTCTTGCTGTGGGGTGGACATGTGGGGTGGACATTCTTACCACTTTGCCACTGTGCCGCCCTTGATTTTAACCAGTAGATGTCATTTTAAGCCATTTTTAATCCATAAAAAGCAATATTGAAGTGTTCCATCACAGTACAGTCCTTTGGTTTGTCTGTGATTCAGGTTGTGATGAGATCCTGAAGAATGTTCTCGATTCAAGTGCCATGGACACACACATATATCAGATAAACAACAACTTCTATTACCAGGTAAGATTCTTCTATTACCTGTTTTTTCTTCTCTTAATTTAATTAAATGAAATAAATTAGCCAGTTAGCTGTAAATGTTGTGTTAGCAGGATAGCATGGGTGACATGATGGTGTCCTGGGTTTGAGTCTTGGGCTCCATGAGCGTGTTTCTGTGAGGGGTTTGCATGTTCTTCCTGTGCTTGTATGGGTTTCCTCTGGGTACTCCGGTTTCCTTCCACAGTCCAAAGACCTGCACATTAGGCTAATTGAATGTTACAAATTGCCCCTAAGTGTGAGTGTGAATGGTGTTGGCCCTCTGATGGTCTCGTGAGCTGTTCAGGGTGTACCTCGCCTTTGCCCCGTGTCGGTTGAGATAGGCACCAGCCTCTCCGCGACCCTAATAGGATCAAGTAGTTTCAGCAAATGCATGAATGAATGGATTGGCATGGAAGTGGTTTTAAATGGTTAATTCCTCCGGGGTGGATTGTTGTGGTGGTGGTTTAATCCCATGAAAGTGGGAGTGAACTGATGGAGGCTCAGTTTGTACTTCAAATCATCCACAAAGTGAGAACTGTATATCGAGCCCTAAAGTCCTCAGGTGTGCACTGGCTGATCCATCTTTAAAAGATATGATTGAATACAGAAAAACACAACACACACACACACACACACACACACACACACACACACACACACACACACACTAGTGTACTTGTGTATGTTATCACTAGGTGTCAGTCTTCACATAAATAGTTGAATAAAAGTCACTTGTGTGTTGTTTTTTTAATTAAACACTGCCATCTAGTGGTGCCAGGCTGCAATTGGCATGAGAGGTTCAGGGTAAAATAATAATAATAATCAATTACTAATTAATAAATTACCACTGTGTTTCCCAAAGATAGAATTGTTAATTTTTGCAAGGCAAAGAAAGGAGAATTATCTTGAAACATTCAGGAAACACATTTACAAACACATACTGCCTTCATAAAAATGTTTAGCAAAAAAAGACCACTGTAGGGCCATTGCTGGGACAAAAAACAAACAAAAAACAAACAAACAAAAAACCCCCCAGTTCCAAACACGACTACCCAGCTAAGAGCTTCCTGTGGTCATCAAATGCCAATGATAAATGGGTGGGGGATGGAAAAAGATTAGCTCTAGCACATACAAAGTGGACTGATTACAGATATGTCTTATAAAGTGGTCAGTATGATGTTTACAAGCAGGCAAGGCATTGTGGCACCCTAGGCGAAATCCTATATTGGCACCCCCCTCCCACAATTCTTGCCCAAGACAAATACATAATATATTGTTACTTAAAGAATGAATATAAAATAAGATAAGATAAAATACAAAAACTAATTACAAATTCAATATTATGATGAACACTATCATTATCTAGAGACTAGATCGAAGTTTTTATTATCACTCATGACGGCATAAGCACATAAGACTTTGCATGGAATAAACTCTAGATCTGATGTGTTGGTTGTACAAAAAAACCTGTTGATTTTATATCTAAATACCGCATCTAGATCTATTTGATATCATGTAGGCTATGCAGCAAGCCTATTTTCAGATTTTCTTCTCTTTAGTCCTGTCACTGAACACTATGTAAGAATGTAATCGATTTGCTTAGTGTGAGTAGCATTTACCATTTTCCATGGCATTTAGGCATACCTATAAACTCAACAGAGTTGGGACAAAGACATGTTTACATTATTACATCAACATGTTTCCTTGTCTGTTTTGAATAATTTGGGAGCAAATTATACTAATAGTTGATGTTTTGCAATTGCTATTCTTTCTTGATAAAAGACTTCAGCTGCTAAACAGTCAGTGATCGCTATTGTCCGATTCTCTTCTTCGTGATATTCCTACATGACTGGCAGCAAGCCAGACAAGCACACTATGAAGCAATACTGTTGTAGCTCATGCAGAATTAGGTCCTCCTGTAATAAGCATGGACTTCTTGGGAAAGGATGTTTCTTAATGGCAACATGTGTCCGTCTAATTTCCCAAATATATGCCTCCACATTGGTGGTACTTTGTCCACACAAAACTCACCCATGCCGTGGGCAATGATGCATCCCTGTACCATCACAGCTGCTGGCTTTTGCACCTTTCACTGATAGCAATCTGCATCTTTAGAAATCAAAGTCTACTTTTCCCCAAAAAACAAGCTTATCTGACCACATCACAAAGCTTTACTCTCTTTCGGTCCATCAGAGATGAGTTTGGGCCCAGAGAACTCAGTGGCATTTCTGCACGGAATTGATGTATGACTTCCACCTTGTGTAATATGGTTTTAGGTTGCATCAGCAGTGTGTGTTAGTTAAAAATGTTTTTCTAAAAGCCCAAGTGACTATATTTGTCACTGCAGCATGACCGTTTCTCAGGCAGTGCCGCCTGAGGGCTCAAAGGTTACTCACATCTAGGAAATGTTTTTGACCATGCACTGTATACATGAGATGGGCCTTCTTTGTACTTTCTTTCTATTTTTTTTTGTTAGATAAATAAAGGTTCACGTGTATTAACAAATCACATATTTTATTTTTGATTGCATTTTGGAAAATATCCCAACTTTATTTGGAAATAGGATTAGCAGGTTGGGCATGCTTATGCATCCCAAATGGCTTCAGACTTGATGTCCAGATGCACATGTTCTATATACCCTACTTAGTGCTCTTTCTGCACACTAGAGAGGCTACAAAGAAAAATAATAAATGCTCATATGATATAAAATTAAGTATTACTTTAGAGACGATAAACTACATCATTGTTCTTTGTTCTGGAGTTTGTTGGAAAGGATTATATATCGTATATTATATATCTATATGGAAAGGATTTTATACTTAAAAACTGATATTTCCTCCTTAGGTTTGCACAATCTAATTCTTATCTTTGGGGCCAGTTTAAAGGGAACTACTTGTGTTTAATTTAAGTGGTCCAGTGATGATATGGAAATCCACCTTTAAATGCATCTCCTCAGGCAAAATCTGGCAACCTTGCAGGCGTGAACTGCATAGAAGCAATTCACATCTAAATGTGCAGCAGAGAAAGTCGATTAAAGCAGCTGTGTAATGCATTCTTGAAGGCACATAACTGTCCTTGCATCAATATCGGCCTCAAGTAGCCAACTGATAGTGGTAATTTATTAGGCCATAGTGGTGTACAGTAAACAGTAGGAAGAAAAAAAGTGCTGTTTACAAAATGTTAAATGATTTTAAATGTGAAACAAATTCTGAGCTTTTAGAATTTATAGTGATGTTCATCCGATGATTCGATCTTTAGTGTGTGTAAATCCGAGAAGATACAGATGAATGGATTCTGACCTTCACCGACATTGACAGTACAAAGGCAGCACGCTGCAGGGTTCTCTCTCTCTCTCTCTCTCTCTCTCTCTCTCTCTCTCTGTGTGTGTGTGTGTGTGTGTGTGCCTCTTTATGGTGAGATTAAAGCCTTGAGGTCAACTCATCCATCCACACATGATTACTTATAGTTAGTACATGACAGTAGCACTAACACTGCACTTCATGTGTTCATACGTGTCAAGGCCATGTCTCGCATGTGTTATGTGTGGCTTTGGGGTGTGAGGATATTTTTGATGTGTGAACAGGAAGTGGTATTGATGAGCCACACCTGCAGTACAAAAACGAAAAAAAAAAAACGGAAAAAAAAAACACACCACTGTGTATATTCCCGTCATCACGCCCAGCTTTCTATCTCTCTGTCTCCCTATCTGTCTGCCTTCCTATCTGTCTGTTTGTCTCTCTGTCTATATTTCTGTCTGGTATGCTGTCTATCTATCTATCTATCTATCTATCTATCTATCTATCTGTCTGTCTGTCTCACTATCTGCTTGTCTGTCTATCTGTCTGCCTTCCTATCTGTCTGTTTGTCTCTCTTTGTGTCTATCTGTCTGTCACACTATCTGTCTGTCACTCTATCTATCTATCTATCTATCTATCTATCTATCTATCTATCTATCTATCTATCTATCTATCTATATATCTATCTATCTGTTTGTCTGTCTGTCTGTCTGTCTGCCTGCCTGCCTGGTCCCAAAGTAATTCTACAAGTCTAGGGATCTTGACTGATGTATCCATCCGTCTACCAACATTCCTCTTTCTGCTTCATCATTCTTTCTGTGTCTATTCTTTTTCGTTCTTCCCCTTCTCTTTCCTTACAGTCGGCATCAATGTTCTAATAACCTTCCATGTACAGTAAGTGTGTGTGTGTGTGTGTGTGTGTGTGTGTGTGTGTGTGTGTGTGTGTGTGTGCACTTCTGGGAATTATGGGAAATTAAAAACTGGGGCAGAACTGATATAGTGTGGGAAGGAAAATGAAAAATGGCTGTTCTCTCTCTTCCTGCTGTTCCAACTGATAACAACCGTAAAGTGCCTTCCTGTGCTTTCCTGGGTGTAAGACTTACCCTGCAGTGTGTAGGAAACACCACCTGAACTGTTCAGTGTTTTTATTGACCGGACAGGTGGGTTTTAAATCGGAGATAAATTCCAGATCAACAATAATCCCAGAAACTGTGTGGAGAACAGGACCCATGTGTACTAGGAGTGCGTTTTTATTGCCCAATCTGTTTTATCTGTTGAATTGCTTGCTTATTTATTTATATTTATTATCAGGGTTTTTTTTTTCATGTTTTACCACTTTGATTTGTATTGTATTATTATGCTTGTGCATGAGGTATCGATCTATATAGAGTTATATAATTTTTTATATAGTTGCAGCACGATATATAATGTATCCGAGGTGTATAATGTATCAGAAAAGGGTTTTTTGGACGTATAGCCGGAAAAATCCAATTCTGACCCTCAGCTCAGCCTGTAAATGACTATTTCAGACTTCTCAGAGTGACTCACCTCACACCATCTCAGGAACAGCATGTTTTAAGATACCGACTCAGTAATAATATCTTTTTTTCCCTCAGCAGCTTTAGTTGGTATATATATCTATTTATGGTTTTAATTATAACGAGATTAATACTGGTTTTAGTTGTTGTGGTAAATAAATATACTGCGTTTTTTGTAGACAAGACTGCATGAGCTAGGCTCTATCAGTTTAACCATAGCATGGCAGCCCAGTAATATAAAGAACGCAGACCTATTAACTACCAATGGTTATTGGTTTAGGTGGATGCAAGGCAAAATATCAGCTGGCACGTGGTCCAGAGTTACTTTTGCCTGATGAAGAGGTGGTGGGGAAGGTGTACGCAGAGTTCTCAGAGAGTATGGCGCAGTGCTAGTACTTAAGATAGCACAGTAGCTGAATTTATACTGCGATATTGGACGCCTTTCATTAACATACAGGCCAATTTTAGGGGTCTCACGACAACGTCCAGTTGTTACATTGATCCAAATTAGTGAATTAGTAAAGGAGCTCCTTTCTTTCTTTATACTTTCTTTCTTTATTTCTTTTTTTAAGGGGCTGACACCTCACTCACTCATTTGCCGACTCCTACTAGGGTCCCAGGGAGGCTGGCGCCTATCTCAGCCAACACTGTGCAGAGCCGGGGTACACAGGGCAACATACACAACCATTCACACTCCCATCCACATCTAGGGGCAATCTCAAACAGCCAATTAGCTTAATCTGCATGTCTTAGGACTGTGGGAGGAAACCCGAGTATCCGGAGAAAACCCACACAAGCATGAGGAGAACATGTAAACTCCACACAGAACCCGGGACTCGAACCCAGGACCTTCATGCTGCAAGGCGGAAGTGGTAGCCACTATGCCATAGAGCCACCCTACACTAAAACCTGACTGGTATTATTTAATTTTAAAATCTTAAAACCTTTTACTTCTATGGTTCAGCAATGCACCCGAGCAGTGTCCCTGTATATCATCAGAACAGCACCCAACCGCTAACTATTCTTTAACACGAATACCAGCAAATTAGCAGCACACAGTAATCTCTAAGCACCTCGTATATAATTCTACATCAATATGCTTCACAATGCAGTGTATGGCACAATAATGGACTATAACCAATCAACACTGCTATTTATACCTGTGTCTCTCACAATGAAGTTAACGCTATAGAGATGTGTGAGGCAGAGTGTGAATATATCACACCATATCTCTGTGTAAGCTTTACCAGAGAACCGTGTGTGTAAGTGTGTGCACTGAAACACTCACACGCTCCAGTTGATGTCAGGGGATGGCCCAGCTGAATAGTTGCCTAGCAACAGAGAGAGAGAGAGAGAGAGAGAGAGAGAGAGAGAGAGAGAGAGGAAGGAAGGAGTGGCCAAAACTCAACAACTGTTGGCAGACCGTTGGCGTCTGTGTGTGTGTGAGTGTGTGTGTGTGTGTTTGAATGTGCCTGGTAACGTCATGTGAGCTTAGGACCAGCGGGTATATGCATGTGTTTTCTTATATGTGTGGATGTGTAATCTGTCAGAGTCTCTGAGCCTGTCTGTATAGGAGGTGGGCTCCAGGGTGTGTGTGTGTGTGTGTGTGTGTTGCGGATTTTGATCTTTTGGTCTCACCTGTTGGAGCAAGAGGAAGACGAGCACTGGATGTCCACAGACGATGGAGGGATGAAAGAGGGAGGGGGGGACCACTCCATCCTGACACCCAGGGTAAGAGCGCTAGAGAGAGTGGAAGAGATAACGGGTGCGGCATACAAGCAGGCTCTGTTGTTTTAGACCTGTGTGTGTGTGTGTGTGTGTGTGTGTGTGTGTGTAGAGCAGTCCCTTTCATCTAATTTATTCAAAGCTATTTGTCCTAAATCTAAATATAAAAATGGTATTTGTCTTTAGCCAACACTTGCATGAATTATCTTGGGTGAAAACCACTCCCACACAGCAGAATCAGGTTAAGAGTGCACGTGCGTTTTTTTATTCATGCTCGTGTCGCATGGCACGGCAGACAATCAGTAACTTTTCCGCTCACTCGCCGCTGATTCTGCTCAGCTTACCGCCATGCACGTACATCCTGAGCTCACTGATCAAACAGTGAGAGCGTGATAAAATACCCAGCTATATATACGTGAGACAGTATGGGTCGTTATACCTCCAACTCGTACAAAACCACACCCCACCTTCTACATACCGTCATCGTTCAATGCAGGCTGGGGATGTGTTGAGATCTTCTGCATTACAAGTTAGATAACACCAACCGCAATACCTTCAGCCTACAGCCTGTGAACATAAAATACTGTCAAGCCTGAGCCTATGTTCCACATGCTGGCATCCTTAATGTAGTTGAGCCATATCAGTGCCACATGGCAGGAAGAGCGGGTGAAAAATTATCGTCCACCATGAGGAAAGAACACATCCAAAGCAGGAGGAAGTGTTTTCCAGTTGAGAGTGAAGTCTTTGTCACTACAACACCCACTGCTTAGCTTCACTGCGTGCTACATTTCCCGGCGTGTTGCTTCTCATAGTCTTTCCCAACCCATGGTGTGACCGCAAATGGCACTTGCCACCAAACTGTGCCAGCTAAGAGGGAACAGTATACAGCTGTTGTGTTTGCTGAAACGATAAAGTCCTGTACTGCATACCACAATCTATTTATTAACCTTGTTTGCTCGGTCTGTACAGTGAAATCTCATTCCAGATTTCTCTGTACAGACCCAGCAAACAAGGTTAATAAGGATTTATTCACATGTCAGGCGTCTTCATCCATGCCTGTGAGGGTTTTGGTAGCTTTTGGCTCTTCATGGAAACGCTGAATACGTTCCTGGAAGCTGCCTAAGATCATAGTGCACAGTGCAGCTAGCTAACGGCTAACTTGTTGGTCAAATACTCCCAGGTCCATATGTGATTTTTTTGGTCTGTATACTATCATTGTCGTATAATAATAAAGATTACAATCCACTTCCGGCTCCGTCTTCATACACAAACTTACAAATGATATGTTCTTCCCTAGATTGCTTCAAGTCCCAGTAATTTGGGAGACAAATTTACAACGGAATGGTGACGTTAGACATATATTGTTAAGTTCAAGGACTAGCATGCTAGGTAACAGGCTAATCACTTAAGGTAAGCATTTCACTGAAGTCAGCTCTGAGCTGAAGCGTCAGGACTCGGGGGTGATTAAGATGTATGACCTTAAGCTCTATGTCGCGGATATTATGGCTAACATCACATTTCATTACATTTGCAAAGTAACTCCAGTTCTCCGTGTTAAACCTGGTGTATGCTTCAGTGCTGTGCATTGTGGGTAATACCCACATGTAGTCACACGCTAAGAGGAACATCGTCTGGATACTGGAACATAAAATAGCTGCAATCAATAGCCGACCTTCTAGAAAGTTCTCTTAAAATCCCAGCCGGTTCGGCGCTATGAATGAATGAGTGAGTGGGAGGTAACTGTGTGGTAATCTGTAACAGGGGAACGAGGTCAACCTATTGGCATGCTAATTAGCTTGTGTGTGTATGTGAGTCTTTATGTGTGTGTTTGGGTGTGAGCTCTAGTCTTCGTTCTTGAACTGCTCTTGGTGACCCCGTTGTTTGACCGTCTTGTTGCGTCACATTAGTTGGAGTCAAAGTTTGTAGATTTGTTTTGCCAAGAAAGTTCGGTCAGTTCCCATGACGCTTTCAAATCTTATTGTCTAAATTAGCAGTTTCTTTATCTCTTGATTCTCTTTTTACTTTTTCCATTTTAAGTACTCGGTAAAACACTCCCAGTTTGGTCATTTGCCAGCTGGTCTCCATTAGCTAGGATTACTGTGGCTGAGCACTCTCACTGCTTCTTTATAATCCTGCTTCATCACTGCATGCAGGAAAACTTTAACTATCCTCACCAGTGAGCTACAGTACTGGATTGGCCGCCTCCTATTCACTAACATCTATGGCGATGTGCATTACGCGCATACAGTTAAGCTGTAATGCGCTGTTTCCTTCCAGGCAAGGTAATGATAGCCACTTTTGCACACATTCAGTGTGATGACCAATCCAGTAATGTAGATCAGTGATCCTCACAGATGCCCCGATTGACTTGTGTCACTCTGATTGACAGGTGGAAGAAGAACGATGTCCCTCTCGCCTGGAACGCTGGGGTATTTTTGGACTCCTTGCGATTGGAACTTGTGATCAGTTTTCTAAATCATCTCATAAAAGCAAATGAAAACAGACTGAAAGTGTGTGATTGTAATGATTGTGTTAAGATCAGGTTTAGGCATTTGTCGTCGTCACCTCCCCCATTCACTTTCCTTTTCACACCTGACAGCAACGAGCTAGCTTGCAAGTTTTCCTGATCATGAATGACTAACTGTTTACATGAAATAGGTGGCTGCCATCTAGTGGATGGATGATGAATTATGTTTCATTGTAATGGTAATGGTCGATGCAAAGAATATACGATAATCATATTCTTTGAAACTTCCTGGGGGCCTCATAAAACGAGTTTGCCTGCCGGCCTTGAGTTTGTCACCTGTGTGCTACATGATAACTTACAGGAATATATAACATAGTAAAAATATAAAAACATGTCAGCTGAAGATGAATAGGAAGGAAGGACGCCACTTGAATTGGAACAACCTTTAAATGGGAATGGATACATCAGTATCTGGTTGTCCACCTTCGTGCCAGACCTCGCAAGCTGAGACCCTTACCGTTTTACCGCCACTTCTGGGGATTGATCGCGCCTACTCAGGGTTACTTCGAAGCATCAGAAATCAGAAATGTAGATCGATCAGGGATGCAGATGAATCTGAAGTGTGTGTTTAAGTTTCTCTTGTAGAGAGAGAGAGAGATGGAGAAAGCGCATGTGTGTGTGTGTGAGTGTGTTTGCGTGTGTTTGTGTGTGTAAAGGTCAGGGAACAATAGCATGTGTTCCACTGAAATTCCTCCTCATCACCCCTGCTGGGATTTTAGGGTCTATCTGACAGTGATGGCTATTAGTTTCCCTTGAGGAGGGTCAAAACATCGCGTTGCACCCCTGGATTACATGCTGCTTCCTGATTATGGAAAAATGAAACAGTGAGAAGGGGGAAAAATAGAGAAAGCATAAACAAAAATCCTAAATTACATTTTACTTTTAGACACAAACTGCCGAATGTTTATTCTAATCAGCCTTTAAATTCAATAAAGCACTCTCAGACAGAAAATAACCTACAGCGGCGGGTTTGATGCATCTCTGTTAGAACGCACATTATTTTATTATGCAAATAACATATTTTTTTTTCGTTGCAATATTTATCCATTTATAGTCTGCAAACATCTGCAAAGCATGTTTTCCCGCTAACGTCCCCTCTATTCCCCCCCTCTTTCTCTGGGAGACATTTTCTGTGCTATTTCACAATTTCCTCACTCATTTGCCGAAACGTTTAATCCTGTTAGGGTCACGGGGAGGCTGGACCCTATCTCAGGCCGGGTACACCCTGAACAGCTCGCCAGTCTAAGACAGAGTAATTCACATTCACATTCATTACGTTCACATTTACGGACAATTTCAAACAACCACAGCCTAACGAGCAAGTCTTGAGACTGTGGGAGGAAACCGGAGTACCCGGAGGAAACCCATGCAAGCACGGAGAGAACATGCAAACTCCACACAGGAATCGAACCCAGGACCTTGTTGCTGTGAGGCGGACATGCTAATCACTACGCCACTGTACCATTCCTGGGTACATGGTTAAATATAACTAGGAATGGTTAAAAATGCAATATGTCATTATTAATACATTTAAAATAGTACAAAATTGTGGCGACAATTTACTTACTTGCATTATGCCACCTGGATTATTTTCCTATCACTGCACACCCCATCATGTTTTATTCCATACTCAACCGACATCTACACACATATCAGCATCAGTGCTATAAGTGTGTGTGTGTGTGTGTGTGTGTATTATATATAAATATATAAAATATTATTTTTGTTATAATAACAATATATTTTTGCATATTCCAGTCTCAGTGCAGCTGCTGAGAGCGCACGGTCCCTGGGTTGTCTTATTAGACTATGCACGTTGTCATCTCTATTATATTCACTCAGTGCAATAATGCGGCAGCAGCAGAACCTGTAATTCACTATTAGAACCTCGACAGGAGGGTAATTGCTCATTGAACGCAGTCTAAAAAAGCATCGTGAACCATCAGCATTTTCCTTTACAATCTTTCAAGATGCTGGAAGGGAAGGTGCAGCTCAACCCCACCCCCGCCACCACAAATTATTCCTGCTAGTTCGGGAATTAACCCAGTTAGCTGCACTGGGGGGGCACCAGCGACAACTCAATGATAGTGGGGCTTGAACCATCGACCTTCGAAGCAGTAAGCTAGCATCCTACTACCAGGCCACCACTCTGCCCCCAAATAGAAAGCCCACACAATTATCCCTTTAGTGATGTCATCTATTACTGCCTGATCGTATATAACGGGATGCCATGAAGGGTGAACTCTGCTAGACATGTAAAACATGCGAGACTAGATATGACGTATAATCCAATCCAATTTTGAGCCATATCAGACAATGTTTTCTTACTTACTTTTTTTTTTGAATTATGTGTTTGAATGATGTAGATGTCAGTAGAGCAACATGATGGTATAGTTGTTAGCACGTCCACCTCACAGCAAGAAGGTTCCAGGTTCGGGAGTTTCTGCATGGAGTTCGCATGTTTGATCTGCGCTCACGTGGGTTTCCTCTGGGTACTCCGGTTTCCTCCCACACTCCAAAGACATGCACATTAGACCAACTAGCTGTTCCAAATTGCCCCTAGATGTGAGTGTGAGTGTGAATGGTTGTGTGTGTGTTTTGGCCTGCAATGGTCTTGCAAGCTGTTTAGGGTGTACCCTGCCTTTGTTCAGTAACGGCTGAGATCCTCGCAACCCTAGTTATTTTAATCGGTTCCGCAAACGCGTGTGTCCCTACATCATCATTTGCACTGTGTTTACCAAACAGCCTGCATCCAAACACCCATAATGCCCTGCTATATAATACTCAAAACACATGCTACATATAATCCATAGGGTGTCTGAATACCCAGAAGGCATTTTTAGTAGTTGAATGGTCCCCTGATGATGAAACACATCCGTAGTGTTCGAGAAGGTACATCAATAACAGTTTTGGAGCTGGTACTTAACCGACATTAACGCATACTTAGCATCAAATTCAGTCATTGACTTTACTTCACTTTAAAAGATTAAGTAAGCAGGTTTTTTAAGGTTACAGGGTTAATTTGGTAAATTATTTACATTAAGACAAATTTAAATATATAATTTGATTCCTTTTTTTTAACTGACCCAGTGCTTGAGTAATGCATGTGAAGAGCTCTGTATTAAAATCTATTTATGGACTTTTTAGCAAAAGGATGCTACAAAGCGAAGCATATATATTTTTATGCCTAGCAATAATGTTGTGCAGTATCCATAAAATCACGCATCTCTGCAGCAGCTGTGTGCCTAAGATTAATGCCGAACTCTTGTTGCAACACTAGTCAGAATTTATTCATTCTAGAAGAACAGAAAAAAGATCACGCTGTTTCCACAAATAAGAATGACAAGTCGCTGGTTAGTTGGCATTAGCATAGAACTTAGAATAGAACTTTACCCAAATTAACACACTTGCCAAAGGCCCAGAGGTGGAAAGCGACAAAAAAAACCTCACAACTTTTAAAGTATCTGTTCTTTACTTTTGATTTTTTTAGCTAATTATTTTTTACTCATCATCATCACTCATTTGCCGAACCGCTTAAACCATATGGAGGCTCACAGTCATTTCTGTGGTAAATCTGACCAACATGTTCGCACAGTACTTTATGCATCATTTTACCAGTTGCTTGGACAATTTTTTAAAAATGACATATCACCAATAACCACAATCAAAAAGTCCCCTGAGAAGTGAACCAGGGTTTTTCTTAAGTAGTCAGGAACTTTTTCATATTCTCTGCACTGTCACCTCAAATTTCATACATACAGGAACGAATAAAAATTTAATACAGCTCCCACACACACACACACACACACACACACACACACACACACTGCTCTGCACACACACTATCTCTACCTCTCTCTCTCTCTCTCTCTCTCTCTCTCTCTCTCTCACACACACACATACACACACACACACACACACACACACAC
>JAQMYF010000005.1:6257995-6279463 GCA_030014195.1 Neosilurus mollespiculum | reverse complement strand
TAATCAGATACAGAATGAACCTGTCAGTGAGTAATATGTACAGTATTATCAATATGATAAACAGTAGAATGTAAATGTAGTGCAAAATGCAGATGTATAACAGTGGATGTTGTTGTTATATGGAGGAGTTGTACAGTTTATTGGCCACAGGTAGGAATGATTTCCTGTGCATTTAGGTGGTATCAGTCTCTCACTGAACGTTCTCCTGTGAATGATCAGCAGGTTGTGAAGAGGGTGGGAGGTATTGTTCAATATTGTCTTTATTTTGGACAACGTTCCCCCCTCCGACACTACCGTCAGAGGGTCCAGATCCATCCCCACAACATTACTGGCCTTGCGGATCAGTTTGTTCAGTCTGTTTGCATCTGCCACCCTCAGCCTGCTGTCCCAGCATGCAACAGCATAGAGGAAAGCGCTGGCTGCAACAGACTCATAGAACATCCTGAGTATTGTTTGGCAGATGTTAAACGACCTTACCCGCCTCAAAAAATAGAGACAGCTCTGGCCCTTTTTGTAGAGTATTTTGCGAAGTATGAAACTTGCAGCCGACAGTGGAAGACCAAATTACACTCTTAATATTCACACCTGAAATGCCAACAGCATTTAAATGAAGCCTTTGTTTCACATTTCCCTTATGAACATAAGACACCTACAAATATACCTACAGTCTTTTATCAATTTAACTCATATCATATTTCAAACAGCTTTATATTAATTTCACAACATTTTGTTGGCACTATACTTGAGATTCGAGTTCAATGTTTGGTTCTTACAAACAATTAAACCTCATCAAATACCTAATTAATCTAGAGAGGCACTCAAAGAGTGCAAGGTACCATCGCCTCAGACCAGTGAAAATGTAGCAAATAAACCCTACATGGCTACTAATTTTAATTTCCATGTTCTCATCTTCTGATATGTTCTGTAGCACATAGACTTGACCAAATTAGTAGATAACAAAACAGGGTTTGACCTTTAAAGGTCACTCAGAGTCAAAGGTAATTGTCTCTTTTGAAAGTCCACATATGGTTTCCTATAAGTGTTCCATAGTAACAGAGTGTCTATCAGCACTCGATCAGTGACCTTGCTCTGACCTTTACCTTTGAGCCAGACATTCCAAAATCAAGTGGTCTCTGGGACTCAGGTAGAGTAATATCCCCACCAAGTCTGATGAAAATCTGAGCACAGGTGTGGTCAGATTTCCCACCAACTCCGCACCACACCAACAAATACAATCACTCTACCAAGCCTTTATTTTGGACGAAGCTAATAGTGCGTCTTCACCCTGTTTGCACGTTATATAATAAATGCAATGATTCTGTGTAACATACCGGCAGCACTGCCCCATTTGTGCACTCTCATTTCACTAATTTGCATGCATTATTTTAAGTATGCCAATCATATTCAGGTTCAGTTCCCAAATGTAACTGTTAGCAAGTAGCAAAAGTGCAGTATAGAGTTCATTTTTGGAGAGAAGCATCATGAGGGGTCAACACATTGATTCTTAGTCATTCTGAGTCATTTAAAGAGAATAACTTTTTAGTCACAATCGTGTTTCCTGTGCAACCACATGAGCTCCCAAAACCACAGACCAAAATGGCAGCCATAAATCAGAGCCCCACGGATCCATTTTCGCCTTGGGCACTTCGGAGGGGAATCCAGAGCTGCTCCCCCGAGAATGGTTTCCTCATTCTGAAAATATTTCTATGTATAAGAACGTGTTGAGAAAATGGTTGAATCAGCATGGCTCCGCTTACATCCGTATGGCACATCACTTGTAGAGGAAGGAAATAAACATAGAAGCAAGAAGTCATCCAAACATTTGTTGATGGCCTACATCCTAAACCACGTGCTACTGTTTTGGCTGGAAAAAGCTTTTTGGTTGGACTAAAGTAAAATCAATCGAATCAAAAGGTAATAAATGTTTTTCAGAAAGGCGAGGGCGCAACTGACGGCATTTCCTACATGTTGAACAACCAAAGTTTTTAATAAATAAAGTTTTTCCTCTCACTCTCATCTGTTTTTAGAGGACTGCTACAGCATAAGTAATAACAGGAAGTAGCTTGTTTCGAGGCCAAAGAACAACATTAAATGTGACTATAGATAATATAAATATTTAGGCTCTGCTCCAAGCTCCAAAAAATGTTTGCATATTTATGTTTACAGAGACATGCGTACATAAATTAAGAGAATAAGCTGCAGAGTGCAAGTGCACTCAGCGCCAACGGCTAGTTTCCCCTCCATTTTTTTTTATTTATTGGATTGCCTGTGTGGGAACGTGAGCAGGTACGCGACAACAAAATTGAGCTCATGGTTTTACAACATTCGCGTAACTTTGAAGCTACGGAGCTGCACTATAATGGTACATGTTCATTAAATAAATAAAAAATTGTAATTTGTTGGCAAATTGCTGTAGTATTTGTTGTAAGGGGAATAAAACACTTTAATGCACAGAATGCATTACTTCACCTAATCGGTGATTGGTTTCCTATTACAGCATGCCTTGTCTCGTTTCATTTCTTACAGATAGAGTACAGACTAAACCATAAACTGGCGATGTTTGAACAATGATCAAAAAGTCTTTTGAAGACTTTCTGGGAGGTCTGCATTGTCCAAACCCTCTTAAAGGAAGAGGAGGATAAAAAAAGGGGGGAAAGCAAAAAAAAAAAAAAGTCAAATTCCCCACTTTCATTCAGTCAAGCATCACATGACCCACACACTGTACAGATGAAATAGAGTAGGAGACAATGCTTGCTCTCTCTCTCTCTCTCTCTCTCTCTCTGATCCTGTCTATGATCCTGTCTATGTCAGATTTAAATTGCACATCGTATATTACTGAAAGACAATACAATCATTTAAGAGAAATGTCATTTGGTACTAGATATGGATGAGCACTAATATTAAACCAAGCAAAACAAAACAAAACAAAAGACCGAATGACTTCCTCTTGGGATCCTGAGAACAACAAATGGACAAACCACACAATCATTAAGTTTTATGTAGAGTCCTTGTTCATATTCCAAGATTTCCTCATGTCTGGAAACACTCTGCTTTCTGGCATGCGGCCTGTTAGTGCACACACGCACACACACACACACACACACGCACACACTATCCTCAGATATCTCAAATGTTAAATATGTTTCTGAAAAAAACTATAACTATGCAGTGCTGTGCTTCCAGCTCCTGTTCTGTTGTATATTTGGAAAAGAAAAACTAAAATTTAGATCATTACACTCCCACAAGCTACAAGCTATAAGATAAGCATACAAGCTTAGCGAAAATATTTTCAAGACGGCACGGTGGCGCAGTGGTTAGCACGCCCGTCTCACAGCTAGAAGGTCCTGGGTTTGATTCCTGGACTCGGGCACTTCTGTGTGGAGTTTGCATGTACTCTCATGCATGGGTTTCCTCCAGGTACTCCGGTTTCCACCCACAGTCGAAAAACATGCACATTAGGCTGGTTACAATTGGCTGTTCCAAACTGCCCCTAGGAGTGAGTGTAAGTTTAAATGGTTGTGTGTGTGTTGTCTGGCAGGCTGTTAAGAGTGTACCCTGTCTTTGCCCAGCGTCGGCTGAGATAGGCTCCAGCCTCCCTGTGACCATGAGTGAGAGATGAGAGTAATAGATTTCAAATTTTATTTTAGTTTTCATAATGAAACTGCAGCTAGCAGTGTACAGGCAGAACGTAGCCGAAGAGCAGCTACAATAATACTATTATATAGCATTTTTCCCACCCTAACACTTTCTGCCAGCACTAGGAGTGTGTATGTATGATACTTCCCTCACTTACTGCTACGCCCTCAAACACGCGTCCTGCTAAACCTATTTTCCGACAGCGTACACAGCAGAAGTTTTTGCCAGCGTCTTAAAATAGCATCTTTAGCGCACGAGGGTCAGGTGGTTTTGAAATCCATGACAAATGTCTCGGGTGTTTACAGTTCAAGCGGTGCGGAGGGGGGGGTTGGGGAGAGATTACAAGAGCAATTTAATACAATCAGACAATGAAAGTGAGAAAGAGCCATGCGCTGAAGAGCTGGAAAACACCTGTGCACTTCTGATTAGGAGACACCACAAGTGCTCTTCTGGTCTGTGAGAGCTTACTGAGGGAGAAAGGTATCTGTTTAGTAGAAAGCACAGTGGCGTAGTGGTTAGCACGTCCGCCTCACTTCAAGAAGGTCCTGGGTTTGACTCACGGGCTCAGCAAGGGTGTTTCTGTGAGGAGTTTGCACGGGGTGCTTGCTGGGGTTTACTCAGGGTACACCGGTTTCCTCCCACAGTCCAAAAGCATGTAAATTAGGTTAATTGGCTGTTCCAACGTTCTATTACGATTGGCGCCAAATTGTAATGCATTGTAATAATCATGGCGATCAGTGCGATCATCACGAATCCACCAAGCTCCATCGAGATCATCATGAATCCATTAAGTTCCCTCAAGATCATCACGACTCGATCCCATGCCCCCCCACACTCCTCACAATTCTTTCAAATGGTGGAGATAGCAGACATCGTGCCCCAGTGTAAACCCAGGGTTATACAACTGAGCAGAAGTTAATGGCTGTGCTCAAGGGCCCAACAGTGGCAGACTGGTGGTACCGGTGCTTGAACCCCCAACCACTATGAACTGATCCTCACTTGGAAAAGTTTTTTTATACTTGGATACAAAAATACAGTTGTTTATTTTGATACATGAGGTGGTTGATGTATTTCATGGTATATCTGGATACAAATAGAGGATTAGGTATCTTATTATTATTATTATTATTATTATTATTATTATTGTTCATTTTCTGAACGCTTAATCCTAATTAGGGTCGCGGGGAGGCTGGCGCCCATCTCAGCCGACTCTAGGCGAGGGCAGAGTACACCCTGGACAACTCGTCAGGCCATCGCAGGGCTATTATTATTATTATTATTATTATTATTATTATTATTATTGTTATTGTTATTATTACTATTATTGTTGTTGTTGTTGTTTTTATTGTTATTATTATTATTATTATTATTATTATTATTATTATTATTATTATTATTATTATTAATTAAACAGCATTTTGATGCATTGTCCGTCTCTGGCTGTCATGATCTCAAATGACTGATCATTTCTGTTATGTATGGAGTTGTATTATTAGAATTAATATTATTAGAAAACAAAAAAAGTTTGCTGAGATTTTTGCCAACTGTGATGTATGAGGTGCGTGTGGAAACCATGTTGAAGTCTTTAAGAGAATTTACTGTTATCTGAGTGTGCTGTCAGTGTTTTTCTTATCCTCTGCTCCATGTGGAGTTGTCTAACCTACTGATATCCTGCTATGTTAAATTACCAATCCTACATCACCGAGTCAAACACTGGATTATCATGTCTGCTGAGGACATAAATCATGAAAATCCAAATGAATTCTGGAACAAACACACCCAGCGTCTGAGTCATGATGAATAATTTGTCATCTGTGGTTTCTGGCCCTGTACGACATGCTTATCTACAAAAGATGAGCAAAGGACATCCCAGAGTCTGAAACGGTGTAATCTACAATAATGATATTTCATTGTTTCTTTCATTCATTCATCTTCAGTAACCGCTTTATTCTGGTTAGAGTCATGGTGGATCTTGCGACCTGGGAAATCCCTTTAAACTTTGGCATTTTGTACTTTTCAGTATCTACAGGCTTTCCTGAACTGACATGTATCATATCTAAATGATTCAGACGATCAGAAGTAACGTTTTAAATGTCTGCACTTCCCTTAAAGTGAAAAGGGAGCAAAGTGCATTAGATTTCACTCCAATGACAGACATCAGAGCAATCTAAAACTATCTAAAAAGTCAACATAGTAACATGCTAAAAAAATAGCAAGAGCTTAAAAAACCTTTGAAATAATACCAAGATCAGGTTTTTATAGGCTGAGTAACAACAAAACAACTCATTTAAAGATGCATTAGTTAGCATTACTTTGTTCCTTGTTTTAAAAAAACAACAACAACAACAACAACAAAAAGTCTTGACCTGAAACATAAAAACAAGAACGTTTATTTGTCATACCTATTTTCTACATATTCTAATTTTATAAAATGTATATACATCATGATAAAGTGATTGGCGGTACAGTGGTGTAGTGGTTAGCGTGTCCGCCTCACAGCAAGAAGGTCCCGGGTGTGAGTCCTGGGCTCAGCCGTTTCTGTGTGGAGTTTACATGTTCTCCCTGTACTTGCGTGAGTTTCCTCCAGGTACTCCGGTTTCCTCCCATAATCCAAAGTGACACACATTAGGCTAACTGGCTAAATTAGCCCTAGAAGTGAGGGCCCTGTGGTAATGATTACAGGCCTGAATGTGGCAGGACAACCCCATCCATCTTTGCTTCATTTTTATTTTTAATGTGTACAATAATAATAATAATAATAATAATAAATGAGCTATTAAAATTAAATCAAATGTACATGGGGCAAGTATGGGATTGTGCAACCCCCATTATTATAAAATGTATCCAGTCAGGGGAAAGCTACATTGTAACTACCACATTAGCAACATTTACAGTACATTTGATTCAGTATATCAACAGTATCTTGATCTCATAAGAAATTCGCAAATGTTCGTCTGCAGTCTTTGAGCATGGAAACACAAATAATAGGAAAAAAATACCACAAAATCTCAATTACATTTGTATATGTACATGAATGCTAGCGTGTATTCTTACAGTCACACGTGCGTGTGTGTGTTTGTGTGTGTGTTAGTGTAAAATACAAGTGCAGGAAGGCCTGATGTTCCTGTGTGGATTTTGTGGAGCTCAAACATATGCCAGCAATTGTTCTCCCAACTGCACCTTTATTGTTAAGTAAATGAAAGAATAATATGACAGATGTAAAATTGAACAAGCCACACACCTGTTTTTAAGGCATCAAATAAAATGTATACAGCCGTCTATAGAGACTCTGTGTATTGGGTGAGTATAACAACAGACAATTACCACTATATGAGGCGGGGCTATAAAATAACTAAACCGGACTTATATAAGTTGGTGTGTCAGGTGGTTTAAATTAACTAATAGGCAAGCAAGTCAAAAGATGGATACAACTTGCATGTTTGGTTCATTATTTCTGTTTTTCTGGCGGGCCATAAAAATTTGAGTAAAGCATCGATTTTAAGTTTTTGGTGAAAAAAATCCCCCACAGTAATCGAATATTTTGCTAATGGAAGTTTAAGGGGGAAAATGCATGTCATGTGTGCATGTGTTTGAGTGGGTCAAACGATTTTTTAAAGGATATTAAAGATAGCGAATCTTGTGGACACCCAATGCACACCAAGAACCAACACAAATGTTTTGACTAATCTGACAAATCATTCAAGTTGAGCAACATAATGATTGCAGAAATGATCTTAATCCCAAGTGGTATGTCATTATCCAAGTTGTCAGGGAAGGAGGGATGGCATACGCTTGCTTTCACTAACCACATGGGTGTCTGTGAGGTCATGCATACAGGGGTGCGGATAGTGTTTTCCTCCAAATAATGCTGCTCCTAATGATGCATGCACAACAGTTTGAAAAAAAAATAGTGACCTTGGAGGAAGCATCATCAGTTGACAGGTGGGAATTAGCGATGACTAAAAATGGTCTCCAAGGGTGAAGAGAAATCTGAACATGAGCAAAGTTTGTGCAAAGGTTTTCACAAAGATCAAAAGAGATGGAAAATAAAATCACAAATTAATGTTTGGACATTTCGGAACAGATTAGAACATACCCAAATGTTTGAAAGACGTCTTCACATGCGATGAGACTTGGATCCTCCAGTGTGATCCTGAAAGAAATGGCAGTCAGTGCACTGGAAAACAATTGGGCCACCAAGGATGAAAAGAGTTTGCACAAGGGAACTTTCAAGTTTGTTCTGAAGTGAAGAAAAAAATGACAGTTTCTGAGTTGACGTACAGAAGAAGACCTACTGCACTGATGTGATCTGATATTGCAATGGTGTGGAGTTGCAGAGGGGGGATAAATTAAAGGGAAAAGTAAATGAAATGTATGTTTCCTTTATTAAAATTTGATTACAGCTTCAGTGTTGATATTAAATAGCCACTCCTCTAATAATAGATAGATAGATAGATAGATAGATAGATAGATAGATAGATAGATAGATAGATAGATAGATAGATAGATAGAAAATGTAATAAACTGGGAGTACACTAGCTAACAAAGCTAATGTAAGAAAATCAGAAATTTCTATAAAAGAAAAATTAAAAGAAAGCCTTCCAAACTCTATACTCTAATATGAATATTTTCATCATCAGGTGGTTTTTACTTACATATATTTATATAATGCATACCACTTGCACAGAGCTGTTTCTTCATCGTCACTCCCGCCCCACTTTCCACAGTACAATGGTCCCCCCATGTGAGGATTTATTACTCGTCAACCCTTCTCAAACACTGACCAATTTTAGACATAAACTATAAACATAACTACTGCAAGCTTTTTTCCTACTACAATTGGGTTTAATTCCCCTTTAAATTAAAAATAAACTAGACCACAATGCACCAATAAAATCCTGAATATTATATAAGAATAGAATACAAAAATATTGCAAATATTCTTCAAAAACACTCACAACATCATGCTATCTATATTAAAAGGAGGTTTTCCCATCATAGCACAGACCAAAAATAAGTTTGTGCAACATCTAACCTGGAACTTGACTCCTCCTCAGTGCATAAAAAGTAATCATGTAAGATACTGTTCCAGGCTCGAAGAAAGCTGATATTTGTGTTCATAAATGCTAGCAGCTGTGAAAGTATATTAAATGTACAATATAAATCACATACCTATATAATGTATACCTATGTAGAAAGTGCACAGTATTTCATAAGATACTAGACAAATATTTCGCTGTAGTGTGTAATGTTAGGAGGTGAGAAATTTCTATTAATTATAATGCTATTTTAATATTGTAAACAATGCTAACGTCTAGTCTATTATTATTGTTATTATTATTATTATTATTATTATTATTATTATATGGATCTTTCATATTAGGGCATGTTTCTGTGCAGTGAAAATAACTTTACACTGTATGTCTACAGACACTTGATCTGCGTCTCAAGTTTCCAACTGACTGTTGGGTCAGGGATCTTTAGGACAAGATTTATTGAGACATCACATTCAGAAATAGTTATCCACTATCTCACTATCGGCTCATAAAATTTTTACAAGATCTGTAAAACTGGATATTTGGTTTGTTAATGCTGTTGGTCATAATGGGAAGGTTTTTATATCATAACACAATTGGGGTGGCATGGTGGCGTTGTTGTTAGCATGTCCGCCTCACAGGAAGAAGGTCCTGACGTTCAAGTCCCGGGACCGAATTTGCAGGTACTTCAATTTCCTTGCACAGTCCAAAGACATGCACATTAGGGTGACTGGCTGTTCCAAATTGCCGTTAGGTGTGGATGTGTGTGAATGGTTGTGTGTGTTGGCCCTGTGATGGTGTGGCGAGTTGTTCAGGTTGTACCCTGCCTTTGCTCAGTCATCATTTCCAATCTCCCATGACCCTACTAGAATTAAGCGGTTTGGCAAATGAGTGGGTGCGTACAACCCACCTGCCCACTTTTTTCCAGAGCGTAAATCATAATAAAAAGTTAAACAATTGAAATATTAAACCTTCTTAACAAATCATGTCATATCATCTTGTGCCCCTGGCTATGAACTTGTGCTAACATTTCTGACGGGAGATAGCTGATCTGTTTCTCAGTGTGGATTTCAGCTTACAGTGGGGTTTTGTGAGGCTTACATAGTTACGAGTGCAAAAAAAAAAAAAACATTTAAATATACTACCACACTTACCTTAGCAATGTGGAAAAGGATGCGTGTGAGTGTGAGAGAGAGCGATTAGGTCACTCATTCTGTCTGATTTTCTTAGTGGCTAGTCAACTATATTTATGATTCCACCCATCCGTTATCTACACCGCTTATCTGTCAGGGCTGCAGGGGAAGCTGGAACCAATCCCAGCTAACTTTGGGGTGAGAGACAGGGGAACATCCGGAACAGGTCGCTAGTCTGTTGTAGGGCTAACACATGACTTGCTTTGTGCACAGGGGTATTGTCATGCTGGAACATGTTCGAGAGCCTTAGTGCCAGTGGTGGGAAAATGTAATGCTAGAGCATACAGATGCAACCTATGTAATCGAATGCATCCAACATTTGCAACAGTGGCAAACAGGGAAGAACCATATAATCTCACGATGGTCAGATTTCCATAAACGTTTGTCTATATTTTAGTTCTTCCACAGTGGAGATTTGCTGCAATGTTGGATTCTGTGAGGAAGTGAGTAGAAATTCATCCAAAATTCTGTAAACATAAATAAATAAATAAATACATAAAGCATAAAATAAAACACATTGTACAACTTTATTTTAATTTTTTTCTGAAATAACATACATCAATCAGCCATAACCTTAACACCACCTGACTGGTCTGTGGCTGGGCAGCAAGCTGCAATTCATTGTGTTCAAATCCCTTTCTATCACAGCCAGCATTACCAGTTTCATCAGTTTGTGCTACAGTAGTTCTTCTGACGGATCAGACCAGACCTACTAGTCTTCGCTCCTCATGTGCATCACTGAGTCTAGTCTTGGGCACCCATGACACTCGTGCAAGTTCACTGATTGTCCTTCCTTGGACCACCTTTGATAGGTAATTACCAGTGCATATCTGGAACACCCCACAGACCTGCTGTTTTGGAACTAAATACCCTCTGTCGTTTATCACAAAGTCATTCAGAGCCTTATTCTGGCTCATTTTTCCTGCTTCCAACACATCAACTTTGAGAACAGTCTGTTTGCTTTCTGCATAATGCATTCCACTTCCTGACGGGTGATACTTTAATATGATCATTAATGTTATTCACTTTACCTGTCAGTGGTCATAATGTTTTTACTGTTGAGATGTATCATCCAAAAGCATAAAATAAAGGAAGAAGTTTATATCCACTTTTCTTACCCAGTAATTTTGGAGACAGATTTGGCAGCATTTCTGCAGTTAGCAGTGGAGATGGGACTGGGTAGGCCCAAAGTGTAAGGTATTATATAGTGGTGCATTTTGGTACCTTGCATGATTGTAACAAGGCAGGGTGGTGGGAGGAGCTCCTTTCCTCTCTCTTCATTCCTCTCATGAACTTACCTCTGGGCCGTCATACAGTGATATTTTAGGAAACACTTTTAACTAGGTCACTTTGAAAGATGGTCAAAGTGTTTGACTAGGGTCAGCACAACTTTTAAAGCAGTACAGAGCATGTTAGGATACCCAAAATAGGGAAACTATCAACATGTTGTTGGACTAAAAAAAGCAAAAATGTTTTCCTTTGTGTCTTGTGGAACTTTTACTTTTTTGAGATATTATATGGGACAAAACCATGTGGTGTTAATTACATTTACGGAATTTGGCAGACACACTTATGCAGAGCAACTTACATTTATCATTGTTATACAACTGAGAAATTGAGGGTAAAGGGCCTTGCTCAAGGGCCCATCAGTGGCAACTTGGTGGTACTGGGGCTTGAACTCAGTAACCCAGAGCCTTAAGCACTGCACCACAACCCTGCCATTAAATGGAGTTGGAGGGAAGGATGGCTCAACTCAGAACCCAAAACTGTGGACTCTGTAGTAACTGGTGTACCCCAGGGAAAGTGCTCATATTGTGTTTAGCCAGTCAAAAGTGTGTCCACACCAGATTAAATTCTGTTTGAAACCAGACCAGAGTGAAAGAAATGAAGCCAACAAGTGCTCAGCATATGTAGGAGCTCTTTCAAGCTATCCAAGGGAACCTTCTGAAGCTGGCTGAGAGAATCTTAAAAAGAGTGCAAAGGAAAAAGACTAAACATAACATGGTTTTGGGTTGATTTTTTAATACTTTTTAGGGGAGGGATAAGGGGTTGTAATTCCACATAACTTATTGTACAGCTGACATGTCTTCATGGGACCTTGCATTCTCAGGATAGACTTTATTCATCCATTCATATTATTATATTATGTTAAAACAGAAAATACTTAAAAAAAAAAAAAAAAAGGGGAGAAACCTTTACTATTACTAGGTATATCCAAAAATTTTAATTATAAAGTTCGTTAGCTAAAAAGACATAAATTTAATAGCAAAGAACTGAGCATGGTGGAGTTTCCATTACTTCTTCTCTTTACCCTCATTGGGGTTTGGATTACTGGGAGTCCCACAACATCCTATCTTAGTTCCAGCTCAAGCTCTCCTAATCTTCTGCCAGTTCAAGCCCAGGCAAGTTTATTGATAATTTGCACAGATTGTGGGGTGGCATGATGGTGTAGTGGTTAGCCTTGGTTGTTCCTGGGTTCAAGTTCTGCGCTAAAAGCAGTCCAGCAAAATATTAGAGTGCAAGATTTTTTTTTCTTTTCTTTTTTCCTGAACAGTGTATATGTACATTTAAATGCCAATAGTGGTACTCAAGTAAATTGGCAACAGAATATATATTAAGAAAAAAGACAAAGAACAAAGTGTGCATAAAAAAATCTAAGATATATATTTATTAAATAATAAATATAAGTACATCAAAAGCACAATAGAAAAAGTACAATATACAAAAGAGGGTAAAGAGAGAAGGAGGAAAGGGTAAAAAAAAATGTGTATAAGATAAGATGCACTAGCTCTTGCCATTACAGATATCTTGTGGTGCACAGGGACTGTGAAGGGTGTTAGACACTTTGTAAATAATATTATTTTGCACTATATATAGTACTCTTTTAAATCATCTCTCTCTCTCTCTCTCTCTCTCTCTCTCTCCTTTCACAAATGAGAAACATCACAGTCTATTATATCTTTATTTGGGAGCAGCTCCTACTGTATGGGTGGCTAATCAGCTAGCTTTAGCCATGTTTGGCTAATTTGGCTTAGAAAGGTCATAGAGTTTGCAGTCACACACTGATGAGAACTGAAGGGTTTAGTGTGTGGTGTGTGTGTGTGTGTTCATAAACAGGGGAGTGTTAATTCCACAGTACACATTAATGAGGCTTTAGAGACTGTGATAGATACTGAAAATGTTTTTCTATATTAAGCAACCTGATTCATCACTACGTTCTTCTGCCTTTCTCCATCTCAATATCACACTCTCAGTCTCTCTTACTCTTTTTTCCTGTGTCTGACTGCCCTTATATCCCATTGACCTCTATTGTAATTTTATATATATATATATATATATATATATATATATATATATATATATAAAAGAAGGTTCTAGGTTCGAGTCCGGGCTCAGGTGTTTTTGTGGGGAGTTGTAAATGTGAATGGTTGTGTGTTTGGTCCGCAATGGTCTAGTGAGCTGTTCAGGGTGTACCCCACCTTCACCCAGGGTAAGCTGAGACAGGCTCCATCCTCCCTGCAACCCTAACAGGATTAAGCAGTTTGGCAGTGAGTGAAAGAGTGTTGTTTTTCCTTTCTATGAGATACTGACTGATTTCACGTTGAGCTTATAGTATATAGAGTATATTATATAGAGGAAGTGTGTTTTATCAGTTATTGGACACATTTAAAGTTTAAATATAGATATTAAACATTTAATGTATTACTTTTTTCCTCAATTGCTGCAAATAAGGAAGCATATTTTGAAAAGATAAAGGGTAAATCTAATGAATTGGTCCAACCTCTCTAAAACTGTTAATGATAATATGATTCACCTTATGTTAGTGATTTATTTTTGTGATATTTTATTATTTTTATCCTTACTTTTAAAATCTTACATCAAAAGTTACTTTATAAGTTCACATCCATGTAAAATAAATGGGTTTTATTATTGAATTAGTCAGTGTCCCTATTTTGCCAACTCTGACAAACACACACACACACACACACACACACACACACACACACACACACACACAGAGGATGTGCTATATTTGAGTGTGCTGCAGGATGCAGAAGCCACAGTGACCCATATACAGTAGAGCAAATAACTGTGTGATTTATGTATGTATATAAATATATATATGACTGATATAATACATCCCCTTTTTTCCTTTCCTTTTTTTTTTTTTTTTCACCAAATATGATGAAGTTAATTTTCACAGACAGATTGTAAAAAATCACCTGGTTGCTTCTCTCAGGAACATCTCACTAGGATGTACAGGTATATCATGGACCATTTGGCAACCCACACTTACTCTAGTCTCAGAAGCCTCGGAGACTCGTTCCTATCTGGAGTCCATTCCAATAACACTTCCACATTCCTTTTCTCTTTCTCTCTTTCATTCCTTTTGGTTCTCTCTTTTTATTCTTTTTTTCCCTACTCTTCTCTTCAGCTCTCTTTTTACCTTCCTGACTTTTTTTTATTCCCTTTTAGGATCCAGATGCCCCAGTGACCCATTTATAATAGAAAAAGTGTCTCTGCTAATGAATGATCATTATTATGTAATCTACACAGACTGGGTTAAACCGTTAAAATTTGGACCTTTAAAAATCAAACTTTATAGATAGTTATTAAACTAGTTTAAATACAAATTGCACTGTAAACCCTGTAAAATGTATTTTATTTGGAAACATAAAGTGTATAAATAAAATACAGTTATGTTTAATATATAATGCACTTTGGGCATAAACATAACAGTATGCTATTTACATTATACATAGTTACTGTTTACATTTTATTATTAATTTGGTACATTTTTCCTATATCTATCTATCTATCTATCTATCTATCTATTGTTTGAAAGAATGCAAGAGAAGAAATAAATGTCTGTCAAGGAAATAGCAATTTTAGGTCATAATATTTAACCTCATGACATTTATATTTGGCTTCTTACACTAGGTGTGTTAATTCATTAAAAATGTTCTAACTAAATTACCATATTTGTTATCATTAAAGGTAATTAGTACAATCTAACAGCGCTAGCTAGCTGGCTGGTTGTTCAATGCTTAAAAAAACAAAAAAAAAAAAAACAAAACGATAGCTAGCTATCAGTCTGTGCTACATTCATGCTTGGCTATTGGTTATATTAATTTTTTAATGAAAACTATTATCCTTTATTAAATATTAGACCAGTGGCTTATTCTGATTCTGTAATACCTTTAATATGGTATTGTGATATTCATTTATTTAGATTTAGTTTGAATGTTTTCACTCTACTCACATGGGTTTCCTCTGGGTATGCCGGTTTCATCCTACAGTTCAAAGACCTGTAAATTAGCTGTGCCAAATTGCCCCTAGGTGTAACAGTGTGTGATTGTGTGTGTTGGCCCTGCAATGGATTGGTGAGCTGTTCAGCGTGTACCCCACCTTCGCCCAGAGTTGGCTGAGATAGGTTCCAGCCTCCCTGAGACCCTATAGTGGGATTAAGTGGATCAGCGAATGAATGAATTAATAAAAACTTTTCAGAAATATCCCAGGTAACATCAAGTTTTTTAGCACCCAACCAATCATGTTAAAAAAAAATTAAAAAAAAAAAGCAAAACAAAACATGGAGGATAACATTCTGGTGAAGTCAACCAAAGGTGCAACAAAGCAAAAAGGAAATCTTCAAGAAAAATCTTTATTGAATCTTTATTATTGATGCTAATAACCATGTTAACCTATATCGCATGCCCAGGCTAGTTACTTAGCTCATACTTATGACTGCAATCTGAGCATTGTGCAAGTAAAAACAAACAATAAGTGGCTTGGCATTATTTTTCGAATAAAAAAATTGTAAGTTGTGAAAGCAATCTTTATCTTTTTGGAACCATTAGTCACCTGCTGTCAAGCTAGCATACACACAGCTAGCAATTAGTGTCATTCTCTAAAATTTCAGATTAATATCTGCATTCATTCTCAGTACATATAGCACACACTGTCAGCTCCAAAATTCTACTTTAATAGTGCAGTAGTATGCGAGGCACCCAATTTAAAGCTTATTATCCTTCTTTAAAATACCGATCAGTATGTAAAAAAAAAATGGTCCAAATGCTCTAGTGGAATTTAATAATATGGCGTCTCAAGGATTTTTTTTTAAAAACAGAGCTTCCTATTCCCTCCTCATTGTCTTAATTCTTCGCAATATCCTTCTTAGTTCCTCGGCTCTGATTCTCAGATAAGTCCAAAGCTTACTTTTTGGAAATCATTAATATGCACTGCATGCTTTTTCAGGAACAGGGGTGGGGTTGACCATGAATCACATGGGCAGTCATGCAAACATTGAATCTCTGACCTAAACCACGTCCTATGAGGTGATGCATTGTCCTGTCATACTACGTTCCATCAAAAGTTGAAACGCCGGAATATCAACACTCACTCATCTCAATCATTTACCAAACCATTTACTCGAACTAGGGTTTGTGGGGAGGCTGGTGCTTATCTCAGCCGACACTGGGCGAAGGCGGGGTACACCGTGAACAGCTCGCCAGACCATCACAGGGCAACACACACACAACCATTCACACTCACACTTAGGGTCAATTTGAAACAGCTATTTAGCTTAATGTGCATGTCTTTGGACTGTTGGAGGAAACCAGAGTACCCGGAGAAAACCCACACAAGCATTGGGAGAATATGTAAACTTCACACAGAAACGCCCAAACCCGGGAATCGAACCCAGGACCTTCTTGCTGTGAGGTAGACATGCTTACTACTTCGCCACCATACCACCGATCTATCAACAGCAAACTGTATATTTTTAACACGGATGTAAATGTCCCTGTAAATACAGCCTAAATAATCTTTCCAGCTACCCTCAGGAGTGGACTTAGACTTGGACTTTTCTCTCCCACTGTTTATCTCTATTAGTCTTGTCTGGCCCAGGACTAATTTTAGCTGAATTGGCCCTCTTTATGTGAAACAAAGAGAGCAGTTCATACTGGACTGGTATATGTGGGGTGAGGTTAAGGCTAAAATTGTTTTTTGACTATGTTATGCTATGTTATGCTAAGTGATGATTGTATTTTCTAACAATAAATCATTCCTCTTAACAGAAACAACACTTGAATAATATAAGATTGAGCTCTATTTTAATGTAGGTTGCAACAGTGTTTTCAATTAAAATGATCACAGAATGGTCCACATGGTGGTGGAGCACGTAACGTTTTTGCCTCACAGGTCCATAGATCAATCCTGACCTTAGGTTACTGTCTCTATGGAGATTGCATGGAGGGCATGTTCTCCCTATATTTCCACATTGGTTTCATCTGGGTTCTCTGGTGTCATCTGACCTTATACTGGTATATGGGTTCACCATGTGGTGATTTGGGTGATTTTAACCAGAGTTATTTCTCTTGAGCTTCACCATGTCCCTCGGGGCATTCCTTCTGCAATCAACTCCTCCTACAGTGACGATGTCCAATCTTATCTGCAAAGGGTGCAGGTTTTCACTTCAACCAAGCCACACCTTCCACCTGTTTCATTCACTGATAAAAAAAAGACTAGATTGCACATTCATTCATTCATTCATTTTCTGAAGCGGTTAATCCTAATTAGGGTCGCGGGGAGGCTGGCGCCCATCTCAGCCGACTCTGGGCGAGGGCAGAGTACACCCTGGACAGCTCGCCAGGCCATTGCAGGGCTGCTTTTATATCTGTATAAATGTTTTCTTATTATTATATTTTTTTGTAACTGAACTTTTCGGTCTTGTTATTCACTTCTTTTTCATCTCTTAGTAATAATATAATTAAAACCTTTACTTTCTGTCTTGTTATTCCCTTAATTTTCTTCTTCTTCTTGTTATTATTATTATTATTATTATTATTATTATTATCCTTGATAAAATACTATTCACTCATATGTTGTAATGGTTGTATTTAATACCATACTGCACTTATGTTGTTTTTGTTGGGACAGATGTATGAACTTAAGTGGATGTTGTCTGTTGGTTAAAAATTCTAAATGTCTGTGATATGGCTAACCTGGATTAATTACCCAACATGGTGTATTTTTTTCATTTGAATGTAGAAATGCCTTGAGCCTAGGTCTTGATACAATACAATGCATTAATTTTTATTAGGCATTTACAAAATACACCATGTGCACTTCAATGTTACTTTACTGTATCTCTGTCTGTTAATGTTTTTCAAGCAATATTTATTAGGCCTTTCATTTGGGATTCTTTTCATGATCTGGCCCTCTTTCCAAATTAATTGAATAGCCCTGCCATATTGTGAAGCTTTCTTTGTATTTTCTGGGATAACGTTTTGTTGAATTTCCAGGATTTCAGCCTCAGTGGCTGCTAATCTTATGTGTGTGTCCGCTATTTCCGATGAAATATCATCCATTCTGAATAATAATTTATGATCCCAAAATAGCAGACCAATCAGATCACATAATTCCCATGCAGTATATATAATAGACATTATCCACCATGAAGACTTGGGGTAATGCTTGAATCAGTAAAAAATGTAAGAACAAGAGCACCAGTGGTGCATAATATGCCTGTCACAGTTAAAATACAGGCATGGCAAAGGTTAAAGTTTTTGGTTCAAGGTTTTTTTTGTATGTGATATTTTATGTTATATTTTGACCTTGACCTTTGACCTTCTGAACGAAAACTCACCATGTCATGTAAGGATCACCCAGGCAATCATTGTTTACTGTTTCCTGGAAATCTATCAAGGCTGTAAAAAGTTTGGCAAATAATCAAGTTTTTGGTTTGGACAGACACCGGACATACGGACAGTGGCATACCATAATACATCACATCTAAAAACGGGCATATAATAAAGCATAAAAATCTTGTTTAAGTTTGATTTTGTTATGTTCCAGTGTAGTATACTAAAACATTATTCACCTCAAACTCGACATTCCATCTAAAGGACTACTCAGCGACATTCACCTCACCTTCTGCAGATAACTGCTGTAAAATACACTGTACATTTCCAGCTAACCTTTAGAAAAAAATACTAAGAAATTATCAGAACTGATTATACTCCATTATATTACACTTTATTGCATAATACATCTTCAGAACATTATAAATTACTAAAATTCACTCTGTTTAGATAAGGCCAAGGTTCAGAATTGTATTCTAACTGAAATAAGAAAGACATTGCAGCACATGTGTATCAGAGCACTGTTTATACCATAAAACAAGCATGATGAAGACAAATAAAAGCAAAGCAGAGAAACTGATCTGGACTGGACATTGAAACCGCTGGAGTTGAGCGTGTCATTAATGTGACAGGATACGAATATGGGACTACACAAGACATGCTCTGTTATGAACATGGAATGCTATTCATTGTATCTCTCACACACACATACACAGTTCAATAAAATGATCAGGGTTTTATATCTAATGTAATATTGATGTCTGAGATGAGTCTTGAGGTGGGAACACACATAATATTCTGTACATTGTGGAGAGCAGGGTTGGTAAAATGTTACATCCCTAGCAGCTATGCTATGATCACTGCATAACACTAGAGATGACATATCCTCCGACTTGGGGCAGTTTCCCAAGTTTCTATGTATATTCCAATTCAATCCCTCAATGAAAAAGCACTTTAAACATTTAAAAGAAAAAACACCGAAGTCCTGCAATCCTGGAGTGGGACTAATGATCTTAGCGGAATCCCCTGATAGTGGTCTGTTGTTATCCTACTTCGGTGTCTCCCGTAGTGCTCAGAGCACCAGCTTCCGATCCGGGTGTTCACTGTGGCCTGTTCTCTGGTGCCGTATCTCACGGTGTTTTCTCTGCACATGCTCAAAGTGCTGCAGTAACTCTTTGTGGTTGACCTGCGCTTGGGTGGTGCTTTTGGTGTTGTCCGATTTCGGACCGTCCCTGAAATGATTAAATGATCATTTATTACATGAAGCTGCATCTCAAGCTGAAGAGACGCTTTATTAATGTATTAAATGGTGATTCTACTTTTAAGTTTTTGTTACGTAGCAATCGTGAGGAATTACACGCCTTTTACTGCTCCTGAAAATGAAATCCTTTCAGAACGTTGTACTAAGCTAGGAAAGAACTACTAAGAGCTTTATTTCTGATTACCTCAGACGAAAGGGATTCTGACTGGTCAGACGCTGTTGATTTCATTTCATCCAAAACAGCAACTCTAATTCACAACAGTCTATCATTGCACTCTAACCCAATTCTTTTTTTAACCTGATAAGTTACTTAATGTAATGGTTTGAATAAATTTTAAGATACCTGGACAAATATGCAACCCCTCTCTCTAGACTCTCTATCACTCCTACAGAACAGTAACTATCATTTTTTGGCTAAGCTGTGCTTCCCATCACAAGTTTTTATTTTTGCTCAGTGGCCTGAATTTCCTTTCTGTCTTTCAGCTGATAACTAAAAAATTATAAATGGTGTAAACTATGCTTAATGATGTTGTTTTTTCTTTGTGAAAAAAAAAAAAAAAATTAATAAAAATAAATAAATAAATAAATAAATAATGACAATAACTGCTTCTGTCACAACCAGAAAGAACAATCAGAGAGAGCATAAACCTCCAACAAGCCCAGCAGTTCTTAATGTCAAAAAATTGTCCTACCTCATAATGTTAAAGAATACTTTCAAAAATCCTGGATTCAGAATTTGACTCGGATCGCTTTCATAATTTAACATAGTCTTCCTTTTCCAAAACCCCACCTCAAATAGAAATTTCATAAAAATCCACACATAACTTTTTTTTTGCATGATCCTGCTTACAAACACACAAACCTAATCAAAAACATAACCTTCTTGGTAAAGGAAATAAACATTTTCTTTCATCACTGGCTTGAGTGTTTTTAAAATGTTTCATTAATACCCAGAGATAGTGAATCTGTGCAAGATTATTTTTATGCAAAATGATCACACCATGGAATTTTGTCTCCACTACTGGGAACGTACTTTGTGTAAAGGTGTGTACTGGTAGATGTGAAGAGTGCAGGACTCACCTAGTCCTCATGAGCTCTGGATTGGGGACACAGCGCAGACGTTGTGACAGCAGCTGGAAGGCCTGGCTCTGCGGCAGCAACATCAGCAGTCCGTACAAAGCTTTAATCAGATATGGGTTGTTCTCTACATCTAGCAACTGCAGGCGCAGGTCTACACAGCGAGAGATAAAGACAACACAGTGGGAAACATCATTATAAAATTTAAAAAGAAATAAGGAGAGAAGGGGCACTTTGAGTTGATGTGGAAGTCAAACTAGCACTGAATGTATCTTATTGTGGGATGTCTCATGTAATAGGATGTCTCATGCCTCTTTGTGTCTGTCATGATGATGATGATGAAGAGATGTCAGACTGTTTCTAGTTTTATATTATGAACCCCTCCTTCCTCATATTATTGGTTTCTTCCAATCTTGCAGGATGAGATTTGAGTTTTACACACAAACACACACATTTGTGTAGGAGGAAAATGATGAACAGTGTGCACATCAATCCCTTTTTTGAACATGTAAACATGAAATATAATGAGTGAGACATACAGAACACACCAAAAGTTTGGACACACCTTCTCATTCAATGAGTTTCCTTTCTTTTCATGACTATGAAAATTGTAGATTCACACT
>JAQMYF010000005.1:6210457-6235806 GCA_030014195.1 Neosilurus mollespiculum | reverse complement strand
AAGATGATGAGAACTCCAGCCAGCATCAGCACACCAGGACAGACCACAGGACTCACAGAGCAGAAGGATCAGGAGGAGGTTTGATTACATAGAAAAATTTAGTGAAACCCTTAACAAGAAGAGTGGATGTTTTAATAGCAGCAAATATGGACAAAAACTGGAGCATAATATAAAAAAAAAAAAAACACATTTAAGTATATGATATAGTGTCCACAGACTTCTAGCTGTATAAAGTATGATGAGCTCGTTATCCCCGTTCATTAACCAAAAAAGTAACATTATGTGCATGATTTTGAGCCATTCTATGCCAGCTGTGAGAGATTTATAATGTTTACTTAGCACTTATCCTGTAACATGAGTCGTACTTCTCACCTCCGGCTGCTGTGGCTCATCCCACATGGACACCCTAAAGACAGTGTGATAGAGTGAGACAGTTCATACCCAGAGTCACACTCTTGCTTCAGTGGATAATAATATCCCCTACATCCTGTAGTCATGTACTATAGAAATGAATTTGTGTCATGTGGAAGATGTTGGGTTCACTTTTAAATCTGGGGTTGGTAAATTATTAGCTGTATGCTAAAACTGTTATATTGCTTCAGATAGTCTTTACATCCTGACAGCAACCTTTTAGTAGATCTGAAAAAGGTCTAGGAAATATCCAATCAAATGCTCCTGTGCCTCCCTGCTCATGCATGACCTACCGTGCAGGAACCATCAGTCAGAGTAGAGCTTGTACATGTAGAAGGGGCGTGGCTTTGGAAGGCCCTCAGAGGGCAGGGGAGGGTTTAGCCGGAGCCCTGAAGACATGCTAGTTTCAAATTTTGCTAGCTTTCTAGATTACCAACCCCAGCTTTGAGTGTGGTTTCTCTGAGGGGCCGTGTCTCATGTTGCCTCAGGAAGTTTTTCCTCGCCACTCGCACCTCCCATTATCTGATCCAGCTCTACATCTCCATCAGGATTTCTGCGAAACTAGTTTTTTGACTTGATGAGACCTATACTCCCCATCAATTAACTCGCTTGGCTGAAGAAGTTACAAATAATGTTGTATTGAGTCATTCTTTCTTGTTTTTTTCTCCTTACTCACTCCATTGCTGCCCGTTAGACTGACACTGTAATTTTTAGCATTTTTTAATGCTACCTGATGTGTTCTCATCAAGGAAACTTAGTCCCTGTGACAACAGTATGAAGACTTAAACAATATAAATAGAACGCAAGGTGCGTCCGCCAATAGCATGGATACTATAATGCAGAAAGCTCCTATATGGGTACTTGTTTTGTTTACCCACATGCCCATCTTACAATATGTTCTATAGTACTCGGAAATGACCAGATTTGCGAAAAAACTCTCCCGTTCGAAGGTTTTACCAAATGGCTCGGGTTAGGGCAACTGTGTCATTTGAAAGTCCATATATTGCCTGCTATAATTATAGTAATGACATGTCTATCAGCACAAGTTATAAGTACTTAAAATCCTGTGGCCTTGATTTTCAAGGTCAAGGTCACTCAAGATCAAATGTCATTGGCTCATTTGTTTTCCTATTAGTGTTTTATAGTATTGAGATATCTATCAGTGCTTGTTTCGGAGATAATTAGATGTCAGCGCTTTATCTTTGAAACTTTGTGACCTTGCCCTGACCTTCACTTTTGACCTTGACATCCTGGAATCAAATAATCTACGGGACTCATTCGTGTAGAGTACTACTTGTACCATGTCTGCCAAGTCTGGAGAAAATCCATGCACGGGTGTGGTCAGGAATTTGCTCACTGACAATCTGACTCACAAGTGCCGGCGACTACAATACATCCGCTAAAACTCCGTTTTAGGTGGAGGTAATAATAAACTCTGATGATGAAGGGCAGGTACAGTGTCTAGGGCGGCAGTGCTTCACTGTTTCAGGTTCCCTGTTTATATCATTAGCTCGGATTACTGTCTGTGTGGGTTTCCTCCGATTTCTTTCAACCTCCTACTGACCATGCCAGTACATGGACTGGTTACTCCCAATCGCCCTTAGATGTGAATGTGGAGATGCTTTCGCTCATAGTATCTCATTGTGGGTGTATTCCCACCTCACACTCAATGTTCCTGGGATAGGATCGGGATCAAGTGCGACCCCGATGGTGAATCAATACAAGACAAAGAAGAAGGATCATTATAATCGATTCTGGCCTTCCAAGCTGATTATTGAATCAGTGCCGGAATTCACTGAGTCATCTGTATTAATAGGGACGTCTTCTGTCCACTCATCTCACTGTTGGCATAAATAACTTTAGCACATTCCTGATTTATTAAAGAAAAATATTTGCCACTCATTTAATGTTATTGTAAGTCTGTGATCTATTTTAATTTTTAATTTAGAACTGAGCTGAGGAAGGCTTCAACTGTCACTGTTCTAATATTTCACATCCAGGTGTCATCTAATGCTTTATTACAGTTTACATCAGAATATTTACTTACTTTGGTTTAAAGCGCCACCTTGTGGTGATACTACTACTAATACTACTTCTACTATTACTTCTACTAATACTACTACTACTACTACTGCTGCTGCTGCTGCTGCTGTTGCTGCTACTACTACTAATAATAATAATTATATACATAGCTGCAAGCAGTGATACATGGGGTCCAAGCGGTGATAGAAGAATGAAGAACACAGGCGGTGATAAAGGGGAGTGATGGAGAGGAAGAGGAGTGGTGATGATGAAGAGGAGTGATGGAGAGGAAGAGGAGTGATGATAATGAGGAGTGATGATGAAGAGGAGTGATGAAAAGGTGTGATGATGATGATGATGATGATGATGATGAAGAGGACATGATGTCCCAGAGAGTGGTAGGACCCATTGGAACCGGTTCAGAATTGGAATAGTAAGCCCGGATGGCATGTCTGGTCAGGCCAGTAACACAGAAATTCAGACAGTTTTGGTCTCTGGTCGGTTTCTTGGTGCATAACCCTATTTTTGGCATTTTGCACGAAACATCTCTTTAATGATGATTTACCTGAAAATTAGAAGTTCAAACAATTGTCAAGGTGTGGTGTACAAGCCGATGGAGGCAGTGTTACAATCTGGGGTTGCTTCAGTTGGTCAGGTCAAGGCTCAGCAACATTATATAGCAAAAAATTCAGGCTGATCCACTCCCTTGAGCCACAGAGTTGCAAATGAGCTGTGCTTTAAAATCTAATTCATATCATGGGATGAAGCCACACCAGACATCCTATGATCAGCACCTACTGCTTCTGATACACTACAGAATCCTTGTTCCCTGCAAGAGACACACAATAATAATAATAATAATAATAATAATAATAATAATAAAATACCTGATGTAATACAGGCTGCAATCAGAAAAAGTAGGGCGTTACATTAGGAGATTGTGCAGTTCCCTTTTGATCTTGGTCACGACCGGAGGCCCCTGATACACCAGCGCTGTGTAGAACTGAACCAGAGATGCTCCAGCACGGATCTTATCCAGAGCATCCTGTCCACTAGCCACCCCACCCACACCGATGATGGGCACCTTTCCTACAGCACAAAGAAATATCTCTTTCCAGTTCGGGAAAATATTTCACCATCCTGACTTGACATGGCATTTTAAAACATTAGAAGGGAGTTAGAAGGTTCAGTCCAATTTGAATTGAGAAGATGAGAGAAATCAGGCCTTGAAATATATTGCGTGAACAATTAACACAAAAATCTCTATATTAACGTATTTAATACTGTATATACTAAACGAGGATGGCGCCACCTGATTGGTTCGCTATTTCATATATATATATATATATATATATATATATATATATTTAACAATAATGCACCAAAGGCAAGGTGGATGTCACTGAATAGTCCCCGAGACTGGTTACAGAGGAGACAATTCCATTCAGCGATGTATACCAACTCTGAGGCAAATATTTCTAGTATATACTACATGGGAACATCAGCACAAAGAAGCACACTAAAATGAGTTTCTTATGGTTTATTTTTTTTCATGGCAGACACAGCCGAACTCTAACTTGCACACATGAGCAAGTGTTTATTAACTCTAATGACCAAAGCAAACTATAATAAGATTTTTATAGTTCATATTTACATAGCTTAACTATGCAAGAGGCAGGTCAGGTGAGCTCTGCACCACAAGCTGAGCTAATAGCGCTGTGAAGCTAACAGCGTCTTTAGAGTGCACTCATTCCACAACAAAACTTAAGCACTGAACTACGTTCCATAGAGGTGTTTTAGTATATACTACAGGAGAAAACAAGAAAAACATAGTAAAATGAGAATTCTATGGTTTTGTTTTCCCGTTTTAATGGCTGATATTAAGGACACCACCTGCTCAGAATGAGCGTGGGACAACGTTTTTTTAATCCGGAGATAGTGGACCAATCAGATTGTGCCACTCAAGTGTGGTGTATACTAATAGATGTCAGTTCCTGTATACTCACTCACTCACTCACTCACTCATTTGCTAAGCTGCTTACTCCTATTAGGATCTATAGGTGATCTATTAGGGTTGCGGGGATCTCAGCCTACACTGGGCGAAGGTTGGGTCCACCCTGACAACTCGCCAGACCAACATAGGGCCGACACACACGCAACCTATCACAGGTTAGAATATCTGATGTGTTGACTGGTTGGATGTCAGATTTATGGCATGTTTTATTAGGCAGAGAAATGCTCACCTCACTCACTCACTCATCTGCCAAACTGCTTACTCCTGCTATGATTGCCAACACTAGGTGAAGGCAGAGTACACCTTGCACAGCTCGCCAGACCAACTCAGTTTGTGAAAATATGTAATAAATAATGTATTTATTTATTTTACCTTTTGTTAAGGTGTACATCTCCCGTACCATGTTCGTGGACAGCTCTTTAAGCGGCTGCCCACTCAGACCCCCCATCTCATTCTTGTTATGGTCCTGCAAAGTCTCTGGCCTGGAGACCGTGGTGTTGGAGACGACTAAACCATCCGCCCCGAGCTAACGCACATAATACACAAACAAACAAACACAATATGTTCATTTCTCTAGAATTATGTGTTGATGCCGAATATTGGAGGGAGGGCGATACTGGATGTAGGGGTCCAAGAGGATATCCAAAGTATTTTGTAGCATGTGTTATGGGGTATAAAGTGATCAAAAGGAAAAAGAAGAAGAAAAATCCTGACCTCTGTGATGACCTCTGCGATGTCCTGCTTGTCCTGCTGGGAGAGATCCGGAGCAATCTTAACCATTACTGGAGGCCGGGTCGCTCCTTGCAGAGAGTCTCTCGCCTTCAGTACCTGTATTCATATTCAAAAAAAAGCAGTAAGTAAGTAATGCCATGACAGACAGTCAATCTGCATTTGGCAAACAAGCCGTGTTCTACCTGCTTCAGTAGATGGTGCAGTTCTTTCTTCCCCTGCAGGTTTCTGAGGCCTGGCGTGTCTGGGCTGCTCACCTCAATTACCAGGTAGTCAGCGAGAGGGCCAAGTTCCCTCACTCCCTCCAGATAATCAGCCACAGCATCAGTGGACAGTTTGTTCTTGCCCAGGTTGATGCCTAACAGTTTGCCTGCTGAGATTGTATAATAATTCCATCTTACTGAGTTTTTCCACTGAAATAACAGGAAATGAATGAAGTGCTCTGTGTTCGAGGGGAACAAGGCTGTAGGATGCATCAGGTTTACCTTTAGTGAGCTCGGACTGAACGCCTTGCCTGGATTTTAATCGTTCTTGAACAGCTACAGCACCACAGCTGTTGAAACCATATCTGAAAAACCCATATAGGATTTATACCCAACTAGTGATGTCATGAGCTTGTTCACAAGGAATTTTACGGTAGATACTTTGTATTGTAGGCGGCACAGTGGCATAGTTGTTAGCACGTCCAACTCACAGCAAGAGGGTGCTGGGTTTGAGTCCTAGGCTCAGTGAAGGCATTTCTGTGTGGAGTTTGCTTTTTCTTTTTTTTTCTTTTTTTCGTGCTTGTGTGGGTTTCCTCCATATACTCCGGTTTCCTCTTTGCATTGGACAGGTGAAATGGACAATTCACCAGTCCATTGTTCAGGCTGTACAGGGAGAACCTATTGCAAGATTCACTATACACATGCCCCTGGTGCCACCACTTGATTCAGTTTGATTTGTCACATAAGGAGTGACGCTTTATGAGGCAGGGTTCAGCTCATGATGCAAATAGGAGATATTCTGTAGACTAGATCATCTCACTGAACAATGATTGCTTTACTATGGTTAATGTGTTGGAATGTGTTCGTCGAAGGATGCTCAAGAATTGAGACACTGTTAGCCAATAAGCAGGCTAGTTCAGTAGTATAGGTTAAGCAATCTACAGTAATGGAATGGAATTTTCCCTTATATTATATTAGCTAAATTTATCAAAATCAACCAGGATTTGCCTTTATCTGCCTTAGCTGCAGTAAGCTGCATAAATCATCTCAGAGTTAGTAGAAATAGAACAAACACTCTGCAACGACACTCAAACCCATCTCTCACCTGTTAATAACTGCCTGGTCAGCCTCGAGTCTGAACACACGGGGTTTTGGATTTCCCTCCTGTGGTTTCGGAGTGACCGTGCCTACCTCGACAAAGCCGAAGCCCATCCGGTACAGGGCATCCACCGCCTCGCCGCATTTATCGAAGCCTGCTGCGATCCCAACAGGATTCCTGAACCTCCGTCCCATCACATTGACTTCCTTGATTACAAAACAAGAAACATCTCATTAAATTAATAAATATCAGGGGGTATAATACAATATCATACGATACGTTTGAGAAGTAAAGCAGCACAATCCAAGTACGTCCACTTTCTAACACTAGTCATTTACCATTATACTCAATTTACAGTCGGCTATAACAATACAGCTCACGTGTTAATGTGAACAGAGGCACATTAAAACACTTTCTACGCTTACCAGTGATGCCGGATCCTGGTAGCGAATTCTGGGCACCAGACCCAGGCTGAGTAAGCATACAGCCATGTTGTGAGCCGTTTCTGCACCGACAAATCTTTGCAGCACGGGCATGAGGGTGGTAGTATAGAAGCGCTCATCCCCAACTGCAGCTAGATATCCCAGGAATACGGCACCGCCGGAGCCCAGGATCTTAACCGCGTCCTTTAGACACTCCTGTGGTGGAAAAAAATGACACTCACTTGTTTGCCATACTGTTTAATCCTAATACGAGGCTGGAGCCTATCTCAGCCAACACTGGGTGAAGGCGAGATCCACCCTGAACAGCCCACCAGACCATTACAGGGCCAACGCATTTACATTTACGGCATTCGGGCAGACGCTCTTATCCAGAGCGGCATACATTTTTTTATGCAGCTGAGCACTTGAGGGTTAAGGGCCTAATGACCCCACACACCCCTCACACACACTTCTGCCATCTGGAAAAAAGTACCAAAGCATTCGAGCCTTTAATACAAGACTCTGTAACATCATCATCCCATATGCTTTCAGGCTGAAGGACTGGAATGACACACACACACGCACGCACGCACACAGACAATTTACCATTTCACTTCCTGAAAAATATTTAACTTTGTGCTGATTGGACAGGTCAGATCACCGTCAGGAGTCCAGTTAGTACTCTAGTTCAGCCATTCAGTTGATAAAAATTCTTTATTTCAAGGGTCTGCTTATTTACGAGTCTTCTCTACAGGTCAGGTCAGCTCTCTACTAATACACATAGTCTAGCTACTTAAAGAGAACTTATTACTTATGATGTCACAGTAGGACATTGGGACATCATAGTGTCCCACAATAGATAAATCCTCCTTGAGAAGTTCTATGATATAAACCCTTCTCCAAAAAGCTCTTCTCAGTGACACCCTCCAATCCCTCTCTGTGACATCATCTCCGAAATACAAGTAACAACACCTAAAGTCCTGCACATACTACTGAATAAATACACGTCTCTTCCATCTTCCGTGCAGCGCTCCCTCAAGGCCATGAGAACACCTGGTGGATACGCACCAAGCTGCAGGCAAAACAGTTAACATTTCTGCAGGCATTTTCTAGCTATTATTATTATTATTATTGTAATAAATAATCAGCTTTTATCGCACTCGAATTCAGTGCTCAGGACTCCACTCTTAATCCGTCATGAATCCAACAGATCGAATAAATAAAAGTGTGTTTGCATTGTAACATGCCCAAGAAATTATTTTGACAATAATGATTTAATACTTACTATAGTGAGTTATTAATAAGCTGAGACTTGTTTATTAAGTCATGTCAGGACTTAAAGCTAATTCACAAGGAATTTTATGGTAGACACTTTGCGTTATGGGTGGCATGGTGGCGTAGTAGTTAGCATGTCCGCCTCACAGCATGACAGTCCTGTGTTTGGGTCCTGGGCTCGGTGAGAGTGTTTCGGTGTGGAGTTTGCATGTTCTCCCCGTGCTTATGTGGGTTTCCTCTGGGTACTCCAGTTTCTTCCTACAGTCCAGAGGCATGCACATTAAGATAATTGGTTGCTTCAAATTGCCCCTAGGTGTGGGTGTGAATTGTCTATATAATATATTGGTTTCACCTTTTAATTTGAATGAATGAAACTGAATTACCTTTTGATTGAAGATTCCTAATCTAAAATGATAACATGGTTCTTTACTTTATCTAAAGGCACGGACGGGGTTCGAACCCGCGATCTTCGGTTTACGAGACCGACGCCTTACCACTTGGCCACCGCGCCTCACAGGCTTTCAGGCAAAAATTACGCTATTTGAACTACTAACCCTATTTAACTACTAACCCTATTTAAAAGTAAATAGTCTATATTGAATTTTATATACATCTATATATAAATTCTGATCTATTTTTTTACTCAGAATCACACTTTCGTTTTAAAGGGGAACTTGTCAGCTCTGACTTTAGTTCCAGATATTATTTTTGACTTTTTTCCCCCTGAAAAGTAATTTCTATACTTTTTCTTTTTTCTGTTTGTTTGTTTGAAGGATAATTTGAAATAATAAAAAAAACAAGTTTACAAATTAAAAAAAGCGTTGATTATTACAAAAAAATACTTTAGATAAATAAAGACCAGTGAGACACACACTCTAGTCATTGTTAAAATAAAGATTTACATTTTAGTGAAGCTGTATGGACAAACATTTGATACACGGATCCTATGGGTGCTTCTTTGCACTGCGCATGCGCGACATAAAAATATCCTGCTCCCGACGGGATCGCCGTGTTTAGCTCGCGCACAGTTTGTGTGGAGGAAATTGAGACAGGGCCAGAGCTGTGCGCGTGACACTGCGCATGCGCATTGTAAAAAAAATGCCTTCCAGTACTAACATATGATATGCATTTGTTGTCGAGGTGAGTGGAGCGAATTTATTCTTTATTTGTTGTTCTGTTATGGCTGTTTCTAGGTGTCAAAAACAGCTGTGACTAATATTAGGGTCGGTGTGTGTGTGAGAGAGAGGGAGTGTGAGTGAATCAGTGTGAATGCTAATGCTAATGCTAATTCGAATTAATTTTTTCTGTTGTTGTTTTGTTAGTATTTGTTTTCAGCTTTATCTCCTGAGTGTGAATTCCTCCTGTAACAGATGGACTACATTAGATAGGGAGGAGCTTCAGTGGTTCTCTACAACCTAGTGTGTGTGTGTGTGTGTGTGAGTGTGAGAGAGAGAGTGAGACTGAACCATGAAGTTGATAGTGGATGTAGTGTGGATGGTGTGGGGCATTGGGGCATCTGTGTATGACTACATCCACACCAACGCCATGGAGGAGAGGATCCACACACTGGAGAATGTCCTCACCATCCACCAGTTCCTCATCGTGTTCCTCACAGCAAGCCTCGTCCTGCTCATCTCATACATCATCTTTAAGAAAAAATGAAACTCGCAAACCCAGCTGTGAGCCTCAAGGAACCTCGATACAAACACTCCACATTCCTCAGTGTATGAGGAAGACTAATGTATAGACAGAAGACTTTTTAATGTCAGACTGGCAGCCTCCTGCAATTCTTACCACATGTTTCGACCGAAATATTTCGCCTACCATGTCTCTGCTGTGATCTCAGTCATACACTGTACAACTGATTAGCAGAAACCCCAGTGACAGTTAGGCTAGGGGTATGCTTTAATTGTTGCTAATCATCAACACTTACAGGAATGAAAAACCTACTGACGAGCGTTAATCAATACTATTAAAGATCAAGTAAATAAAGTGTCTTTAAAGGACAGCGTGAGGGTGAAGCCAATGTCACTCGCTAGTTAAAGTTTGCATTGTTTTGTTTTGATTGCTATCATTTTCTCCACAATAGGGGAAGGTTATGAAATTGGTTGTGTGTACCTGTCTGCCTGTGAGCCTGATAACATAAAAACCAATAGATGGATAACCCCCACCCAAAAAAAAAAAAAAAAAAAGTTTAAGAATATGGGTCTTAGGCCAATGAAGCACTGATAAGATCTGGATCCAGGATGATTTTTACAATTTTACAAAGTTTTACAGATTGCACTACCTTGGTGTAGGTCTGCGCTCTCTGAGTGCATTTCTAGTTAATTGTAAAACAAGCTCAGATTGCTGTCATTGTGTGTTCATGAGCACAGCAATGTACACATGGTTTACATCACATATCAACAGCATAGTACCAATTTTGGTATTGGTTCATCTTTAGTTATATGAGGGTAATCATTGGCATAAGATATAATGATGTGACACTTATTCATTAATTTCTTCAAATAAATAGACAAACTAATCAATTAAAGTGCATTACACAAGTCCTAAACATATCCTAAGACATCTAAACGAATTGAGAGATCCTACTCAGTCTTTTATTATAGAATAACTCTCTGTTTTGCAGATTTTTACACATTACAAAATTTTTTTAAAGATTGCATCAAGGTAATAAAGAGATTTTTCATGCAAAGGAAACCCTAAGGCCTTTTCTCAGGCTTTTTGCTGCTTGAGAAGATAAGAACAATATACACACACAGAGAGTTAGAGTTAGTATAATTCAATACTGCAATACAGCAGTGATTATTTGAGAAGTCATGAGAATGTCACATGAGAAAGTGGGGAAGAGGAAGTGTATTGGCAGACGAGCAATGAAACAGGAACACAAGGATCACAAAAGATGCACCGAAACAAATTAAATAAAAATGAACAAAATTGGTGGCGTAGTGGTTAGCACATCCTAGTCGGCGAGAACGTTTGCGTGTGGAGTCTGCATTTTCTCCCTATGCTCACATGAGTTTCCTCTGGGTACTCTGGTTTCCTCCCACAGTCCAAAGCCATGCACATTAGGCTAATTGGCTGTTCCGAATTGGTGTCAGTGTGAATGTCCCTGCAATGTTCAGGGTGTATCCTGCCTTTACCCAGAGTTGGCTGAGATGGGCTCCAGCCTCCATGACCCAAGTAGGATTAAGCAGTTTGGCAAATGAACAAAATAGATGGTAATAGAGGTCAGGATGGATTTAGTGACTGCTTTATGGTTTACACATGACTGTAGATGATACTTTAGAAATGGTTATTTATTAATAAAATTTTATTAGTGATGTCAAAATCCTCTGTTTCTGATTGTCGTTGTGGCAGTTTCTTTGAGAATGTTCTCTCAGATGTGACATGTCCCTTTCTAACTCCTGTCAGAATAGTTCTCTGATACTTTTGCTTTTTTATGTATTATTATTATTATTATTATTATTATTGTATATATATTTTTAAAGGGTTCCTTTGTTAAAAGATTGTGTTCACATCTAATTTTTAGTTTTGTGGTACATATGAATCCTAACCACTAAATTCAGATGTTTTGAATTTTCTCAGAAATGCAGTTGTATAAGACGGAGCACCTGGTACCAATAAAAAGTGTCCTGTAGTCCAGTAAATACTACATTACGTCCTATATGGGTACTTTTGATTTTACTTACAGCACTGTAACTCTAATACATTTCACATTTTGTGTGGATTTATTTTTTTGTAATAAAATCTTCATTTCTACATGAATAACAGAGTTAATTAGTATTTATAACACAATTGTTCAACCTTGTATATGTTAGTAATGACATAGACACAGAACCTACCTATAGCCTGAAAAAGAACAATCCTGTACAGTATATATTGTTTACTCGTAATCTGTACATGGATTAATCTTAGAGTTCTGCAGCAACCGAGCCCTATTTAAGATGGTGTTGTAAGGAAACTCAAAGAAGGGGTAATCGATTGTTTATAAACAGGATTGGAATGAACTCCGGTTCAGATTAAACCGGCAATCTGAGCCAAACCTCTCTATCAAACCTTTCCAAATTCCTTGCGATTGGCTCTGGAGATGGGCTTGATTTTTTTGGAGTGGTTAGCATATCCACCGCACAGCAAGAAGGTATTTCTGTGTGAAGTTTGCATGTTCTCGCCATGCTTGCATGGGTTTCCTCTGGGTGCTCCGGTTTCCTCCCACAGTTCAAAGACATGCACATTAGGCTAACTGAGTGTTTCTAATTGCCCGTAGATGAGGATGTGGGTGTGGATGGTTGGGTGTGTTGCTCTGTGATGGTCTGGTGAGCTGTTCAGGGTTCACCCTGCCAATTCGCCCAGGGCTGGCCTGCCCGTGAACCTAGTAGAAGGATTGAACGGTTCCGCAAACGATTCCGCCTCATTTCAGCTAAGCCCTGTTTCTTTTTTGTTGGTCTTTTTCTTTTCTTTTTGTTATAGTTTGTTTTATTTAATACATAATTTTTGCATTTGTATTTTGTATTTAGCTCTCAGACTCAAGCAAATTTATTGACTGTGACTACAATGTTTCTGAGTGCCTTGCTTCGTACTGTTATTCGTACTTTATTATAATAAAGGATTAAAAAAGGGAATATAGAGCTCTATGTACACGTCAGAGGAGAAAGAGAGAGAGAGAGAGAGAGAGAGTAAGCCCCTCCCCTTCCGGTGGACTACCGCTGGACTTTTTTTTTTTTTTTTTTTTTTTTTTTTAATATTTACACTATATATTATCCCGTATAAATAGTGCCATAAATTACACATATGATGTTTGCCAATTTTAAAGACAAATTTTTCTACTAAAGAAAGTCGCAAATTGTCGTGTATCAGTAATATTTTGAGTGAATAATGTAAACAGGGATATAAAATTAATTTACAAAAATAATCTTTAAATTGGCAATCGTTCTATGTGTCATTAGTGCTAAAATTTTAAATAGGTTTTCAAAAAAATGTGTTTTTGCCTTTTATTACCGTATTTTTCTCACCGGAAATAAACTCCAACTTTACGGTAGTAGAAGCGGAAGAGGCGGGGCTTATACGCTCTATTCGGGATGCTTGTTTAAGCAGAGTTTTATATTTGTGGACGAAATGTTTTGTTTTGAGTAATTTATTATAACCACACGTATATATTTTTAATAAAGTAAAGGATGTCCGGAGTATTTTAAATACAGTGCTTCCGGAAACACGTTGTTACGGATTGTTTTAAACAGGAGCAAAGAGAAACCAGTGAATTTGGTATCTAGTTGCATTTAATCTTGAATTAACACTAAAGGAAGCGAACCCTGTGTTTATAAGGAGCACCTGTGCTTCCGTTTAAAAAAAAACATCCACGGATTTTGTTTATTATTATTTTCTATTCGAATCCACCGTGGCTGCCATGGAGACGGGCGCGCGCCGTTTCACCCTGTTGCGGAAACACTAGAGCGCTGCCTTTTGTTCCGCTGAGTTGTGCTGGATTCTGTCACACAGTCTCGGCGTTGTAGAGTCGGGTGGGGGATATCATGGCACCGCACAAGCCCGGCTCGGATCCTTACAGATCCGCAAAAACACACGCGCATCCACCCCACACCAGCAGCCTGGCCATGAGTGCTGCCAAGAGACCCAAAATGGAGCAGCTCCAAGCCGACCATGAGCTCTTCCTGCAGGCCTTCGAGAGTGAGTGTCGCGCGCTCGCTTCTATCTCCAGCTAAACCATTCAACTCTTTAGATCCAAACGACTTGAGCTAATTAGCCGGTGGCTAACAACATTTCTGTTTGTTTAGAACAGCTAAGTCGCTCTGTTTGCTCTTTTTAAGTCTCGTGTTCATCTCTTTTGCTCTCGCCATGTGTTGTTTCACATTCTCAGCTTCCTTTAGTGGAAAATATGATTTAAAATTCCAAATAATTTTCAAACCCAAGCCTAACCACAAGGCTAAATACGGTTAAAGAAGAGGACTAGCAAGCAGAAGGTTAGACAGAATGAACAGAAAGTGCTTTTATTATTACGTTGATATGGTAAATATGACAACAATGGAATAACTGTCGGTTTTGTTTTTTGTTTTTTTACTTGAATAAGTACTTCAGGCAAATCAGGGGGCGCGTGCATTAAAAAGCCTCGGCACGTGCGTTCGGCATGTTCCTCAGAATTATACCTTCTATACATTATTTAGGTAAATCAGTCGGCTTGTTTTTATGGGACACAAACAACCCATGAGGGAAAGGCGTACAAGAGCTGAGGCTAAAAGTAGCACAAATATTTCTGTGGGTTTTTTTTTTGTTGTTGTTGTTGTAATTGGCCTCAGGCTCTTTAGTAGAAAGTTTCCCTGAAACACTGAGCACCACCAGTTCTGGGGAATTTGTACTGTGACCTGATTAAAACATGTATATCTTTCACATTTATACAGTCTTACGGTACATTCCTGCATATTTATTGCCATTTTAACCTGGAAAAAGATGCCCCCTGTTAGTGTCCCCTTAAGGTCACTCCAGTGACAAGGGAAGCTACTTGATTGTTTTTGAGGATGCATACTACAGAAACATCAGGAAATGGCAGGACATAACCTTCATACTTTAATAGTGGTTATTTTCCAGAACTGCTGTATCTTTACCTCGTAGCAAAAACATCCTAGACCTCAACCTGTGACTATATCAGATCCTGCCTGATGTTCTAGGTCGTAATAAGTTACCCTGAATGAGTTTCATGAAGGCGCGTAATGGTGGCATAGTGATTAGCACTGATTAGCACGTCCGCCTCACTGAAACAAGGTCCTGGGGTTCGAGTTGCGGGCGTTTCCGTGTGGAGTCTGCATGTTTTGCCCATGCTTGCTTGGGTTTCATCCCAGTACCCCAGCCTCGGTACCTTACAGGATTAACCGGTTCGGAAAATGAGTGACTACGTGAGTTTCATGAAGACTGAAAATAATCCATGTCCAGGATTAGCTTTAAAGGGGTTGGGTCATGAATTGTACCCAAAACCAGTTGCCAAAGTGTCATCAAAATAATTCTGCCATGACTAGTCTGATGTACTTGTGGATATTTGTTAAATAGCATTTCGGCTTGCAAATTAAAAGCAGTCTAAAGGTTTTGAGCACAATATGGAGCAAATGGACATGAATAGCTATATGGACTATTTGAAGTCTTGTTGGGATGAACAGTTTACAAAGCTTAGGATCACCTTGCAAACTCCTAAATTGTTTCTATTTTCTGCAAATAACCATGACACTGCTATTTTAGTTACTGTAGTAAAATGAGCTTACCATACTAGTTACCAAAAAGTACCACAGAACTGTCAAACTTGGCCATACTAAGCCATACCGTGAAGCACGATAAACCATACCTACCAAAGTAGTACCATAATAAACCATAGTATACATAGTTAAACCTAATATGCACTGGTTAAACAGAATATACTTTTTACTATGGAGCTCTGTAGTACAACTATAGTTAAGAACAGTATACCATACTTAAACTGTAGTGGTATTAATGCTACTGTAAACTTCCACAGTACATCCAAACTCAAACATACTGTGCTATTGGTAAACTTGAGTAGTGTTATGGTTACTGAGAAGTGATGTAGTAAGCGCATAGTATGCCATAGTTAAAACCATAGTAGTTTCATCTTTACCACATAGTACCACAGTACACTTGAACATGACTCTACCTTGCCGTAGTTAACTGTAGTAGAGTCACATTATGGTTACTTGGGTGTAATCCAAATTAAAGTATACTGTAACATTTAGAAACCAGAGTATCATTATGGTTACCAAGAAGTACTGTATTAAGTCCATAGTTAAACATAGTACACCATAGTTAATCCAAGGCGTATTAGTTAAAGAGTAGTACCACAGTGTTAAGAAATGTACCATAGGTAAACCATATTAGTATTAAGGTACGCTGAAGTATTGTAATTACACAGTAGGCAACCATGGTTAACCAGTATGAGACTTCTTCACACTGTCCCGAGTGGAGTATATGACACATTAGTTATCATTTATTTAAACTCGGGGTGAAACATTTCAACTCTTAAAATAATGCTGATGTTACTTTTTTAATGTAGTCACTTCTGCTTTAAAGTTATTTAAACAATGCTTTCTTCTTAAAGCTAAAATTCTGGTAATGGGACATTTTTCCTGTTGTTGAAAGATAATTTCTATGAATCTCTACAATGGCAGCATTTGCTAGAATTCCAACTAGCAAACCAGCAACACTGGTAACGCTGTCTTGTATTAAGGAAAAACAAAACTCTTGACTAATTGCAGACATCTGTCAGCTTATGTATGTGGAAGAGGGTAGATAGCATGACCAAATTAAGGAGAACATATAGAGATAAGAAATAAACTCATGTTTACTTAGTTTGCTGTGGTAAAGGATTGGATTGCAAGATAGGTCAGGTATCATTTCTGACACAGATATGCTGTATCAACTGGCACATCCTGAATATATAAACAATGCTACGACATTGTGCATGCATGTGGGACGCAGTATCGTGGTTAGAATAATTTTACAGGCAATTCATAGGCAAAGAACTGCTGGGTACATAATAAGAATTGGATTGAAGCATGTCTGTTATACTACAAAATAGCCCCATGTTGGGGGGGGGATATAGGGCAATGGGGAAAAAATGATGAGCGTCATTGCTTGTTTTAACTTGCAAATCATTTAATGTTGTCAAGTCAGTGCTGAGAAACAAAGCGCTGTCGTCTGACTAAGTGAAGGTTGAGCACACAAATTTTATTCAGTCAAGTCGACTATATGACTATTAAGATTAGGTCAGGAATAAAAAAATAAATTAGGTTTGCTTATGAATTCTTTATGATTTTGTTTTAATTCAACACAATGTAAAACAGTAATAGGAAAGAGGAACACATTGGACAGACAAGTCACTGGTGGCAATGCAATACAGTTCATCAACAGCAGTTAGTCTTGTGTTCACATGATGCAAGAGAAACAAGAGGTATGACATTATGGTTATTAAAGGAGAGCATAGCGTAGTTTTCCCCCCAGTTTGTAATTAAATTTGATGTTGAAACACGGCCCTGAAGCAAATCAGCTCCTGATATCCCTCATGTTATGAACAATCATCATGTCATTAGCCTCTATGGTTTCTCTTTTTTGGAGTGAATAAGGCAGAAAAAATGCAGCTTTTTGTGTTACAGCTGAACAGCAAAGACTGAAGTCCTCATTGCTGAAGACTTTCCTGTTGCAGAAAATGTACTCTTACTAAATCACGTCTTCCATAAACGATAAATAAGCATTTCTTACAGAATATTTGCTACTTTAGTGTTATATATTAGCGTTACACTCAGATTAGTTATACACTGATGTACACCCAGACTTGCTTGGGTTAAGAGGATGGTCATTTCAAGTACGCATTACAGTCGTATTGAATGTAAACATTGAACAACACTTCTTGAACTCTTTTCACAGAACCAACTCAGATATACAGATTCCTTCGCACGAGGAACCTTATGGCTGTAAGTATATGCATCAGAAACCATCAAGCTGAGCCGAGGAATCTGAGATGTGATCATGTTTACAGCTTCTGCCTTTCCTTTTGTTCCAGCCCATTTTTCTGCACAGAACCCTGACATACATGTCCCACCGCAACTCCCGAGTCAGCGGCAAAAGGTAACGGCTTCTGCTTGCATAGCAGATTCAAATAGACCTGTTGAGGGGTACTATAATGGAGAACAATGGTGTAACATTATTATTCTGGGCTTCAATCCCCACTATCACCACTGTTGGGCTCTTGAGCAAGGCCTTAACACTCAATTGCTCAGTTGTATAAAAATGATAATTGATAAGAGCGTCTGCCAAATGTTGTAAATGTAAATATATATTGAGCTTCTCGCTGGTGCAGTGCTCTGACTTGTTCTGATACCCGCCACCTGCTGCACTACACACATGATCTGGTTGACAATCAAACAGTTTTTCTAGTCCAAAGGAAAACCAAGCACTCGGAGAGCGCAGACCTCTGCCAAGCCCAGTTTCACCAATTTTCCTCAATTTTTATAATCCTGGATCCTGTGCACAAACACAAGAAACTTTGGTATAAGAGGAGGATGAAGGTTACTTCCAGGTTTTGTTTTGTAGCTCGCCATATGTTGTTGTTGTTGTTGTTGTTGTTGTCTTTTAGCTACTATTTCTCTAACTGTATCAGTTTAGAGTCCAGACTACTGAATCTTTTTTCCCTCTTAATTTGCATGTGGTCTTTTATTTTTCCTTTCTTCTTTCATTCTTGGTAACTGGCAGCATGGTGACATAGTGGATAGCATGTTCGCCTCACAGCAAGAAGGTCCTGGGTTCGATTCCTGGGCACATCCCTGCGACTCTAATTAGGATTAAACGGTTTAGAAAATGAATGAATGAATTCTTGGTAGCTAAGAGTTTGCTTACTGTTTGTGATATGTGAATGTAATCGGAAATTATTTGGCATAATACAGTATGTAACAAAGCTTCATGCTCTTCACTACATGCAGTGTCAGCAATTCCATTGCCATATACAGCCAACACCAAACCACTAACTGACAAAACCCCTCAGTAGTAGCAGATAAGAGTTCCTCCTAACTCAAAACGGCAGACTGCAGCTGTGTACGAGATTAATTCAAGGCTGTGTGTAACGAGGAATCAATTCTGAATAATAAGTCATTGAGAATATTGCATTACCACATCGTGAGTAGTAATAAGTGTAAATGTCACTGCTTGTCATCTTTTGTAAGTAAGAATTTTGGGGGGAAATTTTGATAGAGCCGATTTTACAGTGTGAAGAAGTCAGAGACATAAACAAACTGTTCGGAATAATAACAATAATTAAAAGGTCTGAAATGAGTTTGGTTTAAATTTCAGGTCACATTGAGTTACAATCTGGAATAAATTGCACCACATCCTTAACTTCTGTCTGAGTTTGAAGAAGTGCTAATGATATTTAATGGTAATGCAGCTACATTGCATGCTGTGGAAATGCATTTGCCCCCCTTTCTGTTTCTTTTCTTTTTATTTATTCATGACATTGAATTGTTTCTGATCACCAAACCAATGTAGTATTGCACAAAAGATAACCTGAGTAAACAAAATGGTCAGATTTCAAATTATCTGGCAATTTATCGGACAAAAACTCACTGGTACCTACATGTAAACAAGTAACAGCCCTCTAAAGTTAATACTTGGTTGTGTCACATTGAGTAGCAACGACTGCAATCAAACTCTTCCAGCAACACGAGTTCCGTTTTTGGCATAACTGTGGAGAAATTTTGGCACATTCTTTTATACAGTGATCTAATGCAGGGTTTTGGAAATGAACTGCCCTTTTCAGGTCCTGCCACAACAGTTTAATAAGATTCAGGTTAAGACTTTGATTTGGCAACTCCAAGATCCTCATTTTATTTTCAGAAGTGGATTTCTCTTTATGATTAAAATAATCATGTATTATGTGTATATTATGCACAGACGTTATGTACACACAAAATAATACATTATAAAAAAAAGTTTCTATATTAAATAAATACAAAGTTAATGTTTGGTGGGACGACCCTTTGCTAGTCTTAGGTACCGTGTGTGAATTTCTATGAGTAAATGAGCTGTTTTACTGAGGATCCTGCTGGAAAACCAGTGTTAGGAATCTAACATTTAAAGAAAAAAGTTTGTGCTAAAAAACAAAAATGAATATTATTACAAGCGATACTTTGGTCATGAAAATTAGCACCATCGTGGACTTTCATCAGAGCAGATGTTTTTACACTAAGCTGTACATTGGCTGATGTCCTGTATTAAACACTAACATCATGAAGTGAATTGTTTGGGACGGAGCCTCAGTATCTGTTGTGTCTTCCTGTCTGGCAGAAAACATTTCAGCATGGATGATCTGCTCTTCAAAGTGGAAAGGATGAAAACGGAGCAGGAGACGCACAAGTAAGCACAACATCACAGCTTATCTACAGTCGAACCAAACCTTTTTTTTTGTTTTTTTAAGGGATTTGATGTATGTTTGTTGTCATTGTTTTTCAGTTTGGCATCACACCTGCAGCTCACCTTCACTGGCTTCTTCCATAAAGTTGGTAAGAAACACATCTGTGCTGATATTACTTTCTCATATTCTGAAATGTCTCAAGTAGAACTAGGTGGATTTCGTATTTCGTTATATATAAGATCTTGAGTCGATATATATATAATTTGTTTGTTTATTTATTTATTTTGTGAAATAGATATTTTGAAATAAATAGATATTAGAAAAAGTTAACATAATACTTGCTTTGTTTGTATCTGTCTATCTGTTTTTGTCACCCTGTCACTACATCTCTCTTTCTGTTCTGTAACCTCTACTCCTTTTAGTGTGTAGCTTGTGCTACAGTTGTTCACGTTCCTAATAAAAGTGTAATAAACTGTTTCAGATAAAACGCAGAACTGCGAGAATGAGGAGAGCTCTGTGTCACTGGAGGTGTTGCTCATCAAAGTGTGTCACAAGAAGAGGAAGGTAAGAGGTCACACACTGTCTCACACACACACACACATACACACACACAGGTTTCATATCAGTTAAAGTTTCAATGAATGCCACATTTCTTGTTGCTGTAGACATAAATAAATGAAATGTTTGTGTGTGAGTGTGTGTGTATTTATACTTTTTGGGAAACACTGAATACAGTTGACTGTGAGAGCTCTTGGAAGAAGGGAAATAATTTTCTCCACTCTGTCTCAGTTTCCTTGGAATGCCAGAGGAAGATGCTCTTAGAATGTATTTGTTGCGAAGGCATGTTATTCTGTATGTGTTTGCAATCCTAGACTGATCTGCACTGCTCTTGGTAGAATGCATTGTTCGTTATTGTAAAATGTACTGACCGCATGAGTCTGTGCACATAAAAGGAGAGGTGTCATGATTTTTACCCAAATTCAAAAATAAAAAAATGTCATGTAAATAATCAGAGAATGTCAAACATACCTGCCTATATTCGTTTAATAGCCTTTAAACTTGCATTTCAAAAGAAATTTAGGGGTTTTGAACCTAACATGGAGTGAATGGGAATGGATTGCAACATGAACTTTTTGAAAACTTGCTGGGCTGAACTGTTTTTGAAAAAAGTCCTAGTAAGTTGTTAGTATGAACCAAATTAATTTCTGTTAGCCTCCATAAACCATATTAGCATTTAATACCACTAATGATATTTAGGCTGCTTTCTTTGAGCAACCATGACATGGCCCCTTTAATTTGTGCCTTATTAGATCACTCACAGAACTGGCCTCTCCTGTTAGCACTTCTTTTCTGTAGCCTCAAAATAATTTGCCCTGCTTATTAAATCTGGTCTCATGTACACCTCTATCTCAGATTTGGTTTCTGCGTCCTCACCATGCCTGTCTGTTCTTCTCTTACTATCTGCAGGATGTGAGTTGTCCCATAAAACAGGTGCCTACTGGGAAGAAGCAGGTGCCGTTGAACCCGCGAGTGAAGACTGGGACGTGGCCGACTATCATGGTGCCCAGTCAGGAGTTTGAACCTAGTAACAGCCATATGGTGAAGTCTTACTCCCTGCTTTTTAGGGTCACGTGTCCTGCAGGGCGTGAGATCAGCACCCGGGACAACAGTACGTCATTCAGACTCATTACATGCAAATTATGCTCATTGAAAACACCACTTCAAAGGAACGTGGAGGTTTCCAACGGGGACCTGTCGACTCAAAATGTATTTAATGGAGGATGCATTTAAATAGTGTCACCAGTGCATGAACCAATGAGCAGGCCGGAGTCCGGGGATGGTGGGCACGTTTGTTGGTAGAGAGTGCTGCATGAGGATCACAACTGGTCATAGTGTCTCATCTACACTGTGTGACTATCAGTTACATCACAATGTGCTCATAGAAGATGTGTGTGTTTGCACAGATGTTGCTGATGAGATACCTGGCAGGAAGAAGCGTTACTCCTCCCACCGAGATGATGGAGAGACAACGTTTGTAGCACAGATGACAGTGTTTGATAAGAACAGGTGTGTGTGTGTGAAGAGAAATAAATTTGAGTTAAATAAATGGCATTTCACTGGCATTGACCAGTTTGTGTGTGCATATGTATGTTTCTGTCCAGGCGTCTGCAGCTGCTGGACGGCGAATATGAAGTGGCGATGCAGGAGATAGAAGAGTTTCCTGTCGGCAAGAAACGAGCCACGTGGGAAACCATTGTGGATGGAAAGGTGTGAAGGAAATAGTTATTAGTTCCGTCAGAGGTGTCCTCTGTTTATGGTTCCAGTCGTAGAGTTTTGAAGTAGGTTTGTTAGGAAAACATGGCACTGGATACTAACCTATTGTTGTGTGCTGTGTCTCAGTGGGTTCCTCCGTTCGACACGTTGTCTCACGGCCCGACCCTGAAGTTCGCACTACGGTGGACCGGCGAGGACAGCGACATCACCACGCCGCCAATGACTCGTCCTCTCGCTACACGCAACACCCACATGAGTGGCAGCGAGAACCAGAAGACCAACACGCCCAAACCGTCACAAACAGTAGGTATGGCAAGTGTAAATTTCCTTATCATGATAGTCACAGAAACCTTTTGATACTAGATTATAATATTGTAATTACATGTATTAAATGTTCTGCAGTTAGATCTTTGTCCATGTGGTGTCTCTACACACTTAATGAGGTTTAATACTGATATCTGTGCTGTGTTTGATTATCCAGCTGTTAAAGATCCCTTAAATTCCGAAGCACTCTTACGGAAAGAGCAGCTTCACGTCGAGCCTCGGCAGAAACTCCGTGTTTATTATCAGGTAACAGGTTTCTCTAGGATGTGACTGCAAAACTGATTTCTTGTTCTTAATTGGTCCTAATCAATAGAGTAGTCTAAAGTGCTTATAACATGTTAATAACAGTAATAATACCAGTTTTGAGAAAATTTCCTTTGATTTCTCTTTTTCTGTATAGTTTTTGTACAACAATAACACGAGGCAGCAGACGGAGGCTCGGGATGACCTGCACTGTCCCTGGTGTACGCTAAATTGCCGTAAACTTTACAGCCTCCTCAAGCACCTCAAACTGTCCCACAGCCGCTTCATCTTCAACTATGTGGTGAGGAAAGGAAATCTAACTAATCTTTTACTCTGTTTATTGCCCAAATAAGCTGTAGTTATATACAAAAGTTAGCATTCCGCTTAGTTTGGCTTGGTTTTATTTTTCCTGTCAGTCATTTTGTAGACACTGTACAGGCCAATGTCCTGGGGGCGGAGCTTTGGGGACACAGCAGCCAAATATCAAACTTGTAATCTTGTGGGGGGCGGAGGGGTTGTGTGAATACTGCATACATTAGCGGAGTCGCTTTATATTTTATGTAAGATTTGTAAAATAAGCCTTTTCACTGAGGAATGTTGGTGTTACCTATTTTTAATCAGTTAAATATTTGTAATTTTTCCGTTAAACCAGCTAGTGCAGTTTCCTCGACATGCCAGTCTTGTGTTCGCTAACAGTTTTTATCTGCGCCGTGTATTCCACTGTGTAAAATCCAGCAGGTGACATTAAAGTGATGTTGAAGTATAAAGTTTTGAAATATGTTTGTGGAGCAGCCTCACCCCAAAGGAGCACGGATAGACGTGTCTGTGAACGAGTGTTATGATGGGTCCTATGTCGGTAATCCTCACGACCTGCACTGCCAGCCGGGCTTCGCCTTCAGTCGCAATGGTCCTGTTAAACGCACCTGCGTCACACACATCCTTGTCTGCAGGTCAGTTGTGTGTGTGCATGTGTGTGAGAGAGAGAGAGGTGTGTACGCCTCTAGTGATGGTGGAAGTGTGTTTACAGGCCGAGGCGCACCAAGCCGAGTCTCTCTGAGTTCCTGGAGTGTGACGAGGTACCTCTGGAGCAGAGGAGGCCGTTAGTGAGCGGCCATAACCGCCTGTACTTCCACAGTGACAGCTGCATGCCGCTGCGTCCTCACGAGATGGACGAGGACAGCGAAGACGAGAAAGACCCCGAGTGGCTGAGAGAGAAAACAGTCATGGTGAGAAACATTTATCCTGTGCTTGGAGAAATAGTACACAAAACAACTCATCAGGGTCGGAGTGTCCCTCTCTCTGACATCGTCACAGAGTGTGTAGCTCAATCGGTAGGTGATGTCGCAGTGTGTGTAGGTCATGTGACACACTGGCATGACATCATGACAGAGAGACTGATGGACACGGAGTCTGGTCCCAGTGGAGCACTGTTAAGTGGTCCTCCAATTGATTACATGGTACACCCCACAATTAATTAAGATGTTATTTAATTAGTGTAATTACATGCTGGTGAAGGATAGCACACATGATGTCATACTGCACTGTAATAAGCAACCATACACTTTCACTTCAGTGTAAAAAAAAACTTTAGAATGAAAACAACCCAAACAATTTAAGATCTACAATAATTATACACAATAATAACATTACACCATTTTGTAAGGACTTACCATTTCTTTAAGTACACTGGACAAGCTGTTTGACTTGCAGCTGAATCATAGAGATGCCCAATCTCAGAGATAAGCCAATAGCCGATGTGTTTTATCTTCCTGATGAAACCACCCCAGCCCATGGGGTTTGTATCTCTTATTTACCTGTTTTACATCTTGTTTTGGTTCTGTGTCTGTTCACAATAACAAAAACAAGACCACATGTCAGGTGGAACAATCTGAGATCAAGTGTTAAACAGAAGGCAGCATACAATTCCAAGAGAGATAAAACTAGGGTAGCGCATCTCTCTCTCTTTCTCTCTCTCTCTTTCTCTCTCTCTCTCTCTCTTTCTCTCTCTCTCACGCTCCGAGTCTTTCTCTCATACTCGAACAAAAATTCTATTCAAGATTACGGGTGGCGTAGTGGTTAGTTTGCATGTTTTTTTTGTGCTTGCATAGGTTTCATCCGGGTATTCCGGTTTCTTCCCACAGTCTTTAGACATGCACACCAGGGTAATTGACCATTCCAAGTTGTGAGTATGAATGGTTGTGTGTATGTTGGGCCATGCCATAGACTGGCGAGCTGTTTGGGGTACACCTCACCTTCACCCAGAGTCAGCTGAGCATGGCTTCAGTCTCCCTGCATCACTAAAATCAAATTTCAAATTCAAATTTATTTGTCACATACAAATTATTCACAGTACAATATGTAGTGAAATGCTTAGTACGACTGTCCAGAATGTAAAGAATAAACAAGGAGATCAGGTAACAAG
>JAQMYF010000005.1:6188523-6210434 GCA_030014195.1 Neosilurus mollespiculum | reverse complement strand
ATGTAATATAGAATGTGAATGTAATATAAAAATAGAATGCAATGTACAGGCAATATAATGAGAATTTATTGCAGTGGTGACTTTACTAGTAAAATTAAAAGTCAGTAAAGTGTCTGTGTGCAAAAAGTGACAGTGTCTGTAAAGTAAACTAGTAGAATTAAGCAGTACGGAAAATGAATGAATGTAAGAATTTGAATGTTTGAAGTTACTTAAAATTGATGTGTGTCGTCCGTGGTCGTGTTTTTTGTATACTTTACATGTTCTTCAGATTATTGTGGGTCATTGACACTCATGTACAGGAGTAGGGAAATGGTTTCAGAAAGACATCATGGCCGATTCTATTTTATTTCCAAGAGAAAACACTGTATTTTTAATATACTGGGTAAGGGAATATACTGGTTAAGGGAAAAGCTTGAAGTGTACAGCATGGAAGCTCAGACCCATCAACAAAGACCGCCTCATACAGTATAAATCTCTGTGAATAGCATCCTGTGGATGGAGGGTACTGCATCTACAGCAGCATCTGGGAATATTTTTTCCCAAGAAGATAATGATCAGTGGAGCGTCCAGCTGATTTGATGCTAAACTAACTGAGGGAACATTTCCCAGCATGCTCTTTCACAGCATGTGGCTGACTGTAGAATTGACTCCATGTAGTCTGGCTATCTTCAAACTGTAAAAGTATGTTTTAGTCTCCACTTCGCTGTATTTTTCCAGTGCTAGTGTTAATCCGTTACTGTTTGACATCACACTTTTGTTTTCTTACTCTAGCAAATTGACGAGTTCACTGACGTCAACGAAGGCGAGAAGGAAGTGATGAAAATGTGGAACCTTCATGTAATGAAACACGGGTATGGATCTGTATTTCCCAGATTTCTTTTTAAATCCTGGTCCTGATCCTTACAGTAGTACTCAGTCCGATTAAACTGCACCTGAGTGTGATTTGATACACAGCCTGTTCATGTTCAGTGAGGCGAAACTAATTTCCATTTCTAGTCTGTCGCCTGTCTGTCACTGACAGCGAGGAAACGTTCAGCTTGGCAGCACTTAATGTTTCTCCCTGATGTCAACCTCAGGCTGCCCTACATTTCAGGAATGCTGCATAGACTTCTCTAAGGCATCTCACTGATGTTAATCCAATTTTGAACACAACCGTGAGGCATTCGGAGAGGGATGAAGGCTCTAAAGCCATTAAACGCTTCAAAAATCTAATTTCGAGATCAGTTTTAGACGTAATGGGCATCAGGCAGAGCGAAGAGACGTTTCCTAATACCTGACTGGCTGCGTTCCAAATAAAATCAGGCAACCGACTGTGTATCAAATGAGGTCAAACGCTGCCCTACTGAACACTATGAGGCTTTTTGAAATGTCCGACGGGCTGCGTTCCGAATCGAGTCAATCACCGGCTGCCTGAAGGTGACGGCTTTTCAGAATGCCTGGTAATTGGAGCAGGAGTCTAATTTTCTCCTTTCCTCCCCTCTCCTTTATCAGATTAATAGCTGATAATCAGATGCCTCAGGCCTGCATGCTGTTTGTGGAGAACTACGGCTCGATCGTCGTGAAGAAGAACCTGTGCCGGAACTTCCTGCTGCATTTGGTCAGCATGCACGACTTTGGCCTGGTGAGCACACTGACCATCGATAGGGCCATGGCTCGCCTGCGCCAAATTAAACCGGCCCAGATTAACGACAGCGCAGAGCCTGTGAAGGAACACGCCTGAAACTTGGCAAACTTTCAGACCTTTTCCCAGAGGACAGGAGCTACCAGACCTCTGGATGCCAGGTCATTTGTTTTAACCACAAAATCAACTGATTGGTCGAAGCTCATGAACTACATTGTGCTTTGAAATAAACCTGGGTGCTATTTTTGTACCTTTTTGTCACTGGCACCAATTTTCAAATGGAAATATTTTTAATATATTTTAAGCAGCGTGAAAAATGGGGTAAGACTTTGCTTTGGTGACTTTTATTTTTTTTCTTCTGTTTGCTTTTCGTGTAATAATTTTGTCTGATGTTTTTGAAACAGTGTGTTCGTTTAAACAGCAGTGAGCAATGTGATTAAAAAAAAAAAAAGAAAAAGTCCCAATAGCACGTCCATAGATCAACAAGGGATGGGCTTGGACTAAATTTCTTCACCTGTCTTCGCCAGTTTTTAGCTCACTGTCCTGATGAAAACATCCTGGTGTTTTGTACATGGTGGTATAGGGACATTTGCCGAGCAAGCCGACTATTTAAACACAAAAACACAATACTGAACAAACATTAGCCGCATGCTCAGAACCTAGCGAGTGAGTTTGCGAAATAGCTAGCATTGGAGAACAATACTAGCATGCCTGCTAGCAGGAAACTCTCTGTTTAGAGGTCGAGCGAAAGATGTAAACAGAAAGGTAGTGATTTCATCATATGCTCAAGCGTCAGGATTGGTAAATTTAATTCAACCTCCATCCTTGATGTCTGGTTGATAATCACAACACACGATCCATAATACAAGGTTTAGATATTGGGGAAATCAGACCACACACCTGTGGAGGGTAAAAAACTGTTTGAGTAATTAATAAATGGTGAAATACTGTGTAACGGGGGGTATTATTTACTTATTTTTCTCAATTAGCTATGTGTTTGCAAAGCATTGTGGCTTTTTTAATTAGAAAGGTTTGTTATATGCTTTCTATGAATGATTGCTTCATAAAAAGATTTACCATATACTGCATGGGAATGGCGCAATCTGATTGGTTCGCTATCTCAGGATAATAGACATTATCCACTTGGGGTATCCATTATAAACTTAGGATAATGCTTGAATCAATAAAAAATGTATTGCATTTTAGTTTGCTTTGCTTATAGTTCCCGTGCAGAATATACTACAGTTATTCACCTCAGGCTCATGGGATGTCACTCAATAGTCATATTATAGACTAGTCAGCAGTGTCCACCTAGCCTGAGGTGGATAATTATTTCGACCAAGTAGTTGCTCATGAAATGTGAGAAAAGCTCACCATGACTCAGCGTAACTTCAAAACGTTTATTTCCCACCCCTGATGCGTTCCCAACATGCGTAGGTGTGCAGTTCTTGATTCTGCTGAGTGATGGCTATCAACAAAGGTGATGCTTGAGATTAAATTGATCAGCTGGGCCTCAAATTTTACTCTTTGGTTCAATATATGTAATATTACATAGCTACTTAACATCAGACAACAAAGCTACCTGATCAGCTCATGTTAGCGCTGCCTTTAATAAATGAACGTTATTAAATCTGTAATTTCTTAGGTGTATGCAAATGTATTGGAACAACTGGTTAAAGGTTTATTTAAATTGCTGGTACAATGACTTAAAAAAAAAAAAAAAACATCTCAGGAAAGTTCAAGTGTAAACAATGAATTTCATTACAGTGCTGTGAGAATTTAAAAATACTGAGCGGTTAAGGATGAAGTAGTACACGTTTTCCTGTACAAGGCTGTAGTTTTCATCATGTTGGCCTGGAGCTGTTCAAGAATAACCTTCCCTTGTTGACCTAGACATGTCTGTGACTCTGTAAAATCAGGCTGCACATTGGTAAAGGAGAGTCTGCGTTTGGTGTTTCATTGTAAATGCCTGTAAACAGACCTCCTTAGTAGTAACAGGGGTGCGAGAGCAGGATTAAAGGTGCTGAAACTCACGTGTGAATGTCTAACTGTTGCACTGAAACCGGGTGGTACACACTGGGCATGTGCCGGTAACCAGTTACACAATATAATCCATAATGCTGTGAAATCTCATTCTCCTTTTGCTGTGCCTGCTCTTATTGGCTAGCATTTCCTAGCTGAGGATCTCTAAAATATGCTAGCTATGAAGTCACATTCTGTTACGTTTTTTCAGGCATTCGTTTGACCATTTAGGTATTTAAACATATTTTATTGTTGTTTTGAATACCAAAACAAGAGTTTTACTGTTGCTGTGAAAAAAGTAACTTGGCTAGCTAGTTAACACAAGCTACTGTTAGCTAGTGAGGCTAGGTCTGTTGTTCAGAGTGCGTAAAATGTACTTGAGTTGATGCTGATTATCTGTTACGTATCACTGAGTTGCATGACAACGGTTGTCAAGGACACAGAAAGCCGTCTGTGCGTGACATAATAAATAAACACAACTCATAAAGACCTTATGGGGAGTTTCGCCTTTAGGCAGTGTTTAAAACAATATATTATTTAGAAAACAACTCCATCTCAGCACCTTATCAGATGAAAAGAGTCTACCTTCTTTTCCAAAGTCAAATTCAGGGTCACTGTTGGCCTATCAGTAATTTGCCCCTGGACCTTTTGTATTTGAAATATAACACCACCTAATAAATTAGAGTAAATCAATAATGTGCTCACCACTGGACTTTAATTAAACATTGCTTATTAGTTGTTTTGGTGTAGCAGTCAAGTTTAACACAGTGTGTTAGCAGGGAATTATGGATCCATTGCGACCTTTTTGTTCGATTTTAAGCACATACTGTATGAACAAAGAGATGTTTCCTGAGGTGAAAAACACTGGCTAATGAAGAGGGCTACAGTTAAATATAGCAACAGTTCACCAGTCATAAGCAGTTTAATACCGGCACATGCCTAAAGCACACACATACAGGGTAACTCGCACGCTCGCACAGCCTTGTGTGCAGGGAGACATCTTGCAGAAATGTTTACACTTCATTTATATGTATTTCATGTATCTGCAGGATGTGGATTTTAGTGTGGATATTTCTGTCATATACAGTAGGTGTGTGTGGGTTTTTTGTTTGTTTTTGTGGGGGGTTTTTTGTTTGTTTGTTTGTTTTTTTTTTGTTTTTTTTTGTTTTTTTAAGTTTGATGCTCATTTCTGCACAACTAAACTAGACTTGACAACAGTGAAGTTCAAATACAGGATGAGTTGAAACTGTTATTTATGTTTTTATTTAGCATGTACAGCAAGAATCTGAACAATCGACTGAATCAGATCAGAAAATATCTGATGTCACTATTTAGTGTCAGAACGGTGAATCCCTAGTGAGAAGTGCAGGTTTTTCCTTCCACCTTTCTTTTTTTTCTTCCCCCATTTATATTTTTAATAGCAATGATTATTTACTTTCCTGCTAATGATGTTCTGAACAATTTTCTCTGTCTTTTTGTAGTTTTACTTTGCTTTAACCAAAATGCAGTGATGCGCACATGCCGCTAATCAGGTATACAATACATCATGAGGTTCTCTACATGACCAATCAACATTAATGTTGATCCATTGGGAAATTATTTTTATGTGATCTAAAATCACCACCGGGTCCAAAAAGGCAGGGTTTTTTTTTTGTTGTTGTTTTTTATCGGTTTGTGCCAATACATTTCATGGTGTTTTCACAGCTTGCTTTTAATCATGGTTTTTAGAATAACGGTCATCTGGTGGTCCAATATATTTTGTCACGATGTCTGGTAGACCTAATGGAAGCATAGAAACTGTGTAAAAGGTCAAGTCAGCCATCTGCCAAACTTCTCTATCAAAAGTGTCCATGATAACCTGTGTGCTAAGTGGTAGAGCTGATTATTGGCACATGGCTGTACTGTTATGCTGTATAATGGGGAATAGATGCAAAAAAAAAGGAAGAGATGTCATGAGAAGAAAGAGGTTTAAGTAGGATGGAGTTGAGTTCGCATACCAAAGGGAGCGATGCTGCTGCAGCGCTTTGAAATGCTTTTCTGCGTTGGAGGTTTTGCTTTATTTCAGCTAGAGCTGCTTGAGGTTTCTTATTAATTGCTGTAGAAATGTGACTACAAGCGGAAATCTTTTCAGCGCCTCAAATGGAGACCAGCATTGTTTGCACAAGATACAGCTGGACATGAATGGGAAGGGGGGAAATCTATAAAACTGAAAAGAGCCAGCCCGTTGGTGCTTCTGCTCAGAAAGAGTTGTTTTGTTTCATATTTAACAAAAAAAAGTAATAAAATCTTTTTCATTGCCAATGATTGGTGTTGCTTGTTGCTCATTTTGATTAGCGGTGGTCACGAAGAAGTACTGACTTCACTTCACGAAGTACATGGCTTTGGACTGCTCACATCATGGATGATCTGGAACACCGAATAAATAAAATCTTAGCTGTTGCATGTTTTAGCTGCTAGTTGAGAAATCCTGCTTATGTCTACCATGTGTTAGTGACTGACAATTCCAATTACGGTATCCACGTTTCTGGAAAAAATTGCCCATCATGCCTTTATCCATCCACCCATCCACTATCTGTACCACTTATCTGTCAAGGATCCAGAGGAAGCCGGACGTCATCCCAGCAGATTGAAATGAAAGTGGGGTACACCCTCAACAAGTCTCAGGTCTAACACAGACACACAACCATTCACACTCACATAGGTGTAGAGTTTGCATGTTCTTCCAGTGCTTGCATGGGTTTCCTCAAGGTATTCTGGTTTTCCCCCAAAATTCGACAGCATGCATGTTAGGTCAAGTGGCTACTTTAAATCGCCATTTGATGCGATCAGTTTTCACCTATCAGGCATACAACCAACCCGGGAGCATGTAAGCACATGAAACTAGCTGACTGCATCCTGTCTGCTGCGCACTTATCATCGGGGAAGCTAATTCATTGCAAAGCCCACCTCTGCATACCTGAGATTATAGATCATAGATCGGCTACCCCTCCCTTCCTGAGAACATGGCCAATTTTGCTTTCTTGCTCTCCCAAATGGCTGTGAAACCGAACTCGCAATTTCTGGATGAACGCTTTCCGCTGCGCCACTCAGGAGCCTTGACAGCAGATTTTATTATACCCACTTCATTGACCAGCTTATCAGCCTGGATGAATCTCTTGTATACACAGCATCCTCCTCGCATGCCTCTGATAAGAAATGAAAAGGATGACTTGTCATTACAAGCCTCTGTGCTACACGGTGTCAGCTGCTAAATCATTGTTTGGGACTTGGCTCAAAGTCAACTCTAAACTAGGGTACAAGTCTGCTGACGTTCAAGTGGCAGGAATCTGATGTATCAGGGGGCCCTCATGTCTGGGTTAGTTCTGCTGTCATAACTAGACCAGCCTGCACTCTAACCTCCTAAGCTGCTGCTTGCTGTTTATTTGTTCTCCGTATATTTCCTGTTGTCTGGCGTGATACCAGGGCAGCCTTGTGGTGCAGTGATTAGCACGGCTGCCAAGAAGGTCCTGGGTTCGAGTCCCGGGCTCAGGCGTTTTTGTGTGGTTTACATTTTTGCATTTACATTTACGGCATATGGCAGACGCCCTTATTCAGACTTACATTTTTCATACAACTAAGGGTTAAGGGCCTTGCCCAAAGGCCCAACAATGGCAGCTTGGTGGAACTGGGACTTGAACCCCCAACCTTTGGATTTCCTCCTACAGTCCAAAGACATGCACATGAGGCTAAGTGGCTGTTTCTAACTGCCCCTAGGTGAGTGTGAGTGAATGGTAACGTGGGTGTTTGCCCTGCGATGGTCTAGTGAACTGTCCAGGGTGTTCCCTGCCTTCGCCCAGTGTCGGCTGAGATTGGCACCAGCCTCCCCACAACCACAGTAGGATTACATGGTTTACATGATTACATGAGTGCGAGAGTGAGTGGTGTGATACCTGTGCCAGATACTGACCCATTTCTACGTCCGTGGCGCCTCATATCTTCCAGTCCGGCCTGGGGCATCCCGATGCTCTTCCTGCAATTGTCACTCACTTTGTGCTGCTGCTTTGTGATCCCATATGGATACTCTAAATATTTCCACTTCCCAAAATACAATGTATGCCCAAGACGTACCCTTAATTTGTGCCATCTAAGGACTGCTCCTTTAATCATAATCACTGCCTTGTGCCAAGTCCAGGCCTCTTATTCACATATAATGTCCTCTATTTTTTTAACTTGTTAGTCAGCACCGACAAACACTGATTCCTCTTCATTCCGCTTCTTCGGCTTCATCTTCCTTCCTGTGCTTCCTTACGGGTTCACCATGCAACTTGTAAAAAATGTGGAAGGTGCTCTCTAGAGGCTTGTGCATACTGGACTACTGTAGCAGTAAAACTTGGTGGTTCTGAGGGAGAGAACTCACTCCCTATAAAAGACTTAATGTAACTCATTGTTACAGGTGGGGAAACAGGACATTAGTTTTGAAGGCATCTTTGCTCTACAGCATTTCTTTAAGGTGCCTAATATTTTTGCATAGTACTGCAGTTGATAAGTAACGTGTTACCAACCTAATAACCTCATAATTAATTAGAGATTTGGATAGTTCTGGGTCACGGCTTCCCCCCCCCCCCCACAACCACTTTCTGTGAAGCTGCTTCGTGATCGAGTCTATCGTGTAAAAAGCACAAAATATGAAATAGAATTGAATTGTTTTATTAATTATTGGTAGATTTTCCACTGTGTGTTAACAGGTGTTTTTCAGAAGGCACACATACACACACACACACAGGGATGAGGTACAAAGAAGACAGAAATTCACTGAACCATCACAGTTTGATAATCAGAATCAGAACACTTTATCGATCCCGGAGGAAATTGTGTAGAGGTGCTATGTGTTCGGTTACATGTTCAACAGCATTATAAAATCTAAGTACCTTTTATACGTTTTTAATTACTGATTTTTCAAAAATTATTATTGGATTTTATTTTCCAATACTGACTCACTGACTAGTGTTGGTCGGTTTTTAAATTTGAAAAGTTTTCTTCATTTTATTCATGAAACCGATAGAATGGCACTAAAATTTTCTGCTAGGAAGTTAGCAAGCTTTAGCTAGTTTGTTCATTGTTGAACAATATATATAGTCAGTCAGGAAAACTGTGAAATAGAAGAATTTACGATAGCTATGGCCACTAATCAAGGACATCACTATGCTAAAAATGTTTTTTTTTTTCCCCTTCACCCAGAAAATCGAGGCTGCTATACTTCTAACTTGTCAGATAGCATCTTGTTCAAAATGACCTATACATATAGGTGAACGTTTTTGACATGTTTTAAGTCGTAGAATACAAATTAGGGACAACTGAGCAACAGTCTACATGACCTTCACATTTGTTTTTGCACCAGTTTCATGTCAGTCCAGATCCCAGAGCTCACCCGCCCAGTCAAGCCAGACTCCAGAAAATGCAAAATATTCAAAATTGGGAAACGCGGCTTTTCTAACTCCTGTCCACCAGCCCTGCCTAAAGTTTAAAGTATAATATAACTCCAAACATGTTCAAATCAATTATTTTCTTTCTTTAAATCACCTTCTAGGGAAAACCGACTAACTTTGTGGTTACTGCACTCTGGCTTGTCAGGGCAGATTAGCATTAGCATGGGGACGACGACGACAACAAATCATTATTACTTCAGACATTTATCTTTAAATTTAAATTCAGACATTATTACTTAATAAAATGTAAGAAAAGGGAAAAGGGAAAAGGAAGCCACCCCAAAGATCTGTATCTGAGCTTGTGTGGTAAACCAGCATGCTTTGCAACTCAAGTCTGCACACACACATGTTGATCTCTAAAAACCTGAAACACACCTGTTACGGAGGGAAGAGTGTAAACGTCAACTTGCTCTTTTCAGGCACAGACCATAATCGTTCAAAAGAATTGATTTCACTTTAAAATCTTATGTGAATTTTCGGAATAAGGTCGTTATTAATATTATTTGTCGTACATCTTTTATGACTGGGTGTAATGTTTGTCTGTGATTCTTGCGTTCTTGTTTACATTCGAACTCTTCTGTAGTTTTACACAGACTTTGTTTAAATTGTGAGCTAAACTGTTTAAAATGAGCAATATATTATATTTGGACAAGTACAACATATATGAATCCATATCTATTCAGCATCAGTGAAGCTAACTAGACTGCTAGATGCTTGTGACTTACTTTAAAATTTATGTTTTTAATCTGAAACAAAAGTTGAACATGAGCTTCCCTCAAAATGACCATAAAAATTAGAGTAGTGGACATTAACGCATCCACGTTGGCTGTATGAAACCATGGAACCTTTGCCAAAATGCTGAAGCTCAACCAGGGAATTGGTGCAATATATGTGATGCCTCTGCTGACCCCCATGGCAAGGACAACCAACAATGGCAACCCACCAAATTTCATAAAACAGGAGACTCTGATTAGCAAAGACAATTAGCTAGCAATGACAGCTTGTGGTAATTATAGTGAGCTTGTCGCATTAGGCTCCTCAGCTCATGTAGTTTTTACTGCATCACAAGTATAACATTAGTTGTTGGTGTATTAACTTTTAGAGATTGGAGACTTTGACCTTAGGGAACCATGGGAGTGATGCAATATATGACATATCAGTGCTAACCAGCATGGCAAAGGCAACCAACAAGGTCACGCCTCAAAATTATGGAAGCAGGAGACATTGGTTAGCTTGGACAATTATACTTTGTGGTACCTTTAACAAGCTTGCAACATCAGAGTCCTCACGGCTTGTTGGGGTTTTTTTGTGGGGGTTTCTGCATCACAGGTAAAATATTAGCCGATGACTCGTTATCTGTTAATGATAGAAAATTTTGATGAAGTATTTTTGATACAGGGAAGTTCGTAGCATATTTTGCACTTTTCTTCTTAGTTTGTTCTGACAAGTTAGCCTTAAAAGACCTTTCTTTACATTCCTGGTATAAACAAACCACTCAGCATAACAACTCATTTAAGCTTCACACTAAATTGTTAAAAAAAAAAAAAAGCTAAAACCATGTGGTTATAATGAAATAATAGATGAGGAGTCCAATGCTAAGAAAAGTGGGCGTTCAAAATTTAGCATGGTGGCAAGTGCTGAACAGCAAAGTATGAACAACTCTACTTTGGGAGTAATTGCATGTCTGAGTAAACACTGTAAACAGCTTTGACGTTAAGACACAAATACAACGAAGCACGTCAGCAAAACAGGAAGTGCCGCATCAGAAAACCACCACTTTCCATCCAGGGTGTGTGAAGGAACAGCCGAAGAAGAGGCAGTCAACAACTTGGTCGATCAGCCAATCAAAGACCACCTCCCTGCTCCCTGAACCAATGGTAACCCGCAGCTTGAAGCTGCTCACATCACTTGGGTTGTTGTTAGCGTTAAAAACGCTCACAACTTCCATGTCGAAGGTGATAGCTGAGCCGATGGTGACTGCGGGAAGCTGGTTGGTCATTTCTTTCCCATTAACATATACCGCGCCTGTGAAATCAATGTAATAATAATTAGTACGATGTGGAATGCAGTGTTTATACTTAAAATAAAGTTAGAAATATATTTTAATTTTAACCACTACTATGAGAAAAAAGGCCACAAAAACTCAAATTCATGAAATAAATGGTGTAAGATTTAAGTTTTAACTTAAAATATCTGAAACATGATTGACGAAGCACGGTGGCATAGTGGTTAGCAGTTCCACGTCATAGCTTGAAGGTCCTGGGTTCAAGTCCTGGGCTCAGGCGTATCTTTACTGAGTATGCATGTTCTCCCCCTTATTGTATGGGCTTCCTCCAGGTGCTCTGGTTTCCTCCCACAGTCCAAAGACATGCAATTTAAAACAGTCATTTAGCCTAATGTGCGAGTGTGAGTGTGTTGCCCTACGACGGTTATGGCGAGCTGTTCAGGGTGTACCCCACCTTTGCCCAGCATCAGCTGAGATAGCCTCCCAGTGACCCTAATAGAAGTGACTGAGGAATAGTAGATATTTTTACCACTTGTATCCCTCACAGAGGCAGGTGGACAACTGCTTTGAATGAACAAAACACCTTCACAAAAAAAAAAAAAAAAAAAAAAAAAAAAAAAGTGCATAAAGTTAGCTAACCTCCATGCTAAATAGCTAAAGCCAGAGGTGACTAGTCAGGAGAGATGAGGTCAGCTGAAAACCTCACGAGAATTCGCTACCAAGAAAAAAAACGGCAGTTAAAGCCTTTCTTTGACCAAATCCGCATGAATTCATGGGTTCTTCAGCTCTCACTCTCAGTGCCGGCTAGCATTGTTAGCTGTATGAAATTTAGAAAGGTGTAAGTAGCTAGACAAGATTTGACCGTGCAACATGGATTCATTTCCTAAAGAAAAGTGGACAAATCACTAGCCTGTATGCTCATCATAACAAGATTAGGTGACTGGTATATTATTCATGACCCATAGTTGTATTTATCCAGTAATTTCAGTAATTATTATTGCATTTAGCACGCTAACTCGCCAGCCCAAACTATATTATATTCGCTTGCATTTTTTGCCCAAGTCAATTCAGAGCAACCAAAACATAGCACTGGATTAAGAGCACTTTATTGCTGTGACTTGCATAGTGGTTTCATGAACACGTCTATGATTACCCTTGGCGGTATAAATTTTTAACGTGTCACTTAATTATCATGCCTTCTTCCTACTTTCAGTTCACGTAAAACTTGCTGCGAGTTGATTCCTCTAAGGGTCGACCCCAAAGCTTTGGAGTTGATATAATACACAATAAATAATTTGCCCCGCACAAACACAACAAGCAAAATTCATTTAGCGTGTAAGAACCGCTAGTGGATATCGTATATACTGTATATGGAGATTGCATGTTCTCATGCATGAGTGCGTTTCCTCTGGTTTCCTCCCACAGTCTTGCATATTAGGTCGACTGGCTATCTATGGAGCGCCCAGGTTCTTGTTGAGTGTCCGCTGGGATTGACTCAAGGCTCATGGGCGTGTACAAGATGGATGGATGGATAGGTTCATGGGAAAAAGAAAAGGAAAAAAAAAACCTAAAACACAATGTCGTCCCATTTAAACACCAAAAAGGTGTCAGCAACTAGACGTCATCTTTGGTATGGGTTTGGTTTGTTAGTAAGTTAGTTATTATCCATCAGTCGACATGAGGATCAGACCTACCGTTAGTGGAGATACAGACAGCCTGGTCCCTCTGCAGAGATTCTGAGTCACTGCGTTGATCCACACATACACCCAGACTGTCACGCTTATCCATCTGACCGGCTGCTGCAATCCTACACACAATGAGCAAAATGACAGTGCTGCCATCAGCAGCTTTATCCATTATTAAACATTCCTTCGGCATTAATCTTCACTAACGGCAGTCCACAACAATTATTATTGTATTACAGGATCATCAATTTGCATTTTGAAGAGTGTAGAGTATACATAAAAAATAAAAATTATATATATAATATGCAATGAAACAAGCAGCTATTTACTTTATGCATATTTATGTTAACCCTAATTATACTGGAAGTCATGAAGATATAATTAATGTCTTCGAAAACGAAAGGATAAATCTACTTAAAGCGAAAGCGACACAGCAGAGCTTTAGTGATTAAGTCTGTTATGCAGCGAAGCTTAAGTGTTTTTGTCTGTCCTGCGTTTTCACCTTCTCATCAAAGATGCAAATTATGCTAATTTACGTCATCTCATAAATCTGCCTCGGCTTTTTGCTTGTAACTCAGCACAGAAACACTGTTTTCCGTCTTCACTTTCTCTATGCTGGATGTCTGATTCATTTAATACGACACTGGACATAAATATATTTGAAATATATGCATATACAGCATACTGGTGTATAAATAAGGCAGATATCCAGTAATCCAGCAACAACAAATTAGCACTGTGCTAAGATTATTAATGCGTTTCAGGATGGGCTTCTCCTTTATGGAGTACTTTATTTATTTAAAGCATCACGTTGTTTGCATTAGTTGTTGGGTCAGGGCTCGCTGGAATAAAAACAGCTCATACTTGAAGGTCAGGGTTTGTCCGCAGAAGTACGACGGCGAGTTGGAGTAAAGAACAGACAGGCAGCCTGATGAGGACGAGTCACTGCGCAGGGCCATGTTCTTCCTGCTGCTCAGAATGTAGCCGTCCACACCAGCACTCCACTCTACACACACACAGGTCACAGAACATTAGGAAAAGGATTATTATTATTATTATTATTATTATTATTTCTACTCGTAATCTTCAATCTAACTCTATACTATTTTAGTCATTAAGTAAAAAAAAAACAAAAAAAAACTTATTACAATTAATTGCTTGTTTTGTACAGACTGTACTTAAAATTTAGTTTTAATTTTTACATTTTATTTATGTATTGAATGCCTTAAAAACAAATTCTTTAGTAACATTTTGATTTCTCTCTCACATATGACTTCTTCCCAAGGGATTTATTTAATCCGTCTGTGGCTGCTGTTCATTTATTTTTAGCTCACGCCAATCCCTAGAGTCATAACATCAGAGCTGCTGTTACCGCTGTTAGAGTTTCAAAACATCTGGACGAGTGAACGATTCAGACTAAATTGCTCTATGTTGTACTTCATATGAAGGTATACCTTCAGGTTCTGTGTGTAAACTTTTTTGAAATGTGTGTGTTATATGTGCAATATGTGTGTGTGTGTTTCCATGTACCGTGTGCTGTGAGTGTTGTGTATCCTGTCTGTGGGACGCTCCATGGGCTCCATTCAGTACGTCCCTCGCCGCGAGCGCACACTCGGAACAGGTAATCAGTGTGAGGGTCTAGGTGTAGCAGCAGAAACTCACATTCGCTCCCTACATAGGCGTCCTCGTAGTGGGTGGAGCTACTGCGTCTGTACTGCAGTCTGTAATCCTGAGGGAGGAAGTCCTCATCCACCTACACACAGAAACACACACGCAATAATACTCACAAATATCCAACCACAGGTGATCACATACAACGTCAATCTACATAACGGAATGAAATGTTACCTTGCTCCAGCGCACCAACACTCCACCCGCTCTCTCAACCAGCTCCTCTATCTGTACAGGCGGGTGTGACGACACAATCCCATGACGTGCCACTCGCTCCTGCATCACACACAACAACGAGTCGTCCAACTGTGCCGACACACACGGCACATCCACCAGCGCTGGCACCTCGGGGAGACTGCACACGAATCAAGTTAATTAGCGAGTCCTGTTGTATAACCAAGTAATCTACTTTTAATTCAACTATTTAGGTTTATGTACAAAGAAGGTGCTGGGTTCATGTCCCGGACTTGTTTCTGTGTGGAGTTTGAATGTTCTCCCTGTGCTTGTGTGGGTTTCCTCCGGGTATGCCAGTTTCCTCCCACAGTCCAAACGACATGCACATTAAGCTAGCTGGTTGTTCCAAATTGCCCCTTGCTGTGAGAGTGAGTGGTTGTGTGTGTGTTGGTCCTGCAATGGTCTGGCGAGCTGTTCAGGCCTTTGCCCAGAGTCGGCTGTGATCCCTGCAAACCTAGTAGGATTAAGCGATTCGGCGAATGAATTAACAAAATGTTTATGTATGTTTAGTTGTTTGTTTGTCTTTTTTTTTTTTTTTCCCCATTTTTCTCCCTAATTTAGTCGTTTCCAATTCCCACCCATCAACTTTTGTCTTCCCTATCACACGACCACCACCGACCAGGGAGGGGCGCAAGCAAGCACACGCCCCCTCTGTGACATGCGATGCTACTGCCCGCCTCTTTTCGAAGTATGTTTAGTTCTTTGAGTTGAATGTGTTAGGATGTAGTTTGGTTCTCACCTGTCCAGCTGGATGTGAAGAGCTTTTTTAGCGAAGCTGCACAGTTTGTCCTCTCGGTCAGTGACGCCACAGCGTATCGCAGCTTCACCTGTACAAACAGGAGACACACTTTAATACTCTGTAACCTGTAATAGTTCTTTCAATAACATGAAACTATACTGTATTCATATACAGCAGACAGTGGCAGTGAGCACTTAGACACTTGCTTTTTTCCCAAACAAACATGACTATTACCCTGCTGCAAGGAACAGGCCTCCAGCTAACCATCTAGTTCCATGCTAACTAAAAGTACGAAATGCTAAAAACATTCTTTATTTTTTATATTCTTTTACCATTTTATAAAATGTTTTTAACCAAGAATTTGGACAAGAATAATAAAAATGTAATAATATACTTTAATAATTTACAAAATGTATTTGTTACAGTTTAGTGAATAGAATAAAGCTACTCCCTCAGAGTAAATATGACTAATAGTGGAGTTCATGTATACGAGCCGAGGTCGTGGAATAACTGTAAATGTCAATATATAAAAATTCCAATCCTTGATTTCTTGCAGTTACTTGGACATTGTCAAGCTTTTGCCAAGTTTTTGTAAAGGCCAAGTTTTTCCTAACTTGAAAGGGGGGGGGGGGGTTTCCTCCAGGGTACTCCGGTTTCCTCCTACAGTCCAAAACATGCACATTAGGCTAGCTGGCTGTTCCAAATTGCCCCTAGGTGAGAGTGAATAGTTTTGTGTGTGTCGGCCCTGCGGTGGCCTGGCGAGCTGTTTAGGGTGTACCCCGCCCTCGCCCAGAGTCGGCCCAGCCTCCCCGCAACCCTAATTAGGATTAAGCGGCTTAGAAAATAAATGAAACATATATAAATTATAAATGGATAGGAAAACTATAAATCGCCTTCGGAGTGGTAATGACCCCGGGTGCATCACAGGACCACACTAATAACTAATTTCCTATAAAAGCTGGTGTTTTTCCTTACATCAGAACACAAGCAGTCTCTAAACTGGCTCATTTTAATAATAAACAAACATTCAGTAGCTTTTCCTCTCTGGATATCTGAACCCTCACATGGTCGCTGCATGGTTATGCAGCATTTCATGTCTCTCCACGCGAGACGCTGGGCTGGATCACGCTGACGGTGTCTCAAAGACAGGGTACCTCCGGTAAGGTCGATGTTGTCTAATGAGTCAGTGTTATGAAACGCAGCACTTCAACAGCTACATAGTTTCCTGTAAACAGTCCAAGTTGCTCTCAGTTTCCAAGATACAGACATTTCACAGATTCCGACGTGTCCTAAATTTCTTCACAAAAGTCTTTACGGTGTATAATAAATACAGAGACGGTGAAGATAATGAAGAAGAATGTTTTATAAAGAACAGCATCAATTCTGAACAGTCAAAAACATATGAACTTATCAATAATAAGTAGCATTTGTATGGGGACGCACGGTGGTGTAGTGATTAGCACGTCCACCTCACAGCAAGAAGGTCCTGTACATAAATTGTCGCATCACAGTGTTCTAAACATGGTTTCTTCCATTCTGGCTCCTGTAGCGGTGCTGACAATACAAAGGACCACAAAGACAGTCGAACGGTCAGTATCGCGTATTTCAGCAGGATATATCCGCGCATGACTGTACGCTTTCATGCTTCTGTTGTTTAAGCACTTCTTACAGTCTCTTCTAATGTTGCACTTCTATAGCTGTACCCTTTAACCCCTGCTTGACTCCTTAACACATTTTTATAACAACCATTTTCACTTTTAGTACAGTGTTAGCATAGTAATGCGGTTCACTCCACTGCTAGCATGACTATGTTGGAGAGTTAAAGGGGCTGTTTCATCCTTCCCAGGATCCCATTTGTTTTTGTTTTGAAAACATGTGACCACCACCTGTAGCTCAACGTGCAGCTGTCAACTCTTTTCTGTCCTTTGCTACCGTGCAAGAGAGGGCCAAGCAGGTGCACAGCTTTTATAGCGGAATTTTAAATATATTCCATGTTAAAATTCATGATCCATGGCCTACGATGTCATTGGATTGTTTTTCCTTCAAAAAAGCGACTCGCATCTTGGCGCTAAGGATTCTGTTTAATGTGAGCTGGCCCCTTCATCCTAGAAATCACTAGTTATTGATTATCTGCCACCATGTTGTAGCATGATTGCTCGCTAGCTGCATCAGTCAACGCCTCAGCCATAAATAATAGCGCTGTCATAGCCATCATTTTTTTACGCACCTTCACGCAAGAGCTCATCAGCCATTTTGACGCCATGTTCGATGAGTTTCTGGCAGTCGTCCAGTGGACTGATGCTATCCTGCTCAATGGTGTCCACATCCTGTAGGAGTGTGTTCAGTCGCTCATTTAGCAAACGGATCAGCGTCGTCTGGAGCTCCTGGAAATGGCGCTTTAAGACCTCACGAGTGTGAGTGGAGCTTCCTCGCACCTGTAACATCAATACATTGCCAGTTAGAAAGGAAATGCAGCATTGAGCTAGACCTGGTCACAGGTTAGCTAGTTTCGCCAGTACACTTCACCCTCCGTCTCCCGGACTATTAGGGGGGGGGACTATTAGGGGGATCCTCAAAAGTCTGGCAATTGCTATGTCTGGGGTCCCTACCCTTTTTCCGGACATTTAGCATAATCGGTCCGGCAATCACCATTATTCAGCAGCAGTCCTGGACGGGAAATCCAGGGTGAAGTGTATTGCTAACTTTGGCAGCTATCTAACGTAGTATAACTGCTAACTCACCATGTGTTCAGATGGTTAACCTACCTAGCCACATGTCCCACCATGACTGATGATAAAGTACTAATGATGCTCTCAATACCCTTCGAGGAAATTATGAACAATACCAGAAGGAGTGTACACCAGGATAAATTATTACATGGGTGGTGTGGTGGCGTAGTGGTTAGCACGTTTGCCTCACAGTAAGAAGGTTCTGGGTTCGAGTCCCGGGCTCGGTAAGGGCGTTGCTGTGTGAGTTTGCATGTTCTCCTCATGCTTGCATGGGTTTCCTCCAGCTACTTCGGTTTCCTCCCACAGGCCAAAGTCATGCACATTAGGCTAACTGGCTGTTCCAAACTGCCCCTAGGTGTGAGTATAAAGCTTGTGTATGTTAGCCCTGGGATAGACTGGCGAGCTGGCCAGAGTGTACTGTGCCTTAACTCAGAGTTGGTTGAGATAAGCCCTAACCTCACCATGACCCTAGTAGGATTAAAGCAAGTTTGGCAAATAAATCAATTAATTGATTGGTCACAGGATTCTACAATTTGTTGTTTCTGAAAAGCAGACCGGCTTTTTAATAATAAAATTAACAATGTATGCTCATTCGTAACACCCTGTGTTTAAATAATTTTTTTTTTTTTTTTTTTTTAAAGTGATTTAATCTAAAATAAATAGATAGATTTTTTCAAAAGTTCATGTTATTGTTAGTTATCGTTATAATGCCAAGTAAGATAATCTACCTCGTCTATGTTGCTACGGACGCAGTTCCAACAATATTTTAAGAGAATCAATAAAATAAGTTTTAAATTTAAAAAATCTTTTTTAAAAATCTGTAATTTATGTCAAATTGTTGATTTGTTTAGTAGGTTTGGACAAAATAAGCAGGATAATGTATAGCTAGCTAGTCATCATCACAAAATAAACCCCTTCATAATGGTTCGGCTCCCTTTCGCTCATCATTGCGGTCCTGCATATCAGGGTTTATTTCACAGTAATGACCGGCTGACTGTACTTAAGGATATTATCCCCACTTGTACGTAGATAGTGAATATTCAATGCATAGAGAACGGATTCACTTTAAGATGGTGCGTGGGTGTGAAAAAGAGGAAATGGTGTAAGACAAGGGCCTCTCTTTACGTTTTAAACTCTGATTCACCAAGATGAAACTGCCACACTTCCTGTCTCTCATGCTTTTAAATGTGAAGAGAAAACACACACACACTAACAACCTCACACACTTCCTCTTGTATTTTAAGAAAAAAAGAACCACGACAAGTGCCCACTACTTACACCAGTACAGTTTCTCTGTATGTCAGTCGCCATGTTTACATACAGAAATAATAATAATAAAAATAAAAGGTTTATCATGAATTGTGTATTGGCGTCCTGATTTTAGAATCTGTTTATGTTACAGCATGTAAGAATCATTTAAAAACGTCACTGTCTGTTTAAAAAGGTTTTTCTTTCTCACTGAAACAAACCTTTCTGTATGGAGTCTGCATGTTCTCATCGTGCTTGCATGGGTTTCCTCAGGGTACTCCGGTTTCCTCCCACAGTCCAAAAACATTCACATTAGGCTAACTGGGTGCTCCAAATCGCCCCTAGGTGTGAGAGTGAGTGTGAATGGTTGTGTGTGTGTGTTGGCCCTGCAATGGTCTGGCAAACTGTTAGGGTGTACCCCGCTGTAGCCCAGTGTCGGCTAAGATAGGCACCATCCTCCCCACGACCCTAATAGGATTAACTGGTTCGGCAAATGAGTGAGTAAGTGAGCGAAAAGAAGCTTTTGCATTTCACTTTCTTGTCATGTTCTTTTATGTAGCTATACACGTGCTCGGAACGGGTATGCTCCCCTAATCCCGCCGCGCTCTGAAAAAAATGGAGGCGACACTTGGAACCACAGCATGTGAGAAGCTAGATGCTGTGGCCACAAATATAAGGGTGGGCCATAAACTGCGCATCACATGCCACTGGATATGGCGAGACCTGTCTGACATAGGCCAGCGAGACAAGGACACTGTTACCGTGCCAAGGACAAGCTAATTTCAAGACTCCCCCTGTGGATGCAGTCGAACAATGTGGACTTTTTTACCCCCAAGCCATCTCGGGGGATACCAGGGTAAAAATAACGGAGCTGGGCTATGCAATGGCAGAGCCAGACTGCTAGCAAGGGCACGTGTGATGATGAGCATTTCACTTGGAGTGCGTTCAGATATTTCTATTGGTTTGGATCACACAGCATCTGTTTATTATCTGGCCTAAACAAGAATGGATAATAATCCAGAATTAGCTCGCTTTCTGCTCTGAACAACCAGACTACTGCGCATGACATGACTCTGAAGCTAATTAGCGAAGACTAACTAGCAAGCTAGCAACATAAGCTGTGAGGAGACATTTGCTCATTTTAACTCTGGACTACAATCTATGAAGACAAACACAATTACGCAGTCACATGACTGTTAACTAATAGGACACTGGCGATTCACGTAAACATACTACTTAGTCAGAGCGTCCATGTTTACTGAAACATTCATACAATTCTCTACAGAAGTAGGGTGGCACGGTGGTGTAGTGGTAAGAACGTCCACCTCACAGCAGGAAGGTCCTGGGTTCGAGTTCCAGGCTCAGTGAGGACATTTCTGTGTGGAGTTTGCATGTTTTTTTTTTTTTTCTCTTTTCAGTGCTTGTGTGGGTTCCCTCCTTGTACTCCGGTTTCCTCTCACATTCCAAAGACATGCACATTAATCTAATGGGCTGTTCCAAATTGCCCCTAGGTGTGGATGTGATTGTAGCAATGACCTGGCAATCTGTTCAGGGTGTATCCTGCCTTCACTGGGTGTCGGTTGCGATAGGATCCTGCCTTCCCATGACACTAATATTAGGAGTGAGTGAACAGAAGTATAGGATTAATTTTATCAGAAAGGAAGGACACAAAGAATGCTGTTATTGATTGGGTGAAAACAAGTATATGGAGTAGCTACGTATTTATTGGGACTGCCCTAAGCTCGGAATCATGTTCACACTTCAGACTGCGACACAGGACAAGCCTCAGCTGCTTGTGCGTTCAAACAGAACTCGTGAATTTGTCACAGGAGGCTGAAGACAGTAGATGCTCATCATTGTGGTTAAAATAATACAGCGATAATGAGGCTAACTGTTCTTTCAAGCAAAAGCTACTGTGAGGAATAAGAATATATCCAATAAATGGTTCAGCACATACCCAAGAAAAGTCTTTACACCAAACTGTTAGCACTGCATGCTAACCCTGCATGCTAACAGTACAGTTACATTTTTTGCTCGGAGGTATAACCCCATGAATGCACTTCAGTGATGCGTGTCTCTGTAGAACAGAACACGTCATGTCAGCTACTTTAGCGAAATTAAGCCCTGCTGGGGGACAAAATTGTGTGTTTTTTTTTTTGTTTGTTTGTTTGTTTTTTAGGTTAATCTTCTAGTACAAATTTGTGGTATTCGAGACGCACATCATGGTCATTTCCAAGGGAGGAAGCTGGCTAGATATAGGTCAAACATATGGGTCGAACTTAAATGGCATTGCATAAAGCATGTGTACATTTTTCTAAATCTGTGTCATATGTCTGGAATGAGGAAGATCCAGCTCCTACACACACACACACACACACACACGCTACGGGGACTTGCATTTTTTTCCTCATGAAGATTAGTCCCCATAATGAATACCTAGAACACACACACACTCACACACTCACACACACACACACACACACACAAAAACA
>JAQMYF010000005.1:6177324-6187997 GCA_030014195.1 Neosilurus mollespiculum | reverse complement strand
ACACACACACACACACACACACACACACACACACACACACACACACACACACACACACACACACACACACACTCCTGGACATTCAATGACTTAACCATCAACAGTAAATGCCTAACCCTAACCCTATTCTAACCTGAACCCTAAAACCAAGTCCTTACTCTCAAACAGCCCTTTGAAGAAGTGAGGACCAACCAAAATGTGCTCACTTCCCAAAAATGTCCTCACACTGTTGGTTAAAAACTATCTAGTCTATAATATGTCACGAGTATGCGCGCGCACACACACACACACACACAGCTGCGCAACTTGTGGACCATTTAAGAAACACCCTTCATCCATGCAAAAGTGATGCCCCTGTACACTGTGTATTTATATATATATCTTGTCTGACTGTCAGTCTTTATGCGCATACGTGTATGTGTGCACAGATACTGCTGTCTGGTGCTGAGCAGGAAACGGAAACACAGCCTAAAATAACACAGATAACATGGCTGGAATACAAACTGATTCTACACACATCCTCGGTTACACGCAACATCGGGTCCGATTTTACGCAAGACTTTAAAGAATAATAAATGGTACCCACCTACACAAACATACCCACACCCATTCACGTACACCTTACTACCCTCACACTCAGCCTCCTGCTGTGGTCTCTAATCCTATTATTCATGATATTTTTACTAATACTGCTAGCGTTATTGTTTTATTAGTGTCAGTGCTAGTTCTTAGTGCTTATGTTGCTATTATGGTTATTGAGAGTATTACTGATATTGCTATTAGCATCATTATTGTTAGTATTAATGCTATTACTGTTGAATAGTATTGTCCTTACTGTTATTGTTCCACTGTGCATTATTCTGTCAAAAATAGAATATACTGTAATATGGAATGTTATTAATGTATAATAACCTGTAATTAAGAGTTGTTTCATTTTAATAAGCTTACACTGAGCCTCTTATATCTACATAGTGGAGTGTCCTCATCCCCAGACCCACTACATAATCCCAGAACAGCCATCGAAAGGAAGGAAGCTGCGTAATCTCTGTGCTCAGTGCTCGCATACATGAAGTGCTCCCAAACACGTGTGCTTCTCTCATGCTACACTGATGTCTCTGCTGCTTTCTTGCGAATACATTTATGTGCATTCAGTGCACAGCAACTGCTCAGGCTAGCAGCCTACATGCTAATCTATCAAGTGTACTGTTTTATCGGATTCCTTGTACTATCAGAAGATGACGGGGGATGTCCTTCTGATATATCCGCAGCTAGCACAGTTTGGAGGTTGCTTAGTTTCGATTGCTGAGCTGCTGTTTTGTCTGTTCAACATCCACTAGGCTCATCATGGGGTACTGCATGTTGGAATCAGACCAGGTTTAATCAGTGTTAGTAAATGAACACAGTATCACACCCATCCCTTATACCAGTACCAACATAGATTTATCAATTATAATAATAAATTCTTAATACAAACAAATCACTAATTTTTTATAATTATAGCAAATATGAATTATTGTATTACACAATTTATTATTGTTATTATCAATATTGCTATCATTATTATAATTATTGCCTTTTTTTGTATTTTGTGGTGAGTTGAGAAGGTTTGACCAGACCTAATTTTATGTGGTACAGTGTTTGTGTGTGTGTGTGTGTGTGTGCCTTTACAGGAAATAACAGTGTTGTTTACGCTCAGTAAGCACAGCATTTCTGAGAGGAAGCTGCTGGAGACAACAGACGCGCGCGCGCGCACACACACACACACACACACACACACACACACACACACACACACACACACACACACACACACACACACAGTGAGATTCTTCTATGCACAGCCTGCCAAGCCTTAGCACACCATTTAGCCTCACATACACAGCTGACCGCTTTGGCTCATGCCTCTTTAAGTGCACATGGTGCGCATTAAACTGAACACTAGATACACTCTCTGCACTTCTGTGCGTGTGTGTGTGTGTGTGTGTGTGTGTGTGTGTGTGTGTATACTGAACCAGTGCATCCAATATCCTTTAAAAAATAATAAAAACCCTACCTAAGCAGCCTGGTTGGTCAGGATACATCACACCACTCAGGGTAAAAATCATAAGCGTGGAAGGTTTAACGCTACCGGAGATTGTTTTGGGATTTGAGGCTAGACTTTCCTTATCCGAAGTTAAGCGCACAGCAGACTTGTCCCACAGTTATCCTGTTTTTATTACCTTTAGCAATGTAGCAAAATGCTTCCTTTCCACTTCATCTACTTTTCATCTTTTTAAACAAGAACCGTCCCTTAGGATCAGGAAAACTGTGTAGGGTACAGGTGCATGATGGGTGTGTGTGTTTACCTGTTTGCGTGCCTGGCTCAGACCCTGTAGTCTCTGCTGCAGTTCACTCCTGTAGTTCTGAGCCGCTTCTATACACTCCTTCACCTCCTGCAGCAACGAGTCCGCCTCCACAGACATCCTGCGCACACGAAACACACAAGGGGTCATCAGTTTGGGGCCTTGTCAGGATTTATCAGTATGACCTGATGTCTCGAAGCACCTCGATGTAACTAGTATTTAAATCCATACAACGAGATGCAGGAGGTTATTAAACTGGCCGTTATAATGATCTACAGCCAGTATAGAGCTTTACCCTCAATATGTTGATATTAACACAATACTGCAATCCCACGTTTGAGATTGTTGTGGTTTGCATTTTAGGCTACAGGCTGGTATGGTGTAAATTCCATGGAGAAACATAAAACGATGTGGTTCCTCTTCAAGATACCCAGCTGTTTTCTCGTCTCATTAACAAGCAGGGAAAAAATGGCTGTAGCAGGTAGAATTATTTATGGGTGCTATACTTCAGCCTCACGCCACCCTGATTATTTTAATATACCAGCATTATCTCTCATATGCACATATACATATACACACACACACTGCCTGGCCAAAAGAATCTTGTAATATTTTGTTAGACGGCCTTTAGCCTTGATTACAGCGCATAATCGATTTGGCATTGCTTCGACAAACGTAGGCAACATTACAACATTTGTTTCATCCAGAGTTGGGTTTATTTTTCACTGATATCTTGAAAAACTGACAACAGGAAAATTGAACCACCCTATAAAGTCCAGCACATACCAAAGTCTTTCAGTAGGGTTAAGATCAGGACTCTGTAGTGCCGATACATACGTGAAAACGTTTCCCCATGCTCCCGGAGTCATTCATTCATTCGTTTTCTAAGATGCTTAATTCTGATTAGGATCGCGGGGAGGCTGACGCCCATCGTAGCCGACTCTGGGCGAGGGCGGGGTACACCCTAGACAGCTCGCCAGGCCATCGCAGGGCCAACACACAAACACAACCATTTACACTCACTCTCCCACCTTGGACGATATGGAACAGCCAATTAGCCAATAATTATTAAATAGTGCATGGCTTTGGACTGTAGAAGGAAACCGGAGTACCCCGAGGAAACCCACGCAAGCATGGAGAGAGAGCATGCAAACTCTACACAGAAATGCCCCAAGCCCGGGGAATTCAAACCCAGGCCTTCTTGCTGTGAGGCGGACGTGCTAACCACTCAGAGGAATAACTTTCAGTAGATTCAGGTTATCAGCTCACTTCATTTTATTGCCACATTAATGTTGCTGAGCCTCGACCGGACCAACTGGAGCAACAATGCCATGGTGATTACACACTGTGATCCAGGCTAAAGGTGGTCCAACAAAATATTATAGTATGTGACATTTCTGGCCTGGCAGTGTAGAATAATTCCATGCATACTGTCTACTTTATGTATTTATGCTCTTGCTGTCTATATTTTTAAGCTCTTATCAGTAGAAAAGCAGGAACATTATAGCGGAAGCCCTGAAGTGCGGCAGTTCATTTCTTCACGGTTATTGATTTTATCATTAATATATTCTTTGTTTTGTCTTTTTAATCTTTTGTTAACAGCATCTTTCTATTAAAAAAAAAAAATTATTCCATTCCATATTTACTATTCTTCAAAATGTACACCCTCAGCAACCCAAGCTTTCACAACAGACACACCACTGTTTACCTGCCAAAGAAACCACACACACAGGAGTGGAGCGAATTCAATAGAATTGTCCACCAAGTCTGACAGACCGGTCCTGACACAGCACCTCTGATTGTTCACAGGAAAAAAAAAAAGAAAACAAACAAAAAAAAAAAACCTTTTTTGTAAACGTTTGCTTTTATTAGGGTTTGTTCTACTGCAGCACAAAAGTTCAAATTACAACTTCGCAATTATTAATGGACGTGTTTTGGTTTCATTTGACTTTGTAAGCCTCTTGTAATTTGTCCTAATTAAATTCAAGTCAAAAGTGAAGTACACTTCTTAAAACGTGTGGAGTTCAACATATAGAAATATCATACTAAAGAACAGGTGTCAAACTCAAGGCCCGCGGGCCAAATCTGCCCTGACAACTTTTTATTTATTTATTTATTTTTTTATGCGGGCCGTAAGAGCACATGATTATCGTACATTCTTTGCATCGACCATTACCATGATAGCTAATCCATCATCCTTCCACTAGGTGGCAGCAGCCTATTTCAAGTAACCAGCTAGTGATTCATGACTCAACAAAAAAAAATGCATGCTAGCTTGTCACTGTTAAATTCAAGTGAATAAAGTAAAAGAGGACAAATACCTAAACAAATCATTTTGACATGCAGATTTCACGGTTGCCCTCTTAGAATAGGTGTTCAGTGATTATTCGGCCACATTTAAATCACAATCAAATTTCAATTTAGCGACGTAGCCCTCAGTGAAAAGGAGTTTGACACTGCTGTACTATAGGCTACGTTTGTCACGGTATCACCCACTCCTAGTCGTCTTCTTCAATGTATTCTTTTTTGCCAAAAGACAAGGAATTACCGCAAAGGGGGGGGGAAAAACTTAAATGACATAAGGCACAAAATTAAGATAATTAATGCCTCAGTGAAGAAGAAAAATCTATACACTCAGTCAAGTACTGAAAGATCTGTCAAAAGGACAGTAGTGTGTGTGGGGTATAACTACACTTCAGATCCGTTCTCCATCTTTACTGAGAGGATGAGAAAGATGATGCAATCCAAACTGCATTTTACACTCATGCCCTCATCCACATTTCCACACACGCACACTCATTACATTACACTGAACCGCGCATGTTCATGTAGCATCCTCTAAAATACAGACTGAACAGTTATGCGTTCACTGTAATTACCGAAGTATTTCTATACCAGCTGAGCAAACGATTTTCTACAATCTCGTTACCCACTCTGCTCACAATGATGGAGAATCAATGGCAACATCATAACAGCTGTAAACGGTCACGCCCTCACTAGCCTCTCTCTTTTCCCTTTCTCACCAGGAAAGAGAATGCTGCTCATGTTACCGTGAAACCAGAAAACCACGTCCTCCGTCCTTAAGACCTTCCCTGTGTCAAACATCTAAATGGGCAGCAGGCAGATGCTCACTGCTTACATACTACACTATACCCTCGATTTTCCCTACCCCTATTTCCGGGATTTCCCATACAAAATCCGGCGCCAGACATTTGATATTGCCGGAAAAATGCTCGGACAAGTCCGGGTATCGATGATGGAAGTCTGGGTCGGTCATGATTTTCCAACTTCCCTCCTGTCCGGACTGTTACCGTCCGAGTGGATGGACGAAAATGAAGCAGCAGAGGGGCACGAAATAATGTTCGATGAACAGATAGTGGCATCAGTGACGAGAGAGCGAAGTGAAAGTGAGGACAGCGACGACGAGCCGGAACCCACATTTAAAATGAATGTGATGAAAGAATTTGCTGATTCGCACCTTAAGTTTGTGGAAACACAGTTTTGTGTATTGAGTGTCGGATAAGTGTGTAAAAGTCCAGGACTGCTCCTGAATAATGGTGATTGACGGACTGATTATGGTAAATGTCCGGGAAAGGGTTGGGACCCCGGACATTAGCAACTGCCAGACTTTTGAGGTTCCCGGACAGCCTCTCCCCCCTAATGGTCCGGGAAATCGAGGGTGAAGTGTATTACTATATAGTACATGGGGATGGCGCAATCTGATTGGTCCTCTATCCCAGGAAAAACAGACATTATTAATATTTTTTCCTTTTCTGATTGTTGAAAAATCATCAAATAATTCTTGGTATTGTTCCACAAGCCGACTTATCCATCACTGACACTGAACAAGTTGAAAAAAAATGTAAAATGAATAATAAAACAGTCATAGAATTTGGCTTTTGTATAAAATGGAGAATTATTGCATTATCTGACTGAGAAAATACCCTTTAATCAGAACAATTCGACATTCAATAATTCGTAATCCACCATGTAAACTCAGGATACTGATTAAAACAATTACAAATCTAAAAATAAACAAAAATCGCAGTTTCTTATGCTGCCATGCTAGTATATGCTAAAAACAACACGATTAATTGGAGAGCACTAACCTCCCCCACGTCCAGCAAACCCCCATATGAAAAATCTCACAACGTTAAACAATCTTTTATAGAATTTGTCCGGATCATCCTCAAAATCTAAAGGCATCTTCCTTGGCCAAAATCTTACAGCTGGTAGAATTTTTTTTTTTTTTTAAATGAAAACACACAACTGCACATAACTGTCTGTGTAATGTTGTCAACAAACACACAAACATTACTTTCTTGGTAGAAATAATTATTCACCTCAGACTCAGTGGATATCACGTAATATTCCCTCGACATTCCGTCGTATGGACTACGCCATGTCTGAGCAATGTGGGAGATGTAGTAAACGACTTGTGCCCTACGCTAATCAAACTTGTGTAAACCCACGGTAGTATTTCTTTTATTAAAGGACCTTGTGTTACTGGTGTATTATACACAGAATGTTTTTTAAGTCGTATTTTTGATTGATTAGTACGTAACGTCTTCCCCTTCTTCTTTTAGCTGCTCCAGTTATAGGGGTCGCCATAGCGAATCAACTTTCCCTATCTCGCTCTGTCCTCTCCATCCCTCTCATTCACGCCAAATCACCCGCATATCCGCCTTCACCACATCACCTCACATGAATCTCGTCTTTGGCCTTCCTCCTACCTGGAAGTTCCATTCTCAACATTCCTCCACCAATATATCCTTTATCCCTCCTCTGCCCAAACCATCCAAACCTCGCCTCTTGTACTTTATCCACAGACACTCCTGCTTGTGCTGTTCTTCAAACATATTTGTCTTTAATCCTGTCCATTCTTGTCACACCCAGTTTTCATCTCTCCAGAGGCTCCGCCTCCTGTCCTTCTGTCAGTTCACCCTTGTCCAAACCGTGTAGCATAGCTGGCCTCAGTGCTGCCTGATAAACTTTTCCCTTGAGTCTTATACATACCCCTCGATCAAAAAATAAATAAATAAATGATCACTCCAGCCATTCCACCCTGCCGGCACCATCTTCTTCACTTCCCTACCACACCCTCCATTACCTTGGATAGTTGACCCCAACTATTTCAATTCTTCCTTCTCCATATACCCAGGCTTGATATCTTTACTATCTAAATCTCACTTTCAGTTTTGCACCTCACTTTAACGGAAAAGCTGCCATGACTAATTTCATCACCTGCCGTTTTGCGCAGCACCATGTAAGGATATATGGGGGTGTCTCCTAGGTGGAGACCTTCACATGCTTATATTTGTAAAGGCAATTCGTTTTTGTCTTTTTGAGAAAGAAATTTCTTCGAAAAAAATGAATGAGTGTGTATGTGTGTGTGCGTCTTCTTCCAATCAGAGCACTAATAGCCTGTGATTTAAAACTCAAAAATCTCTAAAACAAATCTCCAAATTTTCCTTCAGTCAAAAAAAGAAGACTCGTCACCGGTGGCTTTGTACATGCAGGCTGTCATCCTTTTCATAAGTTGTACGCACTTGTGGTTACTGAGCAACCAGTGAAGGAGGATCACACCCAACATAAGACATATACAGTTAGCGTGAGGACTGGAACTACACTACCCTCTCTCATTGCAACCAACCCCCCCCCCAATGACATTTACACTGGCAGACTTCAGAGGAGAGCCAGTGGAATTATCAGGGACCCCACACACCCTGGACACACCCTTTTCTCCCCTGTCCCCTCCGGAAAAACGTACAGGACACTACAAACAAAAGCTAACAGACTCAAGAACAGCTTTTACCCACAAGCTGTTAAACATGCCACCCCGCCACCCCCACTGTCACACACTGAATGAATAACCATCTTCCTGGACAGAGTGCAATATCCGTGTTTAAGTGCAATATCCGTGTTTAGAGCAGGTCTCGAACATCATAACATTTTAGCATCATGCACCTTATGATTAAGCTCTTCCTCTCACCCTGTGTATACCATGCACCTTTGACATATCATGCACCCTGCTGTGTATGTATGAATACGTTGATAGATGTACGTGTTTGCATATACAGGATATATGCATGTATGTGTCCATATAGGTATATGTATATATGTGTATGTTAGTATATGCACATAAATAGCTTAGTGTAGTTACCTTAGTTGTCTTTTTTATAATTGCTGCTAAACTGATTTTCATCGTTCATGCAACAGTTGACAATAAAGATCTCTTAAGGATGGCAGCATCTTTGGCTACATAAAAACACTGAACGGTAATTAAACCTAGAAAAACTCATGTGGCCTATAAATTACCTCATTTAATGAAAAAAACGAGATAATTGGTAATATATCATCACACTTGAAGACCTTTATTTAATCACATGTTTAAAAAGTGAATTATTCCCTATCAGATCGTGGGTTTCATTCCAGGCTGGGAGTCCATGGCAGCTAACTGGCCGAGCTCTGACGGGAGGGAGGGATGGCTGGCATACACCCACCTCCCTGTCACTTACAGCCAATCATGGGCATCTGTAAGCTCACTTGTACATAAGGGGTGGATAGCGCTTTCCCGCCAAGTGTGTTACGCCACCCCCGAATACGCATACACAAGCAGTTCATGAAGATGTGGGTGGCATCACCTGTCACGGGGTGGGGTGATAGGGAGGCAATTATTCAGTAAGGAAAAATATCCAATCAGCTGCTGACTGCTGTGAGTACTGACTCAATCTTGCAAGTTGCACAGTTAACTAAATACCTCACGGAGGTGTAGTGTGACAATATTTATCCTGATAATAACAGTTACCAGCCCATCTTCAGATGCATGACCCATTACTACAGCAAATATGTAATACACACACACACACACACACAATATATTATATATATATTATAATAAAAATGCTATAACTATACAAATCTGTATTTTATTTATTTGGGGTTTTTTTTGGTGTTATTAAAAGACTATCAGGCAGGGATATATTTTCCCCACATGCTTTTCTATCATTATTCATTTGTAATAATTAAATACCAGAGTCCGCTGATGGGAGAATCGCACCAGCCACAACCTAGCCATTATAAACAACCGGTGGCCATTTTGCTTGACCTACAATGACCTTTTCATAAACTTGTTTCAGCCTTCGGTCCTAATTTGCTATCGTGGAAAATATGACAGTGATATGTCAAGCAGTTCTTGAGATATTGGTTTGCGTAGCCACACAAACACAAAAAAATTAAATTAACAACACCACCAGCTTCTGGATCACGGCTGGTAATAAAGGCAAGATGCTACTGGTAGAAATGATGTTCGATGTTGGTCATGATCGTCATTTTCAAGGGGTTTTTTTCCTGATAAATTAGGGTTAGGTATGTCTTAAAATGTAGCAGTCCAAATATCAAAACTAAATATATATTTCAAATTCAGTTCATCATCACAAGGACAACAAATCTAGGCTTCAAGCTCCGCCCACTTCCCAATCACATGATGTCAAATATAATTTAGAAATATCTAAAATATAATAAAGGGTTTTTTAATTACTCTTATAAAATTTAAAACCAGTTACTAGATGATTTTATTTATTTATATAGAAAATTATCACAGCTAAATGTCTAATTGGTTTTACAGCTTTATTTATATACACACACAGATTTATTTTTAAGAATTTGAACAGTATATTTTCTTAGTTTTACTTGGAGATTGCTACGCAAGTCTCTTAAAGTGTGTTCAAATCAAAATGAAACAAAAACTCGAGGATTTTTTTAGCCAGAGATTTGATTTGGGTGTTTATTTCATGTGTATATTTGCAGATATGAAATTGAATAAAGCCTCATTTGCATATTGAACTTGAGATTTTTATATTGATTAAAAAAAAAAACACAAGAATATCAGCAAGGCACAAGCAAACAAGACGGGGAAAAGAAATATATAGTTATAAATATATACAGTTAAACTATTTTTTATTTATTTTTCTATTAATGGGGAAATGTAGCACATTGCCTTCATATAATATTTACTTTTTCCAAAGAATAAACTCACTTGTGTTGAATGAATAAAGATGTTTTATTATTAATAGCAGCCTGCTGTGTGTGTGAGAGAGAGAGAGATGAGCTGCTGTGTGTGTGTGTGTGTGTGTGTGTGTGTGTGAGTGAGAGAGAGAGAGATGAGCTGCTGTGTGTGTGTGTGTGTGTGTGAGAGAGAGAGAATGAGCTGCTGTGTGTGTGTGTGTGTGTGTGAGAGAGAGAGAGAGAGAGATGAGCTGCTGTGTGTGTGTGTGTGAGAGAGAGAGAGAGAATGAGCTGCTGTGTGTGTGTGTGTGAGAGAGAGAGAGA
>JAQMYF010000005.1:6160326-6175326 GCA_030014195.1 Neosilurus mollespiculum | reverse complement strand
TTCATTTTCAAAACCACTTACTAATACTACTACTACTATGGTCGCTGTAATCCCATAGCCCATCTCAGCCGACTATACGAGAAGGTGATGTACACCCTGAACAGCGTGCCAGTCCACTCAGACACTTTGGAACAGGCAGTTAGCCTAATGTGCATGTTTTTGGGCTCTAGGAGGAAACCGGAGTACCCGGGCAAAACCCATGCACAACACGGGGAAAACATGCAAACTCCACACAGAAACACCCTCACCGAGCCCCGGACCCAGTCCCAGGACCTTCTTTTAGTGAGGTGGATGTGCTAACCACTACGCCACCATGCCACCCCAACCTTGCATAACTGCGAAGGCAAAACTGTTATAAATGGAATAGTGTTAAATGAGAAACTCTAGTCTTCAGAATATTTTTGCATCAGTGACAAATCCCATGCCTTACAAAATCCCTGTTGCCTAGCAACCTCTACAGGTTTGACAAATTAAATAAAATTGAATGGTGGTGCTGAAGCATGGCGTGCACCTTGGGATAGATCGGTATGTGAATGACCCAACTGTTGGATCCTTCACGCTTAGAGAAACGAAGGCTGCATGTTTCAACTGCATTTGATAAAACATTAGAAACTGAACATCCTAATCATGCAACAGGGACACGTTCACATGTCAGTTGAAACACAGCATCATTCTCCAGAGACAATGGATTTTGCCGATTCTCTGGAGAGAGAAACAGACCCATATCATGAGACTTGGTGGTACTTTTTAGGGTAATATGTAAAGCCAAATATGGCGGTTTAAAAAGTTAGGTTTGTTTGGGGACACTTTGTTCTGTGCAGACATCTCTGATCAATCTTCAGGCTTCTAGCAAACTTCAGACGACCTTCGACATGCCTTTATTCTTTAATGGAGTGTCTGGGGTGACTGAAGACCATGGCTGTGGAGTGCATACCTATTGTTTTCCCTGTGGTAGCGCACCGATCAAGCTGTTTCTGGGGCTCTTTTCGAGTGGTCCTCAGCTTTTGGACTTCTCTTGCGACTTTGCTCTGATTGGACAGTTGATTGTCCATACTTACCCTAAAATTGTGTGCAGAGTCTGATTGTGAGATCTGAGACTTGTCCAGGGAGGAACAGAAGATCCTGATGTTTGGGATCCCTTCAGGGAGTATGTTTCAGATGATGAGATGTCTGCAGAGATCCATGCAGAAGCATCAGGAGAGGAGAAGTTCAGATAAGAGTGACCCACATCAGATCGGATTGACCCATGTCAGGATATGATGCCACCAGTAGATCGGGTGTAGAGGGAGAACAGAAGCGGATATAAAGTGCACTTGTGGGTACCTAATCCATAAAAAACATGGTATAAACGAATTTAATGAGCACCACCGGTGAGGCATGAAAGATTTGGTCCCTCTTTGGTGTATATTTGTGAGTCTGTTATAAAATAAGCCCCCCGCATTGAAAGTTAATGTGTCTTCCCCTGCCTGATTCTCCTGTTTGTTAGTAATTATGTAGTGACTTAATCCTCTAACTTCACAGCTATGTAGAAAAGTAAATTATAGGTCTGTGTCTATCCAAGCTCTTGCCACAAGAATGAGAAACATTTGAAGAAGCATTGTTTGTTAGGTTACACACAGGGGTTTTGTTGCAAGGATTGGTATTCATGAAATAAATGGACGTATGCAAACTTTATTTTTCATCCACCTCACAGCAAGGAGATTCTGGGTTCGAGTCCCAGGCTTGGGCATTTTTGTGTGGGGTCTGCATGTTCTCCTCGTGCTTGCGTGTGCTTCAGGTACTCCAGATTCCTTCAACAGTCCAAAGACAGGCACATTAGGCTAACTGGCTGTTTTGAATTGCCCCTAGGTGTGAGTGTGAATTGTTGTGTGTGTGTGTGTTGACTCTGCCTTGCCCAGAGTCGGCTAAGATAGGCTCCAGCCTCTCCAACACTTTAGTAGGATTAAGTGGCTCGGCAAATTATTTAATTAATTGCCGTAATTCATGTTTACCATCTGTTTTAAACCGCAGCAGTGACCTCTGGGTACATTTTCCTCCTCAATCTCTTATCTTACACTCATCTAAACAGTGATGAAGTTCATAGCAGCAGAGAAAAAAACATCATAAATGCCAAACTGGACCAATTTTCACATTACGGAATTCGCGACTCTGAGCTTGAATGGCTCAGTAGTGATCTATCTGACCGAAAGCAATATGTCCAATTCGAGGCAACGTCGTCTGTACCACTACCTGTCTCATGTGGTATCCCCTAGGGATCCATCCTAGGCCCACTCCTCTTCCTGATCTACATAACAACTTGCCTAAAGTCTCAAATATTGTAGATTTTATTCTATCAGCTGATGACACAACGATTTAGCATTCTCACCCCGATAGATACGTTCTCATCAGCACCCTAAATTTGGAAATCTTAAAAATTGTAGAATGGTTAAAAGCAAACAAACTCTCGTTAAATGGCACTAAGACGAATTTTATTATATTCCGTCTTGGACAAAAAAACATCTGCGCGAATGTCAGATTACCCATAGGAGGCACTGAAGTAAGTGGAAACGACAAAGTTCCTATGTGTATTTATCGACCAACATTTAACCTGGAATTAACAAACTGACTTTATTTTAAAGAAGATGGCTAAATCAATTGGTATAATAAGCGAATCTTGCTTCAATTCATCCTCTAAAACACTTCTATCGCTATACTACACCACTGTTCACACTTACACTAACTACTGTAATATTACTTGGTCATCCACATACTCTTCAAACCTAAGTCGAATGAAACGATTCCTTGTTGAAAGATGTAGTTTATGATCATCCCCGCTTTCTTTCTTTCCTTTTTTCTTAATATTCACGCCAATAAACATCACTATTTTCTTGGTATTCGTCCCTTTTTTACTCGCCAATGCCTATAACTTATCACAATCTATCAAATCTTGCCGACGGGGCCCGTCTCGATAGACTTTTACTTTTCTTTGGGTCCCCTCGCCACTTATCTTATCTCTCTTCGACTTATCTTTCAATGACAATGACCATGGCAGTGTGTCATTTGTTTGCAGTCACTTAAAGAATTTTTTTCCTACTGTGCCATGGTTTTGTTTGCCTGTGTTTAAGTGATGTTATTCCCATGTATCTCGTTCTAGTGAACTACCTGTACTTAAGTTGTCTGATTATAGGATGTTGAAAAGGGGGAAGGAGGGAAAAAAAAGGAGGGAAAGGGAAAAGAGAAGGAAAAAATGGCTCAACTAGTTGACAGCTTAGCGCTTTCAATTGCTTGAATGTAAAGACATTATTATTATTATTATTATTATTATTATTTTCTTTCTTTCTTCTTTTTTCTCCTTCCCAGTACTAGGAGAACAAAATATCACACAGAATATGTCTTAGGCAGCAGGAAACAAGGTGGAGTCAACTGATTTGGGAAATGCATGAATGTCACAGTGTACGTAATGGATAATGCAGTGCAGTTTGTATTGTAAATGTAAGATTGTAATGTGTAACAAATTTCTTTTGTCAAACAAACAAATAAACAAACAAAACAAAGGAAAATGTATATGTACAATTAAAAAGAAAAGTGCTGGAACACAAAATTGGCTTCTGTATAAAAGTCTGATTTTTATGACCACCAGAGGGCGCCCTCTAGCTTTTTGCTTGAAAACTGCAGCACTTTCAGTTTACCACAAGGAGGAATCTGAACACCATATAATTCCAGGCATTCAAAATATTAACAACCTGTAGCCAAGGACTCAGATCAAGGACAGAGGGGCAGCATCCTTGAAAGCAGCAATTACAGTTCTGAATTCTTATATTAATATATATTTGTATATATAAATAAGACGTTCATTCCACGTAGTTTTGCAGTTCAGGCTCAACAGCAGATTTATTTAAATATCTACTAAAATAATTCCTGATGCATGATGGCAGGAGTCATTTTCCGTATCACCTTCAAGACTTACATTCTGTGCATCACATGTCAGTCTACAGAGACAGCATGCTCTGAGCAGCCCTCACAATCTGCTGCAGAGACTTATGATCAGTGAGGTAGCCGTTTCCGTACCAGATAGTGATGTGTGTGCAGATGATGCTCTTGATAGTCCCCCATGCATTGATAGTGTCGGATATAACGACTGACATTCAGGCAGTCAGGCAGGTGAACGGTTAAGTCTGGGTTACAGACCATCTTGTTTCTGGTGGCCTGAGAGTCATGTGATTTTGTGAGAGGTGGCCCACTCTACCATAAAGCTCTGATTGGCAGAGTATTGCACTGAATGTTGTCCTTCTGGCAGATTCTGGCAAACAGTAGACGTAGATGGAGAGAAAAGTGCAATCCCATGTGTCCATCCAACAAGACAAGTCCTCAAAGCTTTGCTTCCATGGAGGCCTGATTCTATGTGCTTCAATTTTTGTTTGGGTTTCATTTACATTTATGGCTTTTGGCAGATTTGGCACATACAGTTTTATCTTATTCATACAACTGAGCAGTTTAGGGTTAAGGGCAGTTTGGTAGCCCTGGGGCATGAACCCCTGACCTTCTGATCAGTAACCCAGATCCTTAACCACTGTGCCACCACTTCGCCTTTACCCTTTCTCCCTCCTCCTTTATGCGTATTGCTTCACACCTTGTCGAGCTAATGCTTGTGTATGCTGTATATTTCCATTTTGTCTTTAGTTTCCAAGTAAGTCTTTATGCCCAGTTAAAGCCTGTTGACGCCACAACCTCAGAAAGAACATGTAGTGTACACCAATGGTATCATTAGTGGCATAGTGTGATGCAGCCCTGCATGTAAACCTATAGCTGGATATAAAAGAAGCCGACATGGTGGTTCTAAAAATGTATCAAATTCGCAGTCTAAATCATGCAAGCACCACTTTTGTTTCATGAACAGAATCAAACCAAATCTCCAGCTCGGACTGAATGGACCCAAACTTGGTACATGGCGGTAGCCAGTAGGGACTTGTTTGCTTTATTGACTTGCTCAAATGGTGGAATTGTTTGCAAAAAAAAAAAAAAAAGGGTAGTCATTACATCATTCCATCGAACTTTGGTTTCAGAAACAAACAAATAGGTGGAGTCAAGCTGTATAAGTCAATCCATCACGAGTCATACTGGTGCTGCTTGATCAATAAAAGCTGTTCATGTCGGATAAGAATATGACCATGCCTCCTCAGCATAAATCATCACAAAAATAACGCACCCTCTATATAAAGTACATCATCACATAATTAATTATTGTTCACCTAGGATCCGCCCACAAAGGTGCACGCCTTCTGGCTAAACTGAATACAGAAGTCACTAGTAGCATCTAAATTGTTTTTTTTTTTTAATTCATTCATTTACCCTCCATGTTTGCTGGTGGGGGTCACAGTGGCGATGTGCTCAGAAGGTCAGCCCAGTCTTCCTATCTCTTGCCACGGATTTTAGCTCTTCCTGGGGAATCCCCAGACTTTCTTAAGCCAGGTGTGAGATATAGTCTCTCAGGCGGGCGTGGTCCTTTTAAGATTGACCATCACTAAATAATAAGCTCCCAGAAAAACAAAAAGCCTTTGGTTAAAGGTTTCTCTTTCATATGTCCCTTTCATGATTTGATAGAGCTTGCAGTTGTGTGTGTTAATTAAAAAATTTTAGGGAGAAATAAAGAGTGTCAAGTTATTTTTTTCAGATGTATAAAGAACAACAACAAAAATATTTAGAATATGGAATACTTGGTTGCCCTTAGATGGCCTGACGAGCTGTCCAGGGTGTACTCTGCCCTCGCCCAGAGTCGGCTGAGATGGGCACCAGCCTTTCCCGCGACCCTAATTAGGAATAAGCGGTTTAGAAAATGAATGAATGAATGAATACATATTGAACCCCTGGAGTTTAATTTCAATATAAAAACGATTAGGCAGGTTAATCTAGAAAATGATCAGAAGGAGATCTTTGGTAGGAAACATACATAGGCCTGAACAAAGAAGTAAGACCAAGACACTACTCTTATATTAAAAAAATCTTTATTTATAAATGCTAGTTCATGCTGGAACTGAATAAATGCAACACACTGCAGAGTGCCTTGGTTTTACTTCTTTGTTTAGGTCTGCAGTTATATTACTAATACTATCATATTAAGAATACACTCGTGTCCACCAAAGAGGTTATATTTTTGGTTAGGTTTGTGTATTTGTTGGTGGGATTATGCAAAAAAAGTTAAGTACAGATTTTCATGAAGTTTCTACCAGAGGTGGAGCTTTGGGAAAGGAAGACTCCGTTAGAATTTGGAGATGATCCGAATCAAACTCTGGATGCAGGAATTTTTTTTAAAGATTTTTGAACATTGTTTCCTTTAAGTCTAGTATTACAGCGTGCACAGCAAGGGGTGCTGTGTACTTTGTACAATTATTATAATTTTTTTCCCCGACTTGGTGGTGGTTTGCGCTCTCCAGGTGCTCTTGTTTTCAATGCATTTCAAAGACCTGCTTGTATAGCAAGAGTACACAGAACATTTCTTGGTATGCTTGTGAAAAACAAGCCCATTTAATTTAAATTCTACCTTGCCAGTTCTAAGAACTGCATGATACTTTGTTGATATCTCTGCTGACACTCAAGAGAGAGGCTATATCCAGCTTTTGTCTCTGGCGAGAAGCTGTATCCAGAGCCTTGGATACTTAAGCTGAAATCTATATTTTTATTTGCATTGGATCGTGTTGATTTTATTAACCAGGAGAATCTATAGGGAGAATAAGCTGATCTCTTTTTAGATATTATTTTCCTCTATAGGTATTGCCTTAATGGTGTCTCACCTGACTCTCACTCCTCATCCTGCATTTAGTGAATTGACAAATGTTTACCCTGTGCTCATGTAGTCTTCCTCGCAGTACTACAGTAGTTGGTTTCCTCCAACACTCCAAAGACGTGCAGATTAGGTCAACTGGATGCTCTAGACAGCCCACGGGTGTGAATGTGAGTGTGAATGAATGTGTGGGTTCGGGTTTGTGCACTGGAACCTGTTCAAGGCGTACCCCGCCTCTTCTTTAAAGTCAACTGGGATTGGCTCCAGGTTCCACTGGAATTCTGATGGATGGATGGATTGAAGGAGTGCTGTCTGTTATTTTCTGTGTTATGAATCACCATGATGACCTCACTAGTTCGGAAGGAAAGCAAAGTCTGGATTGAGAGGAAACGGATCAGGTTCTAGATGCAACCATGGCTCTATGACAGAGTGGAAGACCGCCACCGTCACATGAGTCCGTCGAAGAGACGAGAATGGCCAGAGGATGAACTTGACATTTTCAGAGCCTACTCCCTTGAGGTCATGTTCACAAGGGTGGCAAGCTTGCGATTCGATATCAGGAAATGAAATCGAGCAAAAGGCGAAACCTTGACTCATTCCGCACAAAGCCACTCCACATGAACAGTATGTACCTCCCGCTGAACATAACCTTGTCTTTCCTTAAAAGGTTAATTACCATAATATTTTGTGTCAGCCTGTTAATTTTTCCACACAGCAAATTACTGATTCATTCATCCATTCACCAAACTGCTTAATCCTACTAGGGTCGCAGGTAGGCTAAAGCCTATCTTAGCCAACTCTGATCGAAGGCGGGGTACACCTTAAACAGCTCACCAGTACAGCCATTCACATTCATCCTCACACATAGGGGCAATCTGGAACAGCCAGTTAGCCTAATATGCATGGCTTTGGACTGTAGGAGGAAACCGGAGTACCCAGAGGAAACCCATGCAGGCATGGCGAGAACATGCAAACTCCACAGAGAAGCACCTTCTCTGAGCCCTGGACTCAATCCCAGGACCTTCTTACTGCGAGGTGGACGTGCTAACCACTACACCACGGTGCCTCCCTAGTCTGAAGAATGATGAATAAAAAGGTGGTTGTTGAATGCCTGCTTGTTTCAACAAGGTGTAATATTGTTCATAAGTACATGCTGTAAAAGTCTAAAGGAATATTCAACTTCATGTTCAGTACTTGGAATGGATAATATAGCAGAAGGAAGGAATTATCATTAACAAGTGTAAGTGAGGATGATATCTGGAAACCTGCAAACTCCAAATCAGTATGTAATCACACTAATGTAACGAATAGTTCTCACCCAGCCACAGACATGCTGTCAATAATCTCTTAAATGCAATACACGGACAGCTACTCGCTCAAGCCTTCTGCCTTTGGTCCTGTTATCAGCTGAAGATAGCACAGGCAATCGGCAATATTTTGGGAGCCAAAAACCTTGTCTTTAATCGTAGGCCTTCCTAGTAGAGCGTTAATATCAGCAAATAAAAAAAGCGTATAAAATCTACTTAAAATGACAGCAAGAAGGAATATCCGCCTGCACTGGAGTCGTGATAAATGTCCATCTGTGCACGGCTGGCAGAGAAATTTAAAAGAAATATTACCACTAGAATATTTAACTTGTGTTATTAATGAATAATATAATGAACAGGAGAATTCTTTACAGTGTGGGAGCAATATATTAACTCCACGGAGTTATGTCTGTCTTCTTCTCTATAAAAGGGTTTCCCCTAAAGGAGCACTGAGTACAAGAGCTCATTAGTATAAGATGTGATGCTGTTCCTGTCTGTATCCCCTTAAGTACCACAACAAAATTCCACGACCAACTGCACAGGAATGATACCCTTCTCCTCTTCCCATATTTTTTTTCCTTCCGTCTTTACTATTTATACCGAGTCTTCTTTTTGTGTTCTTTTGAACTTGTTTTATTTATTTATTGTTGGTTACCATGACAACACTGCAGTTTCCTAAATGCTAAAATTGAATAAAAACATATTTTTAATAAAAGAACAGTAAAGAATAAAGAATACTTCCATTTTTCTAATGAAATGAACAGGTAGTGCCCCTAATTACAGCACTGTGGGTCTATCCTTACCCATTGGATATGAGCAATTGCACATACTGATTGGCTAATATAATACTAGGATATGAGCTCATATCCTTTTAGTAGCTACGTCACACCGGAAAAAAAAACTAAATGGAAGCAGTTACATCCATGTGCTAAGCTAACCACTTAGGATTAATCACTCTGCTAATGCTAGCTGTCAGGTTCTTCCATTTATTCTACAGTTACTTTATGAAAAGCAACAAAATTCGAGTTTTTTTTTTTTTTTTTAAGAATTAGACTTTTTTTTTTTCCCCAGCAAACTTAATTTCATCCACCTACTGCAAAGAGCAGACCTCTGGTCCTCTGTGTCACCTACATACCGTCCAAAAATGGTTTATTTCTCAATATCCAGTGAGTGCGTACAGTTATTCCACTCCCCCTCGTCATATATGACCGATAGCCAGCTCTGCACTCCATGCCTCGCGAGTTATCAGTGCATATATGAGTTAAGGTTGTAGAATAACTGAATATTCACATTTACAGGTAAGAATGATATATAAAGGGCAGTGGTGGCCCAGTGGTAGGGTGCTGGATTACTGATCCCAAGGTCGGGGGTTCAAGCCCTACCATGAACGGGTTGTCACTGCTGTCCCCCCAGTGCAGCTAATTGGGTTATCAAAGGCCAGCCATGTCTCTCACTGTCTGTGGTGAGAGGATGTAAAAGAACCATTGCTGACTCTCTCATCAAGAGTAGGCTGCATAGCCGTCAGCATGCTTCTGCCCTGCGATGGCCTGGCGAGCTGCCCAGGATGTACTCTGCCCTCGCCCAGAGTCGCTGAGATGGGCGCCACCCTCCCCACGACCCTAATTAGGATTAAGCAGTTCAGAAAATGAAGGAATGATATATAAATATTTTGACCCGATCTGTTATTCTTTCGTTTATTTATGTCGGAGGACAGATATCAGCTCACTCTGGGGGATTGTATTACAGGGCCAACACACACACAACCATACATACTCACACACATAGGGGCAACCTGGAACAGGTAATTTGCCTATTGGGCATGTCTTTCAACTGTGGAAGGAAACCAGAGTACCCGGAGAAAACCCCCGTACGTATGGATAGAGCATCCAAACGCTAATAACTCCCTCACTCATTTGCTAAACCGCTTACTCCTATAGGGTCACAGGGAGGCTGGAGCCTATCTCAGCCACATGCTTAACCATCACAGTCATATTCACACCTGGGGCAATTAGCCTAATGTGCATGTCTCACACAAGCAGGGGTAGAGCATGCGAAATCCAAGCAAAAAAGCCCTCGTTGAGGCTGGGGCTCTGGGACAATGGGGGGCAATTTAACCATGCATTAAATGCTTTGTGTGTGTGTGTGTGCTAGACCTGGCACAGTCACAAGCAGTGTATAGTGGCTAATACACAGAAATGCTTATGAGCACAACTGCTATCGAGGGCTTCTGTTAGATCTGATTCAGTGTTTGGGACAGATCCATGACATTCAGGTTTGAACCCTCACTGGGTTTGAGACACAGCCTGATGTTTACTTCATGTCAAGCAGTGAATATTGATATTTTTGATATTTATATATGAAAAGTCAGTCCTCACAGGGTATTTCAGTAACAAAGCGACCGTTAATTTAAGATGACTGTATGCTAGCTTCCTTAAAAAGAAATAACAGCTACTATAATTCTTCATAATTTGCTCAGTGGCTCCCAGTTTCCCTTAATTTCCGGTCTGTGGAGCGCGCGGTGCTGTTTACTACTGCAGTTTCCATTCGAGCTGCCTTTGGGATTCAGATTCACCTCACTGAGTCGGTTCGTTGTGATTCAAACTACTCGGGGGGATGATTGGTTTGAATTATCGTTCATTCTGCAGCTAAAAACATCGAATAAGCAGCAAATCCGAGTCTATTAACGCTTTTTTTAAACGACCACCTTATATCAGTCCCCTTCAAACCCAAAACAGATCATCATTAGTGTGCTGAATCAATTTGTGGAATCAATCCATTCATTCATCATTCATAAAATGCACACAATTCTATAGAATAGAATGCGATTTAATTTCATAGTCAAGAGAAAATATTTTAAAGATGTAACGATAAAAAAGGGGGGAGGCGAAGTTGAGATGGTGAAATGAAGGCATGCAAGGAAAATCGATTCTTTTTTTAAAGAGTGGTTCAAAAAGGAACCGATTCGTCCCAGAATGGCCCAGATTGGAATCGATTCATTTTGAAAGAGCTGTTCAAAAAGGAGCCGATTCGTCCCAGAATGGCCCAGATTGGAATCGATTCATTTTGAAAGAGCTGTTCAAAAAGAAGCCGTTTCGTCCCAGAAGGGTCCTGGTTGGAATCGATTCTTTTTGAAAGAGTTGTTCAAAAAGGAGCCGATTCGTTCCCGAATAGCCCAGCTTTAATACAGCTGGGACGTAACACACACACACACACACACACACTGAGCACAGAAAGGAGCAGCGATGGCACCTAGCGCTGCTGCTACACATCACAGGACCTGGGATTTCTGCTCAGATCTCGGAATGTAGAGACTCAAAACTCCTCAATGCGATTTTATTTCAATCAGAACCACCGCGTTTGTTGTGCAGCCGCCTGCGATGTGATTCATTCGGCGCGCGTGAACGGATCGTGTGTCGCGACATTGTAGCGCTCCGGGCTGTGATCAGCTCCCGGGCTCGTGCACCTTTCGCTTTAAAACGTCAAGCTGCAAAAACAAACAAACAAAAAGACAGAAAAACACGGCGTGCATCATCCCCAGGAGCAGCGTGATCTTCCCTATCGCACGATTTGAAGCAGCATCCTTCCAGCAGGGAGGATCCGCGCGGGGAAAACAGCACACGCGCGCACACGCACACACCCGCGCACACGCACACGCGCGCTCAGAGGATGCTCCGGGTGTGAAAACACAGGTGAACCATGGGCAAAGATCAGGAACTGCTCCAGGCCGTGAAGACCGAGGATTTAATCACGGTCCAGAAGCTCCTGCAGAGGCCCAAACCCGGCAAAGCAAGTAGGTGCCTGCATTGTGTCTCAGATCGTCTGCTGATGTGCTGCATCCAGGGTCAGTTTCAGCGCGTGGACCCCGATCATTCTTTTGGGGGTCACGTGATTCGAGTGCACGATATTCCCCGAGACGTTGCATGCTGGGCGTCCACCAGAAATCCAATGAGGCTGCTTGACGTCATAACATCATGTGTTTACCTGGGCACACCTGCGTCACGAGACAAGCTTAGGTCATTATCACCTGCAGCACTGCATCACATCCTCATCCACCGCACATCATCAACACCGCACTACAGCCTCGCTCACTTAATCCTGCTACGGACCGCCGGAGCCTATCTCGGCCGACACGGGGCGAAGGCGCGGGGTATGCCCCGAACAGCTCGCCAGACCATCGCAGGCCCAACACTCACACCCACAGCCATGGGCAATCTGGAACAGCCAGTTAGCCTAATATGCATATGGGAGGAAACCAGAGTACCCAGAGGGAAACCCACATAACCACAGTGAGAACCACGCAGAAACGCCAAAGCCGAGTCATGGACACAAACCCGAGACCTTCTTGCCATGAGGCAGATGTGCCAACTGCTCTGCCAGCGCACCCCCCAGCCTCATTCGGCGAAATAAAACCACATACAAGTACACAACACTACAGCACGGGCTCATGTGAAATAATAAATACACCCCGTGAAAATGTCACCCTTGTTAATACAGTGCTTAGTTCTGTAAGTATCACCATTCTAACATACAGATTCAGGCGCCAACTAAATGCAGAGCTCCTGATAGACGTCTCTACTTTCAGGAGTCCGAGCCTGGGTTTGCTTCCCAGTGCCTTTTCCTTTTGCACTTGATGATCCCTGATTATATTTGTATTACCTGTCTTGTTGGTTTAATTATCAGATTGTCAGGTTCATGTTCTGTCAAGCTTCTGATTTCGGCTTTTGCTCCACAAACATTTATTTCCCTGCAGGGCTGCCTGCCTACCCGAGTCGTGTTGTGTTTTTGTTTATTGAATGCAAGTCTGAGTGGTGGTGCATGAGCTTCTATTTTTGGGTTTCAGTTTCATTATTAATAATGAATACATTGTTTCATTGTCATGATGCAAGTCAGCCAGTCAGCATCAACTAAGCGATGTGGCAGCTTGAGTGGGCACATGTGGACACCGGATGGACACGGGACAACCATCCATGATTATGGTTCTCTGCTGAATGTCACTTTGGCAATACATGGTATCATTTCCCCCGTTTCCAAAAACTATTATTGCCCCTTTAGCAGATTAACTTCTTGTAAGCGTTTTGTATAACTGCCCTGTCTCATCAGACAGGCTTTTATGTAACTGTTGCTCGTTTCATAACCTCTCATAGCGTTCTAATCGATTTGTTAACCTGCTGGGCATCATGGTGGCGTAGTTGTTAGCACGTCCTCCTCATAGCAAGAAGGTCCTTGGCTCTGCGAGGGCGTTTCTGTGTGGAGTTTGCAAGTTATCCTCATGTTTACATTGGCTGTTCAGGGTGTACCCCGCTTTTGCTTGGTGTCGGCTGAGATAGGCTCCCTCCTTCCCGTGACCCTAATCAGATTAGGTGGTTCTGCAAATGAGTGAGTGGAATGATTTAGGGTGGTTAGCACTGTCACCTCATAGCAAGAAGTTACCAACTGTGGCCTTTTTGTAAAAGAAAATGAACGAAAAGCCTTCCAAACTCTCCTGCTATGTGTATATTTCATCATCATATTGTATTTGCTTACATTTTTGAAGTTGCAGACTTCCAAAATGTGTTCGCGTGTTTGCATTAGCCTGCTTGGAAGGGGTGCCATTTGTAGTTCGTTTCACTCCTGTGTGTGCGTGAAAATCACGAGAATAGTACATGGATGCATCAGTTCCAATAGGGCAAGATAACGGCAAAAATAAGAGTATACAGATATTAAACTAACAAATCAGATGAAGTAGTGAACTTTTGAATAAAATAACGCCAGGAACATTTGTACATAATAATACATTACGTTTACATGCAGTATATCAGACAAAGGTCTGTGCATATTCGTGAACCTATTGTACGTAGCTCAGTGCATTTAAATGCAAAACAGTTCGTTGTTTACAGCTTCTTCTATGTGAGTCATGTCTCACCTTTTGCATTACAATGGCACCCCCCGGTGTGGATTTATGCACATCAGGCTAATTTGCTGTTCCAAATTGTGTGTGATAGTGGGTGTAAATGGTTGTGTGTGTTGTCTCTGGGATGGTTTGGCAAGCTGTTCAGGGTGTACCCCGCCTTTGCCCAGTATTAGCTAAGATTGGATGCATGACAGCCCTACCCGTATATGCAAACTGCATTACTGTGTTACACTGTAACTACCGCTGCGTTACAGCCACACACTGTCACTGAAACAGTATTACAGCTTAAATATACGTTAAGGGTGTTATATTCAGATACTTTTAATTAATTTAACATTAAATGGCAATGATGAAAATAAATCTCATCAACAATCAGACATGAATTCAGTAATTAACTATAAATAAATGATGATTGATTACAAATTAATTGATTACTATTGACAAAAGACAGCATGATGATTTGCTCATAACCTGAAGTCCTTTATTACATCCTCATCATTTTAAACAGTAGGAACAACCTAGTTTTCTTTTGTCTTTGCTTAAAGAATCAGAATCATATTATATAGTGAGAAAGTCTGAAGTGTGCATCCTTAAAGTTTAACAAAACTGCACCACAGCATGGCACTGTAAATACCTCAACATCACAGCGTATAGCTGTAAGTGCCTGGACATCAGAGCATGGCATTGCAACTATCATGGGATCAAGAATATAATATACCCGGGAAATATCATGGACATCACAGAATGGCATTGTAACTAATATGACATCATAGCATTCCACTGTAACACACTGGAGCACACATTATACTGTAAATATCACACATTCCATTATAACTAACATGACATCACAACATTCCATTATAACTAACTTCACTGCATTCTGTAAGTAACATCACAACATTCCATTATAACTAAGATGTAATTACATTATTCCATTATAATTAACATGACATCAAAACATTCCATTATAACTAACATGACATCACAGTATTCCAATACAACTAACATGACATCACAACATTCCATTATAACTAACATGACATCAC
>JAQMYF010000005.1:6148987-6160226 GCA_030014195.1 Neosilurus mollespiculum | reverse complement strand
GACATCACAGTATTCCAATACAACTAACATGACATCACAACATTCCATTATAACTAACATGACATCACAGTATTCCATTATAACTAACATGACATCACAGTATTCCATTATAACTAACATGACATCACAGTATTCCATTATAACCGACATAACATCACAGCATTCCATCAACATTCCATTATAACTAACTTCACTGCATTCTATAAGTAACATCACAGCATTCCTTTATAACTAAGATGTCATTACAGCGTTCCATTATAATTAACATGACATCACAGCATTCCAATACAACTAATATGACATCACAGTATTCCATTATAACTAACATGACATCACAGCATTCCATAAGTAACATGACATCACAGTATTCCATTATAACTAAGATGTCATCACAGCATTCCATTATAACTAACATGACATCACAGCATTCCATTATAACTAACATGACATCACAGCATTCCATTAAAACTAGCATCACAAATTAATGACCCCTGGGCCACCAAGGGGCCTATGTGAATGCAAGATTTATTTATTTATGTATGTAATTATTTATTTATTTATTTAAATTAAATTTAAAGGTATTTATTTTCTTTTTTTCTTCTTCTTTTTACAATGTACAATGGAACGCCTGTATGCACTGACTTGGCACCTGCAGTTCCCCCAAAGCCCTGAAAATATTACGAGTAAAATTCCAAAAATGAAGTGTCCATAAAGGGTTTTTAAACTCGGCTCCACTCTGACTTTCCAACTCATTGCTCTTAATGCATGACTCACGCTACCCACACTGCTCTCCACCTAGTCAGTTAGCCTCTTTGCCCATTTTGGTGTACGTTTTAGTCGCTGTGGAATTGCAGTGTGCTTTATTAAGTGCACCCTAAACTTTCATTAATAATGGCTTCAAAGCACACGTTTTCATTTCTATGTTGAAGGTAAAGCAAAAACTTCAGAATGTAATGTTATAGCCAGCGCTGCAATACCACCTGATACCGCAGCCCTTCCTCATTGTTTCATACTAACAACCTTTTACTGCCACTAACATGGCTTTAACTCGCTCACATCACAAGCTGATGCTGGAAATAACAGCGTACCACAACCAATACTGTGTTCGGCTTCCATATGCAACACTGTGATGCAACGCAGCCTTTATTATGTAATGAAATGAACACATTGCCGTAGCTGGATTCTAAAATGAATGGGTTCTGCAGTACTCACATTTTGCTGGCATTTCCTTCTACTTCCTATTGGACCAGATTTCATCCACCCTGATAGCACAGCCTTTTATACTGCAGATGAAAAAGCACACACTTTAAAAAAAAAAAAAAAAAAAAAATGATGAAACACCAATCTGAGAATGAGTAATCGTCATATGATGGATAAGCCGCTTAGATTATGTGTGGATGGAGGCATGTTGACTACAGCTGGCAAATATTAGAAACAATGACCCAAGCTTGTGTGATGTTTGTGTCACCACTTCAGAAGTGTCTAACAGATACGGTGTAGAGTGGAAAAGTTTTGGTACTGTAGGCAATTTTGCATGAGAATGAATTAGCAAAAGTGTAGCATAGCCTATATCAGGCAACATTAATGTAGCTGGGAAGGAAGTATAGTCCATATTTTTGTATGCCTTTGAGTCATGGACATTAACAGGTGATCTAGAGAGAAGGATTGAGGCTAAGGAGACAAGATGTTTTCGAAGGCTTCCCGGAATCTCCTACAAAGATCGCATTACCAACAAAATCCCCCAGGCTCTTGAGCCCTACGGGCAGGACTACAGGGTACAGTGCAGGGAGGTAGAAGGAGAGGAAGACGGGGAAATAGATGGGAGGATAACATTGCGGAATGGACAGGTCTGACGCTGAGCGGCACAATGAGAAAGTCCGAGAATCGACAGGAGTGGACTCCTTTCTAGACTAATTATTAGGTCATCCGTGGCGCCCTGGCGGTCTTCCAAACTGCGGGATGGATGAGATGAGATGATGAAATTGTGACATACTGTGTTGTTGGGTGTTGCAGTGCATATACCCCTTGTTACAAAACAAGCGTCTATTTGAGAGCTTACCGGTGCAAACACAGTCTCAAACACTTCTTCAGAGTTGTGGAAAAAAAAAAGTCACATGGTCAGGTGAGTCATCCTTCACCATCACAGTTACTGCTGCTGCGAGCGAATGTCCGGCAACATGACACCAACCAAGGAAATGGTGCAGACCAGAATGTGGAACAGGTACAGTGAGGGTGCTTAGCGACTCTGTGTTATACCACATTTACATTTACAGCATTTAGCAGATGCCCTTTTGCAGAGCAACAGAAGTGCTTTGTAGTTTCTATCAAAACATTTCCTCGGGATAGTTCACTAGGTCAGCGAGCTACAAATCCTCTTAGGGGAGGCTAGAAGAGCATTGGAAGTAAAAACTCAATTCAGTTTTTCAAACGCTTGAGCTCCCTCAAATGCTTGGTGTTGCTTGATGTTGCTATTTTTGTTAGTTTTCATTTGGAGACTCGGCTGCTCCGACGACCAGGGGAAGTTCAGTTCACCACCAGGGCACCAGGACGGACAACAGTCTGGATATTTGTCTTTCTTGTGTCGTACATGTGCCTTGCATGCTTGGTTGTGTTTGCAGTGAAAAGCTAAGTTAGGTTGATTTCATGAGTCTGGTAAGTCTAACCATGCAGTCCGAAAGCTAGGGTTGAGTATCATTTGAATTTTTATTGATTGTGGTTCTTATTGATTCCCGGTTTAAATCCCAAAAAAGATCTCAGCCGACACTGGGCGAAGGCAGAATACACCCTGAACCACTCCATCGCAGAGCCAACACACACATAACCAGTCACACTCACGCTCACACCTAGGTGCAATTTTTAGCAGCCAGTTAGCCTACTAACTAACTGTTGGAGGAAACCGGAGTACCCGGAGGAAACCGGGTACAGGGAGAGCGTGCAAACTCCACACAGAAACACCCGAGCCTGGGATTGGAGCCCAGGACCTTCCTGGCAGTGATACGGACGTGCTAACCTTTCCTGGCAGTGATACGGACGTGCTAACCTTTACACCACCATGCTGTTTCGATTCCAAAAAAGGTTAAGATTAGATGTATTATTTAAAACGCTCACTGAACATTCAGCAAATAAATATGGTCAGTAAAGTAATGGTCATATCCAAAATCCCTCCATCAGACGGTGTTCCCTATTACATGAAGGCGGCCAACCAGAGAGGGCGAAGGTCACCACATGCTTCCTCCAAGACACGTGTTGCCAGCTGCTGCTCATTTACAGGCGGGAGTGGTGTAACACGTTTGGAGGAAAGTGCTATTTACTCTTTTGCATGCAGGGGCATGGCCAGTGTCACTTATAATGGGAGCCCCAGTAATGACTCATCTTTAACACTGTCAGGATGTTAGCCAAGAATGCTAGGTCGTATCTAAACAAATGCTGTTGCATTGGTGCATGACCTTAACAGATCCTGGAAGGCAACCAGTGTGTGTCCTTGCAATAATCGGTCATCATTCATCTGAATTTTGGAATATTGCAGTGAAGTGTACTGTAGTACCATCACATGCTACAAATTTAGTAGGTAATCCAGGTACAGTCCGATTACTATTAGATGTCTAGTTCCTATTTCTAGTTTATGTTTGTTTTGATTCTCAGTTTTGACCCACACTTGTGTTTTTGGTTCAGTGTATACCTGTGTTTACGCTATGGACTTTGACTACAAATATTGGACGTGCCCTGATAACCACTCTGGGCTTATGCAATTGCTTCCTGCCACTTTGCCTTTAACCCCCATGTTACATAGCGCTTTAAGGACAACAACTTGATCTCTGTAGTATGGTTGTTGGTACCAGATTGGGTGATTGGAGTATTTTTAGACGTAAATGCTTTATTTCTCTATAGTCTCCCTAAATAATGTGGATCAAACATACCCTGAGTGGGGTGGCATGGTGACGTTGTGGTTAGGATGACCGCCTCACAGCAACAAGATCCTTGATTTGAGTCCTGGGTTTGGCGAGGGCATATCTGTGTGGTGTTTGCATTTCCCCCTCATGGGTTTCTTCAGGGTGCTCCTCGCGGTTTCCTCGCCCAGTCTAAAGGCATGCACATTAGGCTAATTGGCTAATATAGGAAGCCTATATTCACTCAACTAATCACTCTTTACCACCATGCTGAGCAGAAAAGCATCTCAGAGGTGAATATGCTGCAGTAGTAGAAGACTCAAGCTGGAAGACTTAAACATAAAAACAGAGACAGTGTTTTTTAATGGACATCTTCAGTTGTCCGTATTGGAACTGCATAACTGAGCAAATGTGTAATGACATAAATAACTGCTCACATAAGCAGGTGTACAGGTGTTCCTGTTAAAGGGAAGGCGAGTGTATGTACTGTATTATTAGTGTTACACTAGTAGCTAAAAATAGACATCACGTGACTGAATCGCGTACGCACGAAATAAGACTTTGTGGGTAAAATAAATGAAATGTAATGTAAATAAATGAAAGAGTCGATGCAGTGTTAGATGGCATTTTTGCGGATTGTGACATGAAAGGAAAACGGCAGAGGAGAATGATTGAACGGATGTGATGTTGCATTCTGGGACGTGCAGTCTTCATGGCATGAATGTAATATTTTGGAACTAGTAATATGGCGGCAGGCTGGCTTCACTTCTGAACGGGCTGATAGGCCAAGTGCTTAATTAAGTTAATTTTAGATCAGTGTTTCCAACCTACTCTTCTTCCGTTCTACTCTATAGCCACCAGGCTGGTAATGTTTTTATTTATGACAATGGTACAAACTGCAATTAGATTTTTTCCCCTCAGCCATGAGGCTGCCGGGGTTTTGTCATGGTCTGCATCCGCGTCTGCGTCCGCATCCACATTAATATTTTGTTACGCATTTCTATTACAATGGTTGGTGGACCATTGTAAAATTTTGCCGGCAAGTTTCCTATTCTGTGTTGGTCTGCATAGGCTTGTCAGCTTCTCTGTTTGACCTTTGACCTTGTCACAATGTAAAGTTTGTCCAGGCAATTTTTCAAGAGCTGCTGGGTGGATCATTCTGAAATGTTGCATGTAGGTTTCCTATAGCGTGTCGGTCTGCGCTGGCTTGTCAGTTTCTTTGTTTGACCTTTGACCTTGTCAAAATGACCTAAATTTAGCTACTGCTCAAGAACTGCTGCACAGCTGAGGGGTTTCGCCATCTATGATGGCTATTTCTTTTTGGCACCATTATCATCTTGTTAAAGCGTGACATATAAATCTGCAGTGGCATCACATCATTATTTCTGTGAATGGTGAATTCTGATTGGGTGACCCTGAGAACCATGCAGTGAATAGATACAACTATATAATACGCAGTTACTTACTTTATATTCTTATTCTTAAATTGCCAGACAGACTGACTGTGAATAAAATATTCCTGGTAAAAAGCCAGTTAACTTGAATAAGCTAACAGAATTCATCTAGAACATGAGCTGATAGAAAACAATACGGCTCCATTTTCTGGAAAATAGCAAACCATTAAGCAGCAGTTAATGCTATTGCTTTCCCTCTTAGTGATGATATCACTTTCTGCTATCTCTGTGCTGTTTTTTTGTCCATGCTATCTTTATTTCTGAATGTCCAATCAGGCCCACAACGGAAAAAAGGGTCAGTATGTGCAAGGCATACTCAGGCGCCTGTCAGTAACAGTGAAGGAGGCGTGGCCTTGATGCCCTTCTCAGAGTCTCAGAATATGCAGAGAAGGAGGCGGGAACTGTGTCTCCGTCAGTCTTCAGCAAAGTAGGCGTGGCCTCTCTGCCTGTGCATGCCAGTCTGAGAGAAGGAGGTGTGTCTTATCTGTAGATGGTGTTAAGTATTGGTGCATTAGTGAGCGAGCTGGTATTTGTCGATCTTATTTTGTTTGTGAGATTGCCGTGTTTTTTATTTTTGACAGACTAATGGATTGCCGGAGGTGTGCAAGCACATACTTTGTGTTCACTGCACAGACGGCGCAACGGTTCAGAATGAGAAAATATGTATATTCACCAGAAAAGAGAGGAAAATGTAGGGGTTTACGATAGGAAGTAAAGTGTGGTTTGGGTCAGGGACTAAAAGGAGAAAATAATGATTTAGGTGAATGGGTAAGGGAATGAAGGGAGGGGAGGGTGGGGAGTCTGATTAACTGATTATATTCTAGAAGACACAATGGTGCATGAGTAACGCTTATGTGCTGAAGGCAAGGCGGTCCACTGAGCCTGAGGCGCATAAATGTTTCCGTATATACTACATGGAAACACAAATGCACGCCATCTTTTTATTGCCGACTCATTCAATGTTTTGTGTATAGCACGTGGAAACGAAAGTAAACTACATTGAGTGCACTCAGTTACAGCTGTAGTATATACTGCACAGAAACACAAGAGAAACAAACTAAAATGACATTTTTATGGTTTGATATAACATTCCATTTTAAAAGCTTTATAATCACGACGCTGCTTGCTCCTATTGACTAACAAACTGTGAGTGTCTGTCGTCTTTATATAAGCATTATTCACCCAGGATAATGTTTTTAATCCTCTGATATCGGACCAATCAGACTGCAGTGTTCCCATGTGGTATATACTAATTAGTAAGATGACGGTATAGTGAGTAAATGAAGAGAATGATGAACAAGAATGGAATATCAGAAATTTAGGAAAAATTGAGGGAGATAGGGTCATCATACCAGGCGAAGGGAGGATTGAACTCTGATTACACCCTACTCTATATGAGGGCTCTCAAGTTGATGGTCAGTCTATGTTTTTTGTCAGTGCATACCGAGCCGTTACTGTGATTGCTATTTCAGGTATGATCTCTGCTTGCCTTCTGGTTTATGACTCTCTGACATTGACCTCCTGTGTATGTACTTTTTTTATTCTGTGCGAGTCTAAGCAGTGATGTATGAGCCTTTATGTTTTGGGTTTCAGTTGTGTTATTGATAATAAATCTGTTTTGTTGATGTGGTAGCATGGACACGGGACAACCATCCAAGTCAAGGTTCATGCCTATGGGGTTCCACTGAGGAACTCCGCTATTAAATTATTGACTATTAAACGCTATTAAATTATTGACAAGGTAAAATGCCATGGTATTATGTTGCCTTATCAGTTGTTCATTCATTCAATCATCCATTCATTTTCTGAACCGCTTAAACCTAATTAGGGTCGCAGGGAGGCTGGCACCCATCTCAGCCGACTCTGGGCGAGGGCAGAGTACACCCTGGACAGCTCGCCAGGCTATCGCAGCCTTATCAGGTGTGCTCTTCCAAACAGATTTGGTTAATTCAGCACCGTTTCTTTTCTTTACTAACAATACACAAACAAATAGAAACACACTTTCACTCTCACTGTGTATTTATTTTTAAAAAATCATGGCGTGGTACATTTTACACTCACACACAACCCCCCACCCCCACCCAACGATGATCTCAAGCCTTGATAACCCGTCAGGGCTCCGTTGCCTTTTAATCAGGCGTGTTTGTATACATTAGAGTAGATCAGATGTGAGATGAAAAATTCTGTATGAATCCTATATGTTGCAGGTGCATTGAAGAGTTGCGTCAAGCAGCGAGACATTGCTAAATGACGAACACTATTACTATTACTGGACCTGAGAAAAAATCTGAAATGCTTTATGGAATGCGCGCAACTGGGATGAGTTAAAAAAGCTCCAGTTCTAACTCACATTTTTTCCAAAGGAACATTCAGAAAATATTCCTACACTGGCGCAGATCCCTGTACCCAATCCAGGGCTTGAGTTCTCCCAATGCTGCATGTGACTATTGAATTACAGCGCAGATGGCCTGGAGAAAGGGACGCAGTGGAGAGAGCGAGTGAAAGAGACAGGGTAGAGACATTACCGAAAGACATTAGATCAATTTTTCTGCATGAGAGTCGGTAGCCGGATGTTTTTCCACCGCTGGGAGATGGTGAGTGGTGTGTGATAACAGCAGGAGAAGTGGACAGGCGGAGGTCTGTCTTATCTTGGCCTGGAAACAGAGCTTCTATTAAATATACATGTAAAATAATAATAAAAAAAAAACATAAATTGACACACCTAGAAAAATAAAAGTGAAAGGAAGGGTTGTGGGCTGTTATGTAACTCTGCTTGACTCACATCCTCATTGCTTCCTTTCTCCATGAAATTCCAGTTATATTTGTGATCCAGAAACTAAATGGCTTTTTGGTTGGCAAGTAAAAGCAGTATTGGGAGTAGAAAGGGTAGGGGTAGAGGGTTGGGGGTTGGGGGTTATAGAGAAGAAAATGACTGGAGAGTAAATGGAAGTGGTTTGGAACCACGCTGTAGCGCCAAAATCTGATGGCGGTGTGGCAAAGCAGCCTCACACGGGGCAGTTTTGAAGGCGGTTCAGCGCAGTTTAAAATGACGTCCGTGTGGCAAAGCAATCATGAAAACACAGTGTACATAGGTTGTAATGAGATTGTAGAGAACACGGTTCAGAAGGGTCACGAAAGGTCACAAGGCAGCTAGATGTTAAGACGCTGTTTTGAGAACCACTATGAAATGTAATTAATTTATTCATCCGTTCATTCATTTGCTTAGCCGACACTGTACTGAGGCAGGATTCACCCTGAACAGCTCGCATGAGCGTCGCACTTTAGACTGTGGAAGGAAATCCTGAAGGAAAACCCACCCAGTCACTGTGAAAGTATGCAAACTCCACACAGAAACGCCTGAGCCCGGGACTCGAACCCAGGACCTTCTTTCTGTGAGGTGGACGCGCTAACCACTACACCAACATGCCATCCTGTGAAATTTCAAAGATTTTATAGGAGCTTATAAATGGCGGTCAGTGCTGGTCGATGGCGAACATCTTTACGGAGTGCCAAGACGATATCACTGCGGTCCAACATGCTTCAGAACCAAGCTAAAGTGCCATCAGAACCGTCCCGAGACGCTGCTGCCCCGCTGCAAGCTTCATTAGAGAAAGCCGAGTGCTCACTCATGTGCTTCTCTATAAAGCCCGTCTGCAGCGTCTGATTGGCTATTTAAAAAGAACAACAACATGGGTCACCGTGCTTCAGCCAATCACAGAGCGTGGAGTTAAACGCTAACAGGAAATGATATGTAACTTTAGAACTTTGTCCGGCCAGCTATAATATATGATGTTGTGTCACTGCGTGGATGCCGAACCGTCCACGTCTGTATCGCGATGCAGTGATTATTTTATACCTAATGGAGAGTACTTAGAGGAAATTAAAGGTCACGGGGGTCACAGGGAGACTCTGGGTGAAGGCGGGGAACACCTTGAATAGCTTGCCAGTCCATCGAAGGTCCAACACACACACACAAAACCATTCACAGTCATAATCACAACTAGGGGCAATTTGGAACAACCAGTCAGTCTAATGTGCACGTCCTCGGACTGTGGGAGGAAACCAGAGTGCCTGGAGGAAACCCACGCCAGCTCGAAGAGAACACGGAAACCATTATGCTGTCAGGCGGACGTGCTAGCCACGATACCACCTTGCCGGCCTGGGATACGGAACAAAAAAAATGTAAATAGGAAGTAAGTGAAAGTGTGTTGTGAGTGTTGAGTTAAGGTGGTGGAAAGAAATTATGGCTGAAGGAATAATGGGATGTAAGAGAGGATCCTGGGAATAAACGGAGGATAAATATGACAGATAGATAGTTTAGAGCAGGACAGAATGGAGAGAGTATAGGCAGGGTGTACTGACGAAGGACAGTGGGATTTTCACTCGGAGATACTGGATCATATAGAGAGCACCTGTCCCTTTAGTGTCTCGATGATTTTTTTTTTCACACAGCAGGAGCAGTATGAACATCTGGCTGTGTTATGTGCGATGCAGGACAGCGTTTATTAGTGATCAGTTTTACGGTATCTAATAGAGGAAAATGGATCGAGCATTACGACCGGCACATAAAGACACGTCTGTTTTAGGGCGGGGAAAGGAGGGGATTTATTTATTTATTTATTTATTTTAAATATAATTATTAAAGAACATGGTGCTAATTAACCTCCTGTTTTACGCACCTTCATCCCTGCAGGCAGGCTTCTGATGATTTAGAGGGAAATAAATCCGAGGGATGGAGTTCGCTTCACTAAAGTGATGAGGCTGCGGAAAACGTGCGAGAAAGATGGAATGGTGTGTGTGGGTGTGGGTGTGGTGGTATATGACCTTAATCAAGATCCTGTCCTATATAATAAACTGGACTTTACTATACAGCCGTACACTGCATAAGCACACAGTGTTTCATCCGGATATGCTTTAGAATCATTTCTAACACACACACACACACACACACACACATATCCATCAAAGCATATGATTTACTTTTTTTTTATTTTATTACCGGATCTGGCTATCGTTACTCCTATTACACTTGTTTACTCACAATTGTTCACGAGTGTTTCCGCTAATGGTACATTAAGCTAGCGAGAACACTGTTGCTAGGCAACTGGGAAATATGGGAAATATGCTGAGCCTAATGTAGTTACGATGGTGCACGTAGCCCATTAAGTCTTTTAAATGAACTAAGTCGGGGCAGAAGCATCCGAGACCAGACAGAACCATCAGGCTTTTACTTGGACGCCTTGCGCGGCAAATTTGCTTCAGAAAAGACTGTAGGAGGGGCGGCGCGGTGGTGTAGTGGTCAGTACGTCCGCCTTACCGCAAGAAGGTTCTGGGATCGAGAACCGCATCTGGCGAGGTGCATTTCTGTGTGGAGCTTGCATGTTCTTCCCGTGCTTGCGTGGATTTCCTCTGGGTATTCCGGTCTCCTCCCACAATCCAAAAACATGCACATTAGGCGAATTGGGTACTCCAAATTGCACTCCTAGGTTTTTTTGTTCTTTTCAATTTTGATATACTATATTATATTCCTGGAGGCATTTTTCCCAGGCTTGGGGCATTTCTGTGTGGAGTTGCCCTGTTTGCGTGTGTTTCCTTCGGGTACTCCGGTTTCCTTCCACAGTCCAAAAACATGCACAGTAGGTTTATTAACTATTTCCGTGTCACCCCTAGGTGTGAGTAAGTGTGGTTGTGTGTGTGTTGGCCGTGCGATGGCCTGGCGAGCTGTCCTCGTCGCCTGAGATTGGCGCCAGCCTCCCCGCGAACATAATTAGTGTGAGGTCCCGCCGAAGACTCTAGTTCATGTCTGTCTATTTGATCTGCTCTCTCTCCTCTCCCGTGTGTGTGTCTTTTGATTACAGGCTCCGCCCTGATTAGCTCACCTGTTCCTCATCCCCACCG
>JAQMYF010000005.1:6105457-6125863 GCA_030014195.1 Neosilurus mollespiculum | reverse complement strand
ATGGTGAATGTTGGTGTGTGATGGAGAATGTTGTTGTTTTAGGGAGAATGTTGGTGTGTGATGGAGAATGTTGGTGTTTGATGGAGAATGTTGCTGTGTGATGGAGAATGTTGGTGTTTGATGGAGGATGTCGGCGTTTGATGGAGAATGTTGGGTGCTGTATGTTGGAAAGGGTTTGATCGAAAATCTTGGAAAATCTTGGTTCATTGAAAAATTCTGGTGTTTCATGGAGAACACTGGTATTTGTTGGTGAATGTTGGCAGTTATGGAAGAATATTAATATTTCGGGGATTGGATGTTATGTTTGATGGAAGTTTTTATGAATGTTTGATTAATGTTGGTATTTCAACCTATTGGTATATATAGGTTTTACATTAAAATTAAAATTGTTGATGTCTTGGTGTTAAATTGATGATCTCTAACAATTTTTGGATCATCGTGTTTATGGTACATTTTAATATAAGGATCAGGTCTGTAATTGGACGTAATGCATTTTGTTATAAGAATAATAGAAAAAAATATGAAATCCTAGAATGTACTGTAGTGCATAGAAATGCAGAGCAGTGTTTGAAAATGAAGTGTAGTGAATAGTGTAGTGAATAGGGTAGGAATAGGGTAGGCGGTTTAAGACATGTCCACATTGGACTGTTGATGGTCAAATGCTGGAGTGATGGTGTTTATAGGACAGATGATGATGGAATCTTTGGTGAAATCAGTTTATTACTGAATACTCATTCTGTCCCAGAGAATGGCGAGTCAACAGACATTTGGAACACAGCCGTGGAGCTGCTCTGCTTCCCTGCTGGAGCTGATTAGCCTCTGGAAGAGTGTCAAGAACAAAACACTTTTAGTGCCAGTAGTTCAATTTTATCCACCTGTTTCTATGTGAATGTTAAATTTGTGCACTCCTAAATTTCACAATGAAGTGTGTTTGTGTGAGAGGTGCGAAAGTCGTGATGTCGAAAAAAAGTGGATGTGATAAAGGTGATGAAAATAGAGTGTTAGGGATTCATTAGAACAGTGTGTGTTTCAGTCTCCCTGTCCCTAACCTAAGATTATTGTAATAAATAGTCCAAATAATAAAGAAGCTGGGGTTATCTAGTTAGTTAAATTAATGTTTAGTTCATATACAACATTCTTTTGTGTGTCAGGAGGAAGAAAACCCAGTGTGTGTGTGTGTGTGTGTGTGTGTGTGTGTGTGTTTATTTGCATGGATATGTGATTGAGAAAAGAGATGTAGCAGCTCACAGTGAGAGACAGATCAACGTCAAACATCTCTGATTTCTCAGCTGCACACACACACACACACACACACACACACACTTACTGGAACTTCCCAAAATAGCACAGGAGTTCTGTTGAGGCCATGAGCTGGATTTACTTCACACACAATACAACCACTGTGCGTTCTGTGTTCTGTTTTTCTTTTACCTTTTTTTTTTTTCAGTTAATAACATTTTCCCAACATGAAACTTTATGTAGCACTAAGCTGTAAACTTAATGGTATGACTGTACTGGGATGAAACATGCCAGCGCTGGCGTTATTATTTAAAAGGAAGAAAAAAAAAATCTGTGTCTCAGGGGTGGAAAATGGCTCAGCGCACCACCTGCCGGGTTAAAATCATCCTGAGCCTCGCAAAGCCCATGCTATCATAGTAAGGTAAGGTCTGTTTGGGATTTTACCCTCGAGCCTACTGGCTCATCAGGCCGGAGGTTATCCCGGTTTCTGTAGCGTGAAGCGACTAGTGGTTCAACTCCTCCTGGATGGAACGCTAGTCCATCACAGGTTACCTTCCCAGAATTTTTCCTGGTGCACATTTATACTGCCGGGTGGACAGAGGCACACTTGTGGCTAAGACCTTGCCCAGGGGTCTTAGCACAGTGGGGAAATAACAAGGATTCGAACATACGAACGCATGCTCATGAGCCCAGCACCACTTAACCACTACACCACCAGCCCCACTCATGCTAGCATAGGGTTAAAATCTTTATTAAGAGAAATTAGACGTCTATTCTGAAATATAGCCCAGACCTGCTATGTCCGACGTCATATAAGGGGCAGGTTAATTATACGCTTGTGTACAGCTCTTCCGGGAATGCTGCTCTTGTGTGTCCTTGCTTATCACTCCATGATGCGCAAATCAGAGAATCGGGATGGATGGCTGGGGGCAGCAGTGGCCTATTAGTTAGAGAAGCGGCTTTGGGACTGAAAGGTCGCTGGTTCAATTCCCGAACCAGCAGGAAAAATGTGTGGCGGTGGTGGGAGTGAGCTGCACCTTCCCTTCGTCCACATTCATGACTGAAGTGCCCTTGAGCAAGGCACCTAACCCCCAACTACTCTCCGGGTGCAATCTGTGGCAGCTCACGGCTCCAAGTGTGTGTGTGCTCACTGTTTACTTGTGTGTGTGTGTGTGTGTGTGTGTGTGTGTGTGCTCACTTTGGATGGGTTAAATGCAGAAATCAAAGTTTCCCTTGCGGAGTTAATACAGTATTTAAAAAATGGTGTACCAGATGAATGTCTGGATCAAGCGAGGATCCGGGTGCAAAGAAATGACAAATAAGGGTTTTGAATTAAAAAAAAAAGAAGTTTAGTAATGTGGGCAGCTCCCACCTCCCCCAGACCCCAACCTTGCACTCATTATTAAATATATGACTGATCGAGACCCAATATTCCCCATCCAAACCCTCCTCTCCTCTCCTCTCCGCCCCGTCCCACTTTTTTCCAAATTATGCAGTGGGTGAAAGTACAATTTTATCATAAAGGTTCAATCATATCACGACCTACGCTGCTCTGGCTGCTAAGTCTAGCACATGGCCAAGATTTGCACTGCACTGGTAGCTGTGTTCAGAGAAAAATAGGTGGAGTTTTCAAAACATCGAACTGGATGATTGTGCGTTATCATATTCATTACCTCAATCATGAAGAAAAAAAAAGTCTGTATGGCTGACATTAGTGAAGCACATGACAAGCCTAAGCTATTAATACACCTTTTACCTCCCTACAGCAAGCCCTCTGACTGTTAAAACACACCTGACGTGTACATGACTGAAAACAGTTGCCATGTGAACGATTTCCTTCCGAGGTCTCTATATGACTTAAAACCTTTGTCAAAAAGTTTAAGAAAACTCATAACCAGACAATATCACTTCTCCATTTTGCTTTTTTTTTGTGTCTGGCTTGATGCCTCATTTCTATTGGCAGCGCAGCGGTCAAAGTTCAACCAGTTTGAATTTTCACTGATGTATATGCACAAGCCTGCCAAGCGGAGTGTTGTGCTGTTGCTTGCGCTTTGCTGAAAACAGCAACAAACCACCTTGATGCGGTGAAAGCCATGGGAAATAATGGGTTTCAGAGTGCAGCAGTGCCGCAGTCGTGTTGTGTCTGAAAGGCGCTCAACATAACAGGCATGATGAAACGTTATGTATTATTTATAGACCTGAACTATGAATTGTAAGAATAGCTTAACATGCACGTGGCTTAAATTATAGCCAAAATAAAAAGTTTACACACCCTGTTAAGAGGCCAGGTTATTGTGATGTAAAAAAAAAAAAAATAGGTGAAGACAAATCATTTCTGGTTCTTCTTCTACCTTTAATGCAACCTATAATCTGTACAATTCCATTAAAAACAAATGGAAATCTTTTAGGTGGGAAAAAAATAAAGAACTAAAATAATGTGGTTGCATAAGTGTTGCATAAGCCTACAGCAACATTAAATGAGCTGCAGGAATTTCTAACAAGTACTAGTAACTGGTAATGTTCTACATGTAATAAAAAACCTTGATATTAAGGGGAAAAAAAAGTCTTAGCACAGTTAAAGTTTGCAGAAACTTACATCAATCTTCCAAAAGCATGTAGGAAATTGTCTTGTGATCAGACCTTGGTTGAATTTTTTCGTCATAATCCTAAAAGGAATGTTCTTGGTGCTAGAACAACACTAAAAAACACTGTACCCACAATGGAGCATGGTGGTGGCAGCATCATGATGTGGGGATGTTTTTCTTTAGCTGGGACTGGGGCTTTACTACAGGTTGCGGGTAGTTCCAAAACCTTCAGGCTTCTGATAAAAAAGCAGAAGATGAAGAGGAATTTCACCTTTGAGTATGACAGCGACCCAAAGCATACTGTGTGCTTGATAGCCGTAGTCTATGATAGCATTCTGAACATGCTAGAAAAGAGAGAGAGAGAGAGAGAGAGAGAGAGAGAGAGAGAGAGAGAGCGAGCATAATTAGCACAGTAGCAGGTTACACAGCCAAATAGTTTACAGTACAGAAAAGGAAGGAGAACCACTGGAGAAAGGAATGTACGATGAAACCCTTACTCTATAACCTTAGGATCAACTAAGAGCAATGATGTATAAGCACTTTAGGACTTGGTACATGAGCGCTGTGGAGCTTTTCTTTCAGAGGGGGTGCTGAATACAGTGTGTGGATGCTTACTAGATGACAGGAAGTTTTCTGTCTGTCTCTCTCTGCTCTGTATCACAGAGGAGCCAGGATGTAATTACATCCTTTATTTTTATTGAGGCTTGTCTGAGGAAAGAGCTGGTTATCTTAATGTCACATGACACAACATCTGTGTATACACTGCATTAATGTGATACAGCTGTGAAATGTTCGATCATTCAGCTATGAGATATATGTGTGTGTGTGTGTGTGTGTGTGTGTAAACGAATTTTATTAATATTCTAAATAGTGTATATAGTTGTTGTGTTCGGCTCATGTGAAGTCAACATATAATCTAAATCCCCTCCAGCCTATTGGGAAACTGGGTACATAATTAAAAAATAGATGTAAAAAAAGAAGTAATGTATGAAAGCCAGTCATGCTGGTAGCTGAAGGGTAAATTTTGAAGGTCTGGCATTCCATACAGGGTGTCTTCCTGCCTCATGCTCACTGCTTCTGGGATAGGCCCTGGATCCACCATGACCCAGGCCAGGATAAAGGGTTCTTGAAAGTCAATCAGAGGAACGTGCCGCACCCTCCAGTATAACCTTGGAACAGAATCCTCTGTACACACGCTTCCACGCCATACACTGTTTAACATGGTACATGAAAGGAGGTCACCAAGGCACGTGGTCACACACTATATCTCATTCCGTTGATATTTTGATCCCCAGTAAGATTGATTTCTGTAAAGAAAGGTTTATACTCAGAATATTAGGGTTGTATTTGTACATTCATGCTCCCTTCATGTGCGAAAATAAAGACGTCCGTTGTAAATACTTGCGTACTTTATTTACGTTGGCATCAATGTGACGCAGTGTATCCAGTGGTGGCTCAGAGGCTGTTTGTTACTGACCTAAAGGTTTGGGGTTCAAGCCCTAGTCCCACCACTCTGCTGCTGTTGGGCCCTTGAGCAAGGCCCCTCGCCCTCATCTGCTCAGTTGTATAAATTGGATAAAAAATATAAGTCGCTCTGGATAAGGGCATCTGCCAAATTCTGTAAATATAAACAGCCTCAATAGGGCAGTTGAGAGGTGACATGGCAACAATGTAGTTTAATAAAAAAGAGTTAATGTTGTAGGCCTGTGAGGTTCCACAGATGACCATTTTCACTCCATAACACCATACAAAAGTAACACCATATAGGTGTTCATAACTCCCTACAAATTCGAATAATCCCTCTTTAAAAGGTTCTGTCAGTATCATATGGCAAGTTCTTCTTCATGAATCTTTTAACCAGGGGCCCCAGGATCGCCGGTGGTACTGCTAGGTTCAGTACACAACTCCAAGCTTTTTGAAAATGTGCATATCCCTGTCCCTCTTTAACACTGAGCACAAATGAGCCTTTTGAGGTTATACCCAGGACACCAAGCACCGAACACCTGCATCACTATCAAGTGAAAAAAACAACAAACACAACTATGATCCAATTGCTAAAGCACTGCAGAAATACAGTACAAGGCTTGAAAGGAAGTGCAGAATGGGTAAATATATATGGAAAGATGCCAAGCTCTAGATTTATTATGGCCTGGACACAGAGACTACAAAACAGAATCTAGGTACCGCACTACTCTCTGCTTCAAGTCGGTTTTTTTGGCTTCAATTGTGAGTACAGTAGGTTTTTTTTTGAAGACTAATATTTACCTCACTGTAGAAGATGATCCCAATAAACCCATGGCTGAATTCTATAAAAAAAACTTGTGTTCTCCATGTCAGATTATACGATGGACCTTTGACAAAAGACAAAATGTTATAATGGTTATAATACTATACCTATACAGTATCATTCAAAAGGTAAAATTTATATAATGATTTTATCCTCACCCACTGGATATGCGCAATCGTATGCTCTGATTGGCTAATCTACTACAAGAATATCAGCTCATATACCATTAGTAGCTGCATCACTACAGAATAAATCAAACAAACAAACAAAAAAAACAGGAGCGGTCACAACTCTGTGCTAGGCTAAAAGCTAATCCTAGCCAGCCAGTTCTTCCGTTCATTCCATTCATGGCTCCTTACATAAGAAATCGAAAATTTTGCCACAAAAGATTGGTTTACAAATGATCTTCTTGCTTTCACTAGGGACACTTTCAATAGCAACGACTGTCGAAGGCTTTAACTGACGGAATTGGGATCGAACATTCAACAAAGCTGTGAAATAAAAGCACAATAAAGCAGACATGTTTGTGCTTCAAATTTTGATGTGTTCATTGGAAATGTCCCTCGTGAGCCCTGTGAACGCCCGATCCCGTCTGATCTAAGCAGGAAACTAAGCAGCGTCAGACTTCGCTTGTACTTGGATGAGAGACCTCCTAAAAATACCAGGTGCTGTGGAGGGTTAACGGAAAGACCTGGCAACCTACCCTGTAAAAAAATCTGCCAAAAACACTCAATGAGAATAGAGTTGGATATGTCTGAAGGTACAAGATCAACATTGGAAATATGGCATAGCCCAGTGTTAGCACAATACACGCTATACAAGAGGCTATTCCATTATGAAAGCACACGACTTGGGACACAACGAGCCGGTGTGTTTGCAGGCTTTGAATCCAGCCAAGCTGGAGCCGCACCTGATTCAACTTGTTCAATCAATTAGTCTTGGTCTTCAAGCAGCTATTAGGCATGTCTCCTAGTTGGCTGGAATTGAAACGTGAAGCCACGCTGCATCTTTATGGAGAAGATAGAAGTCTGCAGGCGTACAGTGTAAGAATGATAGTGGGGAGTGTGTGATACGAGGCAGAAGGTAGCAGTGTCGTTTCTGTTCTTCCCAGTTTGTTTGTATTTGGAAAACACAGATTCATGAGCATCTGGGCACAATTACAGTGTGTGTGTATGTGTGTGCGCGCACGCATGTGAGTGTGTGTACTGTATGCTAGCCTATCATTATCAGTTCCATTGAGCACAGATGAAGTTAGTAAGTTGTTTACAAACTTGGTTCTTTGTGGTTTCCTCTTCATGATTACATTTCTCCAACCTCCTTCTCTCTCTCTCTCTCTCTCTCTCTCTCTCTCTCTTTCTCTGTGAAGTGCTTTGTTTGTCTTTCCTGTTTGTGTCCTCCATTCCTCTCTCCGTAATCACGGCGGTGTTAGTTAGCATGGAGCTGAGTGTGATTGCGAGTTGTTTGCTTAAACCGGTGTTTGTTTAGATGTGCGTATTTGTGTGGAGGCGTTTATTCAAAGTCTTAATTCTGCTGAGAGATTCATCACCTCGCCATGTCGACGCACTTTACCCTATAAATAAATCGACTCGGAGTCGTTCACTTTTCTCACTGTCTTTAGTGTGAATTATAGTGTGAACACAGGCTTAGTCTAAACCACTACGTGTTGTCATGGTAACGTTCCATCCTAGTTTCGTGGTATCAGATACACTGAGTTAGAACTGGGACTCATTTTGAGAAGGGAATTGAAAAGATGTATCTTTCAACAGTATGTATGCCGATCAAGAAAGTGGAAGTGGAAGACGGTGATCATCTCCGTACAGTGATGTCTGTCATGGCGTGGTGTATTTTAGTCAGCGAGTGAACGGTTAGTTTCGGTCTGGAAGTTGACGTGTTGTGTTATCGTGTTTAAACGAGTGGGTCAGAGCATGTCCACAGCATCTTGGGCGTACTGGTTAGCGCGTCCACTTCATAGCAAGAGGGTCCTGGGTCGGAGTCCCGTTCTCGGGGAGGGTGTTTCTGTGTGAAATTTGCATGTTGTTCCCCATGTGTGCATGGGTTTCCTCCAGGTACTCCGGTTTCATCCTACAGTGCAAAGGCCTGCATATTATTTTTATTTATTTATTTTTGCAATACTCAATTAATTCCACAAAGGGAAATTATTGCCTCTGCATTTAACCCATCCAAAATGAGCGCACACACACACACACACTCACACACACTTGGAGCAGTGGGCTGCCACACACATTGGGGGCGCCTGGAAAGCAGTTGGGGGTTCGGTGCCTTGTTCAAGGACACTTTGGCCATGAAGGTGGAGGAAGTGAAGGTGCAGCTCACTCCCCCACCACCACACATTTTTCCTGCCGGTTTGGGAATCGAACCTGCGACCTTTCAGTCCCAAAGCCGCTTTTCTAACCATTAGGCTGCGAATGCCCCCAATTATTAGGCTAATTGGCTGTTCCCAGTTGCCCCTTGGTGTGAGTGTGAATGGTTGTGTGTGTGTGTGTGTGTGATGGCCCAGTGAGCTGTTCAGGGTGTATCCCACCTTCATACAGAGCCTGCTGAGATAAGCTCCAGTTTCCCTGTGACCGTAGTAGAATTAAGCCAATCGTCAGAAGAATGAATGAATGAATGAATGTATATGAGCTAGAGGGGTCGAGAAAACCAGCGGAAATTCATTAAGAACTCTCAAGTTGGGTAAAATGCCTGTGATCAAAGTCTGATGACCATTTGTGCTGTATAATGAGACAAATATATATATATATATATATATATATCAAAATAAAATTTCACGTGTACTTTATGAAGCTTCTGAGACTCGTACATACTATAGAAGAGTACAGACGTCTTTTTTGTATAGAAGAAGCTCTTATCAATAATTTTCCTTTGAATTTGATGCGTAAAGTACTTCATGTGTGACTAAAGGGAAAAAAAACCTTTTGTGAAGTGTGTAACTGTTTGTCATTTATACTTCTGGAGTAGAAGCTGGAGCAAAGACAGGATATGAACGCTAATGTAATTTCTCATCGTCAAAGCAAAAAGTGTAATTAACTTACAGGCTTAAATCACTGGAGTTGGGCGTGTGTGTGTGTTGTGTGTCTGAGTGTACTGGAAAAGAGAAAGGGATAGATGGATGGATAGAAAAAGCTCTAGGAGATTGGACAGCTGAAAGGGTAGATGATCGACGGATTATAGGGTGGATGCTTTTGCAGGGTTTGTATGGAGGAAGGGTAGAGAATGATCGACTCGATTAATATGTTAAATGGTGAAGGCGGATACACCCGAAACAGCTTTCCAGACCATTGCAGGGCAACACGCGCACATAACATTCACACTCACGCCTAGGGGCAATTTGGAACCGCCAGTTAGTCTAACGTGCATGGCTTTGGACTGTGGGAGGAAACCGGAGTACCTGGAGGAAACCCACACAAACACAGGGAGAACATGTTTACTCCACACAGGAACCTCCAAGCCCGGTGCTCAAACCCAGGACCTCCTTGCTGTCAGGTGGACGGGCCTCTTGCGGGTACTACGAACATACGGTATCGCCCTTGCACTTGTATAGAGAATAGAAAGGGAACGGTGAAGCTTTTGGATACAGCTGTATTTGTGTGAAGACAGAAAGGGAAGGATAGTGGTGTAGTGGTCGGCAATGTTCCTCACAGCAAGAAGGTGCAGAGTTCGGGTCCTGGGCTCGGACGTCTCTGTAGGGTAGTTTGCATGTTCTTTTCTTGTTTGGACGGGCTTTCTCCGGGTACTCTGATTTCGTCCCACATGGTCTGGCAAGCTGTTTAGGGTGTATAGCTTTGCCCATTGTCGGCTGTGATAGGCGCCAGCCTCCCCGCGACCAGTGATTCGGCAAATGAGGGAGAGACAGAAGGAATCTTGGCAATTATACTGTTTACTGTTTACTCTTATAGGCAGTAGACTGTGAGATTTAGCACGGGGATGCCATTTTGTGTGTGTGTGTGTGTGTGTGTGTGTGTGTGTGTGTGTGTCTTTTTTTTAAACTGTGTAACAAATACATCACTTCAGGGCAGTGACATTAGGCACACACATGATGTCAATGTGATGATGCCCAGCCTGCCTGCAGATCCATCTAAGCTGTCTGTAATTCAAGTTACATAACAGAGAGAGAGAGAGAGAGAGAGAGAGAGAGAGAGAGAGAGAGAGAATGCAGACACCTGTATCTAGTCAGGCATATAGAGTAGTCCTTATTACACAATTTTGAAAAAGTACAGCTTTATTATTGGCTATAGACCACAGACCCAGACTAGTAATCTAGAAATAAACGTACAGAAGAGCGACAAGGATCTCTCTCACCACCTCACTGTCTTGTTTTTTTTTTCCTTCACACCTGTATTCCTGAGACATTCTACCATGATTATTCCCAACTCCTGTGCTAGGACTGGTAAGTAGTTCTTTCTCAAACCATATAGTACCAGTTTGTATTTCTACTGTGCTTCTGATGCAGCTTTAGTCAGGAATCAGGAAACTAGTAAGGAACTGTTGTCAAAGTGCACAGTAGTGTGTGTGTGTGTGTGTGTGTGTGTGTGTGTACTGTTTGCACATCTAGTTACCACACTAGTTATTCATTCTAGGATTGTAGGAAGGCTGAAGCCTATCTCAGCGGACTCAGGGTAAGGGCAGGGTACACCCTGAACAGCTCGCAAGTCCATTTTTGCCAACACACACAATCATTCACACTTACACTCACATCTAGGGGCAATTTGATACAGCCATTTAGCCTAATATGCATGTCTTTGGACTGTCGGAGGAAACTTGAGTACCCGGAGGAAACACATACAAGTACAGGCAACATGCAAACTCCAAACAAAAACAACCGCGCTGAGCCCGTTACTTGAACCCAAGACCTTCTTGCTTTGAGGTGGACGTGCTAACCATTACACCACCGTGCCTCCCATTATTTGTAGAGTAATAATGATTTTTTAAAATTATTATTTATATCTACATACATGCAGTTCAGTGATAAACAATTAAGCCATTCATTTAAATTTGTTTGCTTAACAATTCCTTAAAAAAAAAAAAAAAAAAAAAAAAATTCCATGCTAATGAGGCATGATGTCATGATTTTAAGATACTTGAAGTCTACATTGGTCATATCGTGTCATAATTTCTTTATTGTGAGAGTCGAGTGCTATTTTTTTCTTTGGTGGACTTTATTATGGTCTGTTTGAATTTTTGTGAATTGTTGAATTTTTATTTATAGTCTGTTTGAATAATTGTGAAAACAGATTGGCAGTATTGGATTGTAAAATGGCTCACTGTTCCTGAGGATGCTGTTCTGGCTATCAGTTGATGTGCGGTACTGTGATGGCTCATTTACATTTAGGGCAAAACATCAAGTAGATAGTATATAGTGCATGCTGGTTGATTTAAAACAGAACCAGAATTAATCGTCTGGGAGACGTGATCAGAAATGTTTTGAGCATCTCCAAATGTGTGTGTGTGTGTGTGTGTGTGTGTGTGTGTTGGCTCACTCATTGTGCTTTAATGAGTCCCTTACAGCGACATGAGTCATTGCTCATCAGAACACCGCTATGAAATATTCATCTGGCTGTGGTGTGTGTGAGATTTATACAGTAAATAGTGGGTGTGGTTTGGGACACTCTGGACCCAGGCAGTTGTTTGATATTACACATGAAAGAAGGAGTTTCATTCATTTATCATAAGTGGCCACTTGGTCCTGATCAGAATTACATTAAAGTGAAATGAAAGGCAAGCCTGGGAAACTTTCCTCTTAGACATAAACATGAGCATATTTTCATTATCAGGTGGTTTTTACTTACAGTTTCCAAGTTGCCATCTACTAAATCCATTTGTTAGTTTGCGTTAGCCGGAATCAGTTCATAAGGCAAGTTAATGGCATTAATAACAGTATACAGATATTAAACTAACAGACCAGATATAAACTAGTGTACTTCTGAATAAAGTAAATCTAAACACGAATCATACATGATTCTATTTATATGCATTAAAACAAGAGTCTGATCGTACGTATCAAAGAAATCAATACTGCGCCATGTACACATATATTCATATGCAAAAACACAGTGTGATTGCTTGACTGTTTTCTACTTTACACATTACAATGGAGTTATTGCTGTTTTTTTTAATCCCTACACTAAAAAAGGTTTACTAAACAACGTATTTTAATATAAACAGATATAAAATGTGCATATAAGCTTTTATTAAGTTTGGGTTTAATTTGCCTTTAAGTCTGGAAGCTGTCTTGCTGAAACTTTCAGGGAAAATGGCAGAGGGGGGCAACTCATTGACCCCTGTGCTGGCACAGAGATTTTTCGATATCTACCTTAACTTCATTACAGATTGTTAGGAAGTTAGTTACACCTACACGGGTCCACATCCCTGGGTCAACAAAGATGAAACATAAGTTTAACTTATTTAATGTCCCCACTATAATTTACTTAATAGTTGGCTGACCTCTAATTGGCTAGGCTCAATGTGGGCTTATGTTGTGGTGCCGGGGACCTGTATATGGGACCGGGACCTGTTTGTTCTGCCGAAATCCCTTGGGGGCCGTTTATTCTTGCTGATAAAATATATAATGCAGTACAGTTTCATATAAATACAGTATTTCTGCAAAATGCTCTTTTGTTGCATGGGAAAACAGTAAGTTCTGGCAGTTAGTTTGTCTTGCTTGCATTGGTGGCCAAATGAATCTAGGGTTACCTGGAGGTCCAGGATTTATGCCCGAGGTCATGTCAGCCAAATTTATAAATCAGCGTATTGATGTTCTAGCCCTCAATTAAGGTGAACCTGCAGAGGGCAATACCCTAGGGTAATATTTAAACTGTTCGGCAGCCATCCGGTCCTCAGACCAGCTATTCACCTGCCTTGGAGAAAAGATGGAAGTGTTACTGTTAGACATATTTAGAATTTTCTCCCTATGAGACCCATTTTCCATTTTTTTTTTTTTTGAGACCCTCAGCCGTCCCAAAATCTGAACGTACAGACTATGTAGTTTATTTTAGGTTGAAGTATTTTGAGGCATTTGTAATAAATATAGTTAACTCATTTTCTATAGGATGGCACAGTGGTGTAGTGGTTAGAACAACCACCTCAGAGCAAGAAGATCTTAGGTTTGAGTACTGCATGCATTGGTTTCCTCTGTGTATCCCATTTTCCTCCCACAATCCAAAGATATTTATATACATTAAGCTAACTGTCTGTTCCAAATTGCCCCTAGGTGCAAGTGTGAGTATGAAGGGTTGTGTGTGTTGCCCTGTGATGGTCTTGAGAGCTGTTCAGGGTGTACCCCTCCTTCACCCAGTGTCTGCTCAGATAGGCTCCTCGCCAAGGCCGGGACTCGAACCCAGGACCTTCTTCCTGAGACGCGGACGTGCTGACCACTCTGCCGCCGTACCGCTCACTACACATTCAATAAATCAAAATTCCCAAACTTTTTTTTTGTTTTGTTTGTTTTTTGTTTTTTTTTTGTTTGTTTTTTGGGAAGGGGGGTTTCCCCCATTTTTCTTCCTAATTTAGTCATATCCAATTCCCACCCATCAAGTATTGCCTTCCTTATCACACGGCCACCACCAACCAGGGAGGGGCGTAAGCATGCACATGCCCCCTCCGTAAAATGCGATGCTACCATCCACCTTTTTTCGAACTGCTGCGCATGCGTATTTGGGGGCGGTCTAACACACTCAGAGGGAAAGTGCTATCCGCCCCCTCATACAGATGACCATGACTGGCTGCTGATCGCTGTGAGCATATGCCATCCCTCCCTCCCGTGAGAACTCGGCCAATTAGCTCCCATGGACTCCCGGTCACAGATGGCTGTGGCATCAATCCAGATTCAAACTTGTGATCTCCGGGTTGATAGTCGCGCACCTTGTCGATACGCCACTCGGGAGCCCCAAAATTCCCAAACATTTTTGATATTGAGTGCAAGGCTGGACTTTCTCTTGAGATGACACTTTTTTGACGTGACCGAGTCAAACTTTTTCCCACACATGCACAGATGTAGGCTGTGGAAAAGGATCTGATTGGCTGTGAACATGCTCTGAGTAACCTGATTACTAGGCAGAAATCCAGGCAGCTTTATTGGATTTCCTGAAATGGATAAGAGTTTAACGAACTTTTAGACAAAATAAGGACCATCACAAGTCTCCACTCGGAACTATGTGGTTGTGCAGGGCTTTCTGTATGGCAGATATGTAGGACCACTGCACAGAGTCATTCCTCATTAAGTGGCAATCTTAGAACCTGAAGAAGCGAACGTATTACATTTGCTAATATTGAATTACTGACTTATAGTAATATCAAACTTTTGGCAAAAAGCTTAGCTAATTATGAAATGGGATTTGTGCATACCTCAGCGGCACTTAATTTCACAGTGAGCTGTGAGCGAGTTTAATCCCTCTTCTTTGTCATTATTTAAGAGAAGAAACAGTATACCCCCAGTGCTGCTATCGACATGGCCTCTTCAGCACAGAAAGGTCACTGAGACGCCAGTCTCACCAGACTGAAGGAGACCGGCGTGTCTCTCAGCTCTGACTTTATCTGTGGTCACATCTCTGAAGTTACAACCTATTTAAAATGTAAAAGCCCTAAGTTTACAGACCACCCTAAGTCAAAGACCAGGGACTAGATGGACGGCTTGGTACTAAGCAAGCCAAATGATTAACAAGGTTGTGTAAGAGTTGCAAACATGATTACAGAGCTTCTCCAGGAAGAGTTCCTAGATCTGTTCTCAGATCATGTTTTAATGCAATATTGTGAACCAGGAGAAAATATATTACATGCATATGACTAAAAAAAGCTTCCCAGTGCGCGCGCGCACACACACACACACACACACACACAGAGAAAAAGAGAGAGACACATAGCAGATATAGACAATCGAAGGGATGGACATGACCTCTAACAAAGGTCACAACAAAGTGAATGGATGGCAAAGAGAAAGAGAGAGTTCTGGTTGAGACAATACATAGTGTGACGTTGGGATACAATCATCAGTCGTTTCACAAGTTTTGTTGTTGCTGATAATTAATAGCGGCTCTCCCGATCAGAGCACCATAATCATGGAATATGGCTTGGATGGATTTCCTGTGTCCGTTAGGTAACCACGCATTCCCACAACAGGAAACTCATATCGCCGAGATGATGCTTATTGGCTGTTATGCATTTCTGACTTGCATGATGATGGGCAGCAAGCTAAAAAAAAACAAAAAACAAACAAACAAACAAAAAAGGCTCATACACCACCACTCAGCTTCACCCACAATAAACACACAATCATGTTGCATGTTGTCTTCATCTTTGCGTTGGTTTCCTCTGAATGAATATTAGTGAATTAGGCCATATTAGTGTCCACACTGCTAAAAGAATCTGACAGTATGCGACCCTGACCGCCTCCTAAGGTGTGCAGAATTATCAGATCCCAGTGTGTATTCATGGTGTATTTGACCCCTTCACACCTGTCCTCAGGTACCCATGTCATCCGAGATACATGTTACTACCAGGTGTAATGGAGGTCTGTATCATGGAGGATATGTCATGAAATCTTGTTAATAGAACAAAATTAGCTAGCTAAACCTTAGCCAATATATTCCAGTTTATTGTCGGCGGGGGCAAAGGGTACAGATGGACTCTATTTACGCTCACGTCCTCCGTGATCAAGGTTGGTGTGTGATTACACACAAATTGTTTGTTCCAAAAGAATTTTATTCCCCAATTATCACATCTTTATCCTCACTATACCTTGGATATCTTAGACAGAGCAGAACAGATCCGTGAGAGATTTGGTGAGTGTGTATTTGAGTTTCCATTCCGGTTTTCATATCCATGATTTTGAGGATGATGTTGATAGAAAACACACCCTGTTGATTTTGTGATATAACTTTTTCCCTCAGCCAAGAAGTGAGAACATTGGTAAATCCGTTCCCTTCTTCAGCTGAGTCAAGTTTTCCTTTTGCATATTCCTCCCAGTCTTGGTCTGTTTTTACAAACTGAATGCCAAAGACTTATCTGCAAGCTTGATACTTTTTTTCCACTTCATGATGGATCCTTGGAATGATTCGAAACTTTTCTTTTTAATCAGTTAACCTTTCTGGACAGTTCATTGCTTAAAATTGCTTGTTGGTGCAGTAACACAATATCACCGTAACACTGTCAATCTTACTTCATTTTCCAAATCGCTTTATCCATTATTTGGGTCACTGAGAGGCTGGAGCCGACTCCAGGCGAAGGGTGCACCCTGAACAGCTCGGCAGACCATATGAACAACCATTCAGACCTAAATTCTCCCCTGGGGAAAACAAGATTATCCAGTTAGCCTTATGTGCATGTCTTTAGATTTTGGGAGGAAACCGGGGTACCCAAAGGAAACTCATGCAAGCATTTGGAACACATGCACATGTTTCATTTCAGTATGTTAGTAAGTGGTGAAGGGAATTCAATATCACACCTCTCTTAAAGCAACAGTTTGGTCGGAATTAGAATCTATACCCCAAATATAATTCATCAGGTAAGTGATATACCATTTGACCCTGTTTGTGGATACTTGCATCTTTTGAATATAGTGAATGTTTGGTAGATTCATGCGTAGATCAGTGACACGCGCACACATACCCGGAGAAGTTTCCTTCAGCGGAATTACAGGTGATCACTTTGTATAATAAATCATTGCTATCACGAGGGTGTGTGTCTGTGTGTGTGTGTGTGTGTGTGTGTGTGTGTAATAAAGACTTATAATTAGTATAATTATTTTGGATCAGATGCTAAAGGGCTAATGCTAATGATTTTACTCAGATCATCTCACGAAGAAACTGATGCTGATATCAGTCACAAGCGATTTTATTCTTGATAACATTTCTTTCTGTCACAGACTTCAACACTGCCATTGTTTTGGATGTGGTTTTGGACCTGTCCAACACTTGGTAATGGCTTTATGCTTGGCACGTTGCTCCCAACACTAGCAAATAGGCTACTGCCATTTCACTTATACACTTCACTGCTCGGTATATTTATAATACTGATGCGTCATCTGAGCACTAATCTGCAATAAATACAAAGTGTTATGGATCACACGCTAATATAACACACACACTATATTACAGAACGCACATGCCTATGGTGCCTGTATCTATAGTGTGTGTGTGTGTGTGTGTGTGTGAAAAATCGACTGCTATCTGTACTTCTACTGTTTAAGCTAACACACACTGGTCAGAATCATATTGAATATGTCACAGAGCTATAAAACAGCTGTCAATTACACAGGCAGCTTGTCTCCTTCAGCAACAGCATGCACACTCGCTCTTCCCTTCCTCTCACACACACACACACACACACACACACACACACACACACACACACGGAAAGACTTTAGCCATTAACAAGCTGCTGTAATTCAGCAGGTATTAATTAGCAAGCTAGCTAACTTCCTGGGATTTAGCATAACTGGCTAGGTGGCAGAAAGCGTCTTGGATATTTGATATTTCCTTCCTTTACATCCTTTATTTTTTACATTTTAATCTTAGCTGCCTGTTAGGAGGACATTCATGGGAGTTAACAGTCTGAGAATATTCTTTATATTCTGTTTTAGCTGGTAGACATTTCGACTCTGACTAGCATTTTCTGCTAACATTAGCTAGATATTTTAAACTAGTTATGTGATAAAGACTAGAATTGTTATGTCATTGTGTAATTTACAAACATTCAACAAAAAATGTACCTTGAGTAATGTACCTGTTTTTGCTGATGTGATCGATTTAATCAGCTCTTTGGCTAGTTGGTTCGCATTGAGAGGCATTTTTGGTGTGTTATTTGCTGTGGTCTAACACAGGCCTGTTTGGGGGAGGGTCTGGGGGCGTGTTTTGGTGGCATGAAGGGTATTCTGAGTATAAAATGTATTGAAAATAAATAAAATTAATTCTTAAGATTTATATGAATTATAATCAGTTAGGATGCTTTTTTCTTTCTTCTTCATTTTTTTAATCAAATGTATTTGAAACTTGTAAATTGAAAACCACTGCTGTGCCAAAATTGCTTGTTTTGTTTTGTTTGGAAACGACAAATAGACCCAATCACCGTACACTCTAAATGTGCAGGCCCGGAGTTGAGGTGGGGTGGGGTCCAGGCCTGGGCTCGGCGACGGCATTTGTGTGGCGTTCAGTCGAAAGACATGCACATTAAGCAAACTGGCTGTTTTAAAATGTCCCTAGTGAGTGTGAATGGCTGTGTGTGTGTGTGTGTGTGTGTGTGTGTTGGCCCTGTGATAAACTGGTGAGCTATTCAGGGTGTACCCCAGCTTCGGCAGATGGATGAATGGATGAACTGATGTCTCTCTGAAGACAGCAGTCCTTACACTGCCTTTCAAATGGCATACGGTTATCACTACCTATATAGGCGACATTATTACAAATAAAATATAACAGAACTGACGAATATGAACTCTCGTGGGTGTGGAATGTCAGGTATGCTATATATCTGACATATATCATAAAGCTCATTATGAGCATATGCCTAGTTGCAAGTGCCTGTGATACATAAAAATATGTGTGTTATTTTTAATATTTTTCACGGGATTAACCTACACACTGATCTGCCTTTTGCCTCCACAACTATCCCACACACTTGCTGTCATACTGCATGCACTGTATGTGTGCTGGATTTTGGTGTGTATGTGTGTGTATGTGTGTGTTTGGGAACCCTAATGCTAATGTGTAGGAAGAGGTGAAAGCTTGTTGCCTAGCAACTTCAGCAAAGTTCTCACACTTGTTCACACACTTTGCTCTCATAGAGGTGTGTGTGTGTGTGTGTGTGTGTGTGTGTGTGTGTGTGTGTGTGTCCAACGAGCTGTTTTACCTGGACAGTATGGTGTTATACTGGGTTTATTTAGATACCCTGATAACATAACCCTGGCCAAACAGTTTTAAATCCAAACTAACCCTGTTTGGGTCATTGGGAGGCTGGAGCCTATCTCAGCCAACACTGGGTGAAGGCGGGGCACACCCTGAACAGCTCGAAAAACCATTGCTGTGCCAACACACACACACACACACACACACACACACAGGGGCAATTTGGAACAGCCAATGAGCCTAATGTGCACGTCTTTGGACTGTGTGGAGACCAGAGTACCCGGAAGACGCATCCACACAGGAACGCCCAAGACTGGGAATCGAACCCAGGACATACTTGCTGTGAGGCGGACATGCTAACCTCTACACCACCATGCCACCCATTGGCAAAACTGAAAGAATTATTAAGGATATAGTCAAAATATCGACTGGTATCGACTAGCAAAGGATTTCTGAATGAAATACAGGGTGGCACGGTGGCAAGAAAGTCCTGGGTTTGAGTTCTGGACTCGGCGAAGAAGTTTCAATGTGGTGTTTGCAGGGTGCTGTATAGTAGTTAACCTCCCACACCATACTTGTGCATAAATATTTACATAGGTTAAACTTCATGATTATAGACTATGGAAACGGGACATGAGCAAAGACAAGAGTTAGGCAGAATTAAAGCAATCAAAAATATAGCTGCAATTTGAGAGAAGAAAATTAAGCAATTTATACAAATGACTGTACCACTTTAGGCTAATTATGCTTCACTTCCCATGCCTCTAATCAGCACTAGGAAAAATGAACGATCTGGAATCCTGCAGAAAACGGTATCATTTCTAAGCTGAAATGAGTAAAGTGAAGCCTGCACATCTTTTAGACATGAAGCTTGGGGGCGAGGGAAGCATTCTCATCTTGCAGAAAATCAACATATTGGAATTTCCCAGCAGCCCGAGGTCTGGCATTTTGGAAATGGAAAACAGTAAGGGGAAGATGGGAGTGAAAACGAGGCGAAGAAGAGGGTAAGAACAGCCGAGGAGATGGGGAGGAGGACGGGGAAGGAAAGGAAGAGTGGCCTAGATGTTGCAGAGAGACAGCAATGGAGATAAAATAAAGAAGAATGACAAGATGTGTAGAAAATGTTCAAGCATGCAGGAAAAGAGCCTGGAGATAAAAGGAAAGAAATACAGACCTGCCAACCTTTACTCCTTTTGCATAGAAACGCATAACAGAAAAAAAGTGTTTACCCCTTTCAGTGGGAGTTCAAATCCTGCTTGAATGCTGTCATGCTGAAGGTCAGGGGTTCAATCCCCAGTACCACCAAGCTGCCACTGTTGGGCGCTTGAGCAAGGCCCTTAACCCTGAGATGTATTAAAATGATAAATTTCAAGCCCCACTATCGACGGGTTCTCACTGCTGTCCCCCCCAGTGCAGCTAACTGGGTTATCAAATGCCGGCCATG
>JAQMYF010000005.1:6090111-6101561 GCA_030014195.1 Neosilurus mollespiculum | reverse complement strand
CCTGCGATGGCCTGGCGAGCTGTCCGGGGTGTACTCTGCCCTCGCCCGGAGTCGGCTGAGATGGGCACCAGCCTCCCTGCGGCCCTAATTAGGATTAAGCGGTTCAGAAAATGACATGACATGACTCTGGATAAGAGCAAGATAAGTCTGTTGGGCTTTTTACACCCGAGCCAACAGGCTGATCCCTGGTTTCCTAGCGTGAAGCAACTATGAGTTCAACTCCTGGATGGGATACTAGTTCATTGCTGGTTACCTTCGCAGTATTTTTACTGGTAACTCTTTATACTGCTGGGTGGACAGAGGCACACATGTGGTTGAGATCTTGCCCAGGGGTCTTACAGGGATTCAAACCCACGAACTCCCTATCATGAGCCCAGTGCCCTAACCACTACACCACCGGCCCCACTAGACGAGTATATAGTAATAGAAAAGTCTTGTGATCACCTTGTGTTTCCCCCTGTTATATGGAACTAATTTGCATATGACCTACATATTCAATTCTTATATATACACGAAAGATGCTTGTTTGATGTGTATGAATGGAATCGTATATGTTGCCTAGTTTTACTTTATTCAGAGGTTCACCAGTATGCGTCTGATTTGTTACTTTAATATCTGTATACTGTTATTATTTCCACCAACTTGCGTTGTATGAACTGAGGGATTCATGTCCTATTCTTGCGATTTTGCACTCTCGCAAGAGTGAGGCAGCAGCCTTTTCAAACTTGCTAATGCAAACTGTCAGACAGATTTCAGTTACTCCGTAACTGTAAATAAAAACCACCTGATGATGAAAATATGCACATGTTTATGTATAACAGTAGAGTTTGAAAGGCTTGCCTTTCATTTTACTTTAAGATCATTGTATAATTATTACACTACACTGCTGAAAACTTTTAGCCAAAAATGGTCACTAAAAAGGTAATTTGGAAAAGTATTATGTTGAAAATGTTTTGATTATTACTGTTCACTGTGTTTTTACTACTGCGTCATATGTTGTCCATCATTGCCCCAACGGCGGGAATCCACAGTAGTTCTCTTCGGGGATGGCAGGTCTGGAGATATATTTGGAGATGTTCAGTGTTCCACTCCTTTTATGAAGATACAATAACAGAGAGAGAGAGAGAGAGAGACACTAATGAACTCATCTCTTTAGTTTGATCTAATCTCTAACAAGCTCGATGCACACAACATCACAGGTGTGTGCATTTGTAGGTGTGTGCGTGTGTTATGGTACACTGTGGGAAATCAGCCTGGACCCTACTTACAGCCAAGTCTTAATAGTTTTTGGTGCAGTGATCCAGACATACTGTTCATTAACCACCTGCAGACACACACACACCATAAGGGTTTAGCAGATTGAGCGTTGTGCATTTTACACAGTCTCGATAAGGTCACACTGGGACACTCCCCCCTCTTCTTCTGAAAGATGTCCAGAGATTCAGATGCACAGACAGATGGGGTGGATATTACATGCAGCCTCTGACGACATTCCGCTTGTCTGCATGTTTCTGTGAGTAAAAAAGCTGCGTGGACACTCACATAAAATAGGATATAACATGAGGGTGTCCTTTAGGTGGTGCTGTCACAAGAACCATACCAGAGTTCACTGAATTGCACGGTGCAGAAAAGCTGAACACCAATACAACTTCCGTATTTGCATCCATATCCGTCAGGGATATGGGAAAGGCTGGAACCCCTTAAACAGGTCACCAGTCTATCACAGGGCTAACACAGACCCAAACACCCATTCACACTCACATTCACACCTATGGATAATTTAGAATAGCCACTTGACCTAACAGGTATTTCTTTGAATTTTTTGGAGGAAACCGGAGTAGCAGGAGGAAGTAGTGGATATTTTATTGAGAAACTTTAATGTAACTAGTGTTTAAATGCACAATTTGATCAATCTCTGCATGATACTGCTTTAGGGTTTATTTTTTACCTTTTTTTATTGGGAGCCTGGTACGTGATCCTGCAGGATTAAACTGGCCATTATAAAGGACTACAGTCAGCATAAAGCCTTACACTTTATCTAAAAGATTTATATTAACACAACATCATGATTGCCGTATTCCGCAACTCAAAGCATGATATACAGTAGTAATGTGATCTCATTCATGTGTGCGAAGCAAGCAAAAAAGACAAGAAGGAAAAACTTCATGTAAATGTGTTAATTTTTACTTGCCGTTCAGTGTGAGAGTTTTAGCATAGAGAAGAAGTTCTTATTAAAGGCACCTGTTTTTATTGTTTGCACTTCTGATCTACTTTGACAAGTGGTACTCTGGTACTCTTAAAGTATATAAATCTGAATTCCTGGATTAAGGTCGCAACAGCAACAGAACACCACACAGCCAACCAATCAGCATTCCGCTGCATGTAGCTAGCTTGTAACTAGCTAGGATTGCGATCTAGCACGTCACTACGCCTTTGTGTTATTGTGCATAGGAACTTATTTGGAAAACTACATTACAAGACCGACACTGACGCTCTATATCCCAATATCAACATCTGTCCCACTCGAATTCCACTGACACACATTCCATACACTGTACTGCAGTGACACCTGCTATTAGTAACAGTTAATATTTTGCGTTCAATTTTTTTTTTTTCTCTATGGATTCCCATGGACTCCATCTTCCTCCATCCCAGCAAGATGAGGTTTCTACACCAATCCTGTTCTCTTATGTGATCATGTTGATTTAAAATGTGTTGCACTGTTTAGCGAGTCAGCGCCCTGCTTTCTAGTACAGTAATTCTGAGAGTCGAGTCGTTTTCTAAAAATGATTATTCATCGCCCTGCAATGGTCTGGCGAGCTGTTCAGATCGTATCCTGCCTTCACCCATGGTCGGCTGAGATAGGTGCCAGCCTCCCCCATGACCCTAGTAAGATTAAGCGGTTTAGTAAATGAATGAGTGAGTGAGTGAGAGTGATTAGTCATCTAAAGATAAAAATTACTGATAGAGGGTGTATGTTCTCCTCATGTCCATTTAGGTTCCCCTCCTGGTTCCTGATCTCAAAAACATACCAGAAGGTAGAGTAGCTACACTAAAGTATGAAGGGTGCGTAACCATGAGGCGGCATCCTATTCAAGGTGTTTTCCCACATTAAAGCATTGCATTTCTGGGATATGCTCCAAATCCTCCATGACCCCGAGGAAGAGAAAGGAGTGACTAAAGATCTGAATGAAGAACAGAGAGACAGTTGACAAAGATGACTTTCTAAAAGAAAAAAAGAGGGATCTCCACACCTTCGCTGGCACTGTCAGTATTCACGAGGCTGATGTCATGCTCATATCGTTTTACTGAAACTACTGTCTGCAGTCGGAAAGCAACCTAGCATGCGAGAACTAGCATGAAAGAGAGCTAGTGGGTTGACATGAGCTAACAAACATGTGTAACAGAAATCTGATCATATTACTTCCACCATGGATTAGCAGGAAAGCCTTTCCAGAAGAGTGGAGGTTATTACATCAGCAAAGAAGGGATAAATCTGAAACGCGATCTATAAGAAGCACATATGGGTGTGAGGGTCAGGTGTGATGACACAAACCTTTGGCCGTGCAGTATATAAATTGTCAGTAATAGTTTCTACTATGAACATACACACTCTTAGCCAGTTAGCCTAATGTGCATGTCTTCGGACTGTCATAGGAAACCAGAGTACCCAGAGGAAACCCAAACAGAAATGCCCTCGCCAAGCCCAGAAACTGAACCCAGGACCTCCTTGGTTTGAGGCAGATGTGCCAACCTCGGAAACAGAACTAACTAAGTTTATTTTAAAACTCATTGGAAGGTACAAGGGAAAAAAGCAGGAGCAGGTGGGATTTTTCAGACTGACATGGGAGCTGGCTTGCGTGGGATTCAAGAACTGTCTCTGTAATGAGGCTCTGTACGCTCTGTTAGCCTACGCCCGAATGCAAGATCCTCCCTAACAGAAAACACCTGGTCAGACAAAGGTAAAGAATTCCATCATCTCTGTTTCTCTGCCGCTAAGTGGAGGAGGCGTGATCTTTTCAGGTGGCCCGTCCACCCGAGATTCTTGTTCGTGCGTTATCACAAGAAGGACTGGTTGAACTTTTGGAAGAATGTTTAGTGAAGTATATTCATCCTGAGGCAAGAATGTGGAGAATAAACCTCCGGAAGATTGTGCGTTGCTATCTTACGATGCTGACAGGTTTATAGCACACAAGGCTCAAGGCTGTCTGAAGAGTGCAGATTAAACACAACAATAGTTTGCTGATGTTAGCCAATTAGCAAAAGAGCTGCATGCGATCTGCATGCTGAGATGTAAATGGTGACCGCTGTGTGGTATTCGGGTATGTGCAGGGTGTTTGGCTCTGCTTGAGTGGTTTACCAGATTGGAGGTCTTGGACTGCCGATTCTCATTAGAATTTTAAGATATGACTCCACATATTCCTCAGGAAGTACCGAAAGCTCATACGCCAGCATTTGTACTTCTAATGACAAAATGAAGGTAAACTACATGAACATGAAGTGGAGGTACTGTTACTACCAGGATGTTGTTTATTTTCCCATGTCCACATTTTCTTCTTTTCATCTGCAATTTGCCAACCATGAAATTTTTTGATTAATGAAAGAAAATTCATTCATTCATTATCCCAGGGAGGCTGTATCCTATCTCAGCCGACCCCGGACGAAGGCACGGTACACCCTCAACATCTCTCAGTCTCGTCCTGGTCACTCGAGGCAGGCAGCGTCGTTATTGTCACACTTTAAAATAGAACAATAAACCTTAAAATCTTGTTTCAGTTTGTTTTGCTTGTGTTTCCATGTAGTATATACTAAAACACCTGGTATATACTTAATTATGACTGAAAAATTACACCACTAGCTATACAGTGCTAGCGTGGTGTATAGGGCAACTCACCTGATCTGCCTATGTCATGGTTAAAATAAGTAAAAATAAACTATAAACATCTCATTTTAGTTTACTTTCATGGGTTTTGGAGAGTTAAAGAGACCCTGTCACACACCTTTTCTGTCATGATTTAAAAAATAATAAACCATAAATATTTCTTTTTAGTTTGCTTTTTTTGTTATTTTGGCTTCTGTCCCCCTGTAGTTTACACTTAAACAATTATTTGCCTCAGTCTTGATGGATGTTGCTGAATTAAATAGTCTCCTAGACATTTCATCTTGGAATGTATGCAGCTGCATCCACCTCAGATTTGTTAAATAATTGTGAAATACACTCTATACCTGTTAATTACCCACCTGTTTTGCTCCCGAGTGGCACATCGACAAGGTGAATGACTATCAACCGGGAGTCCATGGGAGCTAATTGGCCGAGCTCTCATGGGAGGGAGGGATGGCATACGACGGCAGATTGATGTATCAAAGATAATGGATTTGGATGTGCATATTACGTCACTAATGCGCACCTCTGCTTCATCCCTGCGCTCCGTGAAGTCCTGCACATCCCTCTTAACGTCTTGAATCACTTTCACAACCACAAAGTCATTTCTGATCTCATCGAGTATCTAAATAACATCCATGTAACAGGCCATTCCCGCAGCCACGTCGTCTGCCTAAAGCACGTGGCCTGCATCGCCCTTTGAGCTAGCTAGGCTGTAAGTATCCGAGCCACCATCGTCTTCATCAGTTTGTTTTAAGCTTGTATTGCGCGTTCTTCGCCGGCATACTGTCACTGGCGTACAGTAATAAGCCTCCTCAAACGTGTACAATCACTGCTCGTGAGATTAGAGGATAATTTACAGGATTTAACTCCAATATCGCCAGGGGCTCAAAAAAAGATGTGTGCGACAAAAAAAAGACCACGCCCCTGGATGTGCATATTAATATAAAACCTTGCAGCTGGAACAGCTGTCAAAGCAGCGGTTATTAGAAAAGGAATCAACACCTTGAGACCACATGAGCGCTGTAAAATAATTAAATAACTAGTATTTCAGGTCGTCCAGTATTCAGAAAAATCTAAACAGATGCTGTGATATTGGGTCGTGCTATGATTCTATCCTGAAATGTATTCTATCATTCTAACCTTTACTGACAATACAGGCCAGTGGCATTTCCCCTTCCACATCCTCTCGCTTGCAAGGAACAGATAGGCGTCCTTGTGTTGGATTCTGGTGACTGTGTGTTTGCAGCCCTGAGGGACCGGGAGGCCGTTCTTCCTGTTCCTTCCTGTCTTTGGCTTCAGTATTTCATGTGCAGAATGCAACCTACATTGCTCGACATATTACCAAACACAACACTGTATTTTAGAAAATAACTCTTTACTTTTATGTGACATTTAGTTGCTTACACTTTCAGGTTTCTGAGCTTTGATGAAACAAAAGCTGAACAAAACCGTTTATACTGAGATAGCAGAGACTCATAGGAGTGCCGGCTGCAAGGCAAATCACAGTGTTGTCTAGTACAGTATACTGCATTAAAGGTGAACTTGGTAGGCTTTAGAATGCTCTCTTAACAAGAACAAAGAATAATGTTCATAAGTATGGGATCATGAGTAAGTAGCAGCAGGAACCCAGAAGGAAGTTCAGCGGTTAAGGCTCTGGGTTACTCTTCAGAAGGTTGTGGGGGATTCGAGCCCCAGTACCACCAAGCTGCCCCTGTTGGGCCCTTAACCATCAACAGCTTGGATGTTTAAATGAGATTTAAAAAATCGCTCTGTGTGGAGTTTGCATGTTCTGCGTGCGTGGGTTTCCTCCAGGTACTCCGGTTTCCTCCCACAGTCATTAGGCTTAGCATAATATGAGCAGGCTCAGCATTAGGCTCATAAGCCAGAGAACCTGGAGGAAGCCCAGCAAGCACAGGGAGAACATGCAAACTCCACACAGAAATGCCCCGAGCCCGGAATCCTAACCCAGGCCTTCTTGCTGTGAGGCGGACGTGCTAACCACAGTACCACTGGCTAACAAATTTGAGAACCCAGTGTGTTGTTTTTTTTTTTTAAAAAGAGGATTATACTTTTTATTTTACACGAAAAAGACAGCTCTTCAAGCACCTGACAGCCACCATACTTTAATAATACAGTAATAATAGTAATCATTTTTATTTTGCATTCTCCCATTTTGAACACATTAAAGTAAGTAGCACAGCTGCAACCTTGAGTCATTTATTTAAAATTGTTTTTTTTTTTTATCATATTTTTTGTTCAAAGCCCTCGTATATCAGAATGTCTGTGAGACTGCGTCCTAAATCCAGGTTTAACATCCAGCGCTGCTTCGGAATACAGCGCTGCCCGATTATGGGTGGGAGTGTTTCAGTTTAGGATGCTCGCTAATCCATTTTTCTCTCTTCTCTCTTCTTTCTTTCTTTCCTTTTTTGTCAGAATTGCTCGGTTCAGCCAAGAAGGTGAATGTGAACTTCCAGGACACAGATGGGTAAGTGTGTGTGTGTGTGTGTGTGTGTGTGTGTGTGTGTGTGACAGATGAGGCCTTTTAGGGATCCATGTGGCTATTTTGTAAACATCATTGAGGATTTTGTCAGGCTGCCAAATTTTTGGGGGCTTGTTAATGTGTGTGTGTGTGTGTGTGTGTGTGTGTCCTAAGAATTTTTTTTTTCAACTTTATTTTTAGAACTTTAACTTTACTTAGAACTTTATTGAGGTCTGAGTGAAATTTCTGTCTCAGTGTCTTCACTCTGTTTCTTCTGTTCAAACATATTGTCCGTAACTTTTCTGCTAATACCCCTCAATCCTTCATCTTTTCATCTTAGCACGGGCAATTCCAGAGGAAGACATTAAAATAGTACAGAATTCAGCATGAGGATCAATCAATAAATACTAAAACATACGACTTTTACAATAATGCTATGAGGCGGTAACATGACAGTGCTAACTATCTGCTTCCAGCTAGGGCTGGGCAGTACGACCTGGAAATGATATTGCAATATTTTAGCGATATTTATCACGATATATTATGCTATGAAAATAACATAAAATTGACAGCACATGCAGACTGTCTTTAAGTATTTAGATGCTGAGGATCCAGGGGGCAATTACACGCCCTTATGTACACATGCAGCCAGTTCAAGCATGTCAGACAATATAATACAATACATGTTAATATAATAAGCTTAATACGTTATTAAGCTCGTTTTAAATATCATGCGACATTATATAGATCCTTCATTGATGCATTCATGGGGTAAATCATGATATTCACGATATTCAGTTGGCTGATGATATAATATATTTATATCGTGATAACAATAATTTATCAATATGTTGAACACCCCTACTTCCGACGTTCCTAAGTGTACATAAATGAAGTGCGTTTAAATTTCTACTAGACCTGAAACGAAAAACATTCACTTCATTTTCTCCTAAGTTGGTTGTTTGCTGATTCCCACCCACCAGATAGCCAGATAGTAACTGCATAACACATGGTTCCTCTTGGACATGTGACAACATTTTTTTAAATCTGCTACTCAAAGAAAAGTGCTATCCACCGTCTTCCACATAAATGAGCTCATGGGAGCCCCTGATTGGTTAGCCACTGTGATTGTCCAGAGGGAAGAGTAACACCATCCCTCCCACTCGTAGAGGACAGCTAATTCCACTATCATGGACTCAGAGTTAGAATTTGAGTTCAGTTTGGGAGTCAATGGACCATTGTTTGATTTTGATTGAATATTTTTTTAAACGAATGGTTGGATGAATAATCATTGTGAATGATAATTACCATGACCAAAACGATTCGTTTCATTTCTAGCTCTAATCAGGACTGAAGATTCGAACCACGGACAAACACGACGAACTGTAGAACTGAAATGTCGAGCTTGGATCAGTAAAACCCGAGAAATGCCCGAGCCCGGGACTCGAACCCAGGAGCTTCTTGCTCTAAGGCGGACTTACGAACCACTACACCGCCATGCTGCCCCAGTATTATAACTATTATTTCAATCAAATCAGAACTCTGTTATCAAGTGTGTACCTTATGTGCTGTTCGAACATCAAAATATGTAGTGGAGTGAAAGCAAACCCCAGTATGTTCCTAGAAAGAAAGTGATTCAGCTTCAAAATGGCCGTCATCACTGTTTCTAACCTCAGGAAGGATTTCTTTTCCATTTGTATGGATAACTGAAGGGTATAGACTATTAGAAACCACATTAGCAAGTCTTATAAAGTCGCATAAAACTTAACAAGGCCATTTGAGACAAGTGTGACGATCATGGCGTGACTCTTAACTGGCAGCTATAAGCCCAAAAAAAAAAGCAAATGAAACCACAGACACATCTTGGCTGATGAACCCTGTTTTCGGTAAGAAGTGATTTGTGTAAAATGTAATTTTTCAGCTGAACCGCCACTTTTAGGAGAATAACGTTGAACACTGAGTAGTGTGAATGTTATGCTTTTGATTTATCACCACTTTCACTGAGTGCAAATACGGTAACGATTTCTTTTCTGACTTTTAATTATGACTTTTCCTCCGAGCTGCAGTCAGCAGTTCTATATTTTATGAAGTATAATTTGCTTCTGTCAGTATAACGCATTGATAAAACATAAACACGTGATTAAATGCATGAAACTTTTCAGAATGATAGTCTTGTAGTTGGTCGGTACAGTGGCATAGTAGTTAGCATCTGCTTTAAAGCAAGAAGGTCCTGGGTTCAAGTCCCGGGCTCGGCTCGGGCGTTTCTGTGTGGAGTTTGCATGTTCTCTTCGTGCTTGCGTGGTTTTCCTTTGTGTACTCCGGTTCCGTCTGACAGTCCAGACACATGCACATTAGGTTAGCCAAATTGCCCCATTAATGTTTCGGATTAGTGTCTCGGTAAATGAGTGAGTGAGTGAGATTTATAGACTAACTGGTACACAAAGAGAAAAGATGTGATGTTTGAAATAAATATCACGGCCATCCTGATTCCCAATGACAAGAATCACACAAAAAAATGTTGCAATGCTTGAAGCACACAGTTGTATAGGATGTGTTTGTATGCTGTAGCATTACAATTTCCCTTCACTGGAACTAAGAGGCCCAAACCAATTTCCAGCATGATGATGATCCTGTGCACACAACCGTAGCTCCATGAAGTCATGGTTTGCCAAGGCTTAAGTGGAAGAACTTGAGTGGCCTGTTTAGGGTGAACCTTGTCTCTCCTCTAAAATAAGCTGGGATTGGCTTCCCAAGCCCCCCAATCCCCTGATGGATAAGTGGGGGACATAATAGATGGATGCTCATACAGAAACAAATGTCTGGGTTACTATTACAGGCTAGCAGGTGACACATGCTCCGTGTCATCCTAACAAAATAAATGTAGCGATGAAAAAATCTGGACTCAGTCACAAGGTTGTCGTGGTGTCATAAGATTTTCACTGGCCACCAATGCCTTAACCTAATCTTACCACGCAGAGCCTGTAAAAATGCTTTTCAGAGACACCCGGCTCATAATGAGGCTCCTTGAAGGGGTCGAATGCTGGGTTCGAGGCAAGGTTGCCCACCTACAGCTAAAATCTTGGAATCTCAGTTTGTCAACTTGGGCTGGTTTTCTCTTCTACCAGTTCCTTGCTTGTTTACGGAGTTAAATCATACCAACAATTACCACTCCGACATTCGATTTAGTTTGTACCAATATTTGCTGAATTTCAATCAATTATTATACAGTTGGAGTACTTGGCACTGACCATAGTTATTACTGTTTTGAAAAAGCCAGCGAGCTTGTTGCTAGGCTGCTTACTTTTGTCCATGGGCTAGCTTGTTGCAAAGTTACTCACTGTTGTCCATTGATTAGCCTGGTGCACACTATTCACTATTGTCTGTTGGTTAGCTTGGATCCAACTGTTCAATATTGTCCTTTGTTTAATTTGTCACTAAGCTACTGTTGTCCATTGGCTAGCTGGTTGCTAATCTACTCACTATTGTCCATTGGTTAGCTTGTTGCTAAGCCTCTCACTTTTGTCCATTCCATTGGTTAGATTTGTTGCTAAGCCTCTCATTATTGTCTACTGGTTAGCTTGTTGCTAAGCCTCTCACTATTGTCTACTGGTTAGCTTGTTGCTAAGCCTCTCAATATTGTCTTCTGGTTAGCTTGTTGCTAAGCCTCTCACTGATGTCCATTGGTTAGCTTGTTGCTAAGCCTCTCAATATTGTCTTCTGGTTAGCTTGTTGCTAAGCCTCTCAATATTGTCTTCTGGTTAGCTTTTTACTAAGCCTCTCACTATTGTCCATTGGTTAGCTTGTTGCTAAGCCTCTCACTGATTTCCATTGGTTAGCTTGTTGCTTAGCCTCTCATTATTGTCCATTGGTTAGCTTGTGGCTAAGCCTCTCAATATTGTCTTCTGGTTAGTTTTTTACTAAGCCTCTCACTATTGTCCATTGGTTAGCTTGTTGCTAAGCCTCTCACTGATGTCCATTGGTTAGCTTGTTGCTTAGCCTCTCATTATTATCCATTGGTTAGCTTGTTGCTAAGCCTCTCAATATTGTCTTCTGGTTAGCTTGTTGCTAAGCCTCTCACTATTGTCC